>CM073129.1:4710000-5274049 GCA_037039145.1 Fundulus diaphanus | reverse complement strand
TTGTGGGGAGACCTTATTTGGTCCTTCTGACACCTAAATAAGTCATTTGGCTGCTCTAATGCAAGTGGGTTGTCAAAAAATGTAATGCTTATAATTCACTTCTCACACCTCAGAAAGGCAGAAATTGGAAGCCAAATATGCTGCAAATGAACATTCTAGGAGCCCTGCCATTAGAAACAGCAGAACACTGTTTAAACCCAGTGAAATTCAAATTTAACATGATTCAGACAATTTGTGCGTTAAACAGAAGGGAGCTGTCCAAAAACTAGGGTGTTTGGAAACACTGCTAAATCCTTGTGGGGAGACCTTATTTGGTCCTTCTGACACCTAAATAAGTCATTTTGGCTGCTCTAATGCAAGTGGGTTGTCAAAAACATGTAATGCTTATAATTCACTTCTCAAACCTCAGAAAGGCAGAAATTGGAAGCCAAATATGCTGCAAATGAACATTCTACGAGCCCTGTCATTAGAAACAGCAGAACACTGTTTAAACCCAGTGAAATTCAAATTTAACATGATTCAGACAATTTGTGCGTTAAACAGAAGGGAGCTGTCCAAAAACTAGGGTGTTTGGAAACACTGCTAAATCCTTGTGGGGAGACCTTATTTGGTCCTTCTGACACCTAAATAAGTCATTTGGCTGCTCTAATGCAAGTGGGTTGTCAAAAAATGTAATGCTTATAATTCACTTCTCAAACCTCAGAAAGGCAGAAATTGGAAGCCAAATATGCTGCAAATGAACATTCTACGAGCCCTGCCATTAGAAACAGCAGAACACTGTTTAAACCCAGTGAAATTCAAATTTAACATGATTCAGACAATTTGTGCGTTAAACAGAAGGGAGCTGTCCAAAAACTAGGGTGTTTGGAAACACTGCTAAATCCTTGTGGGGAGACCTTATTTGGTCCTTCTGACACCTAAATAAGTCATTTTGGCTGCTCTAATGCAAGTGGGTTGTCAAAAAATGTAATGCTTATAATTCACTTCTCAAACCTCAGAAAGGCAGAAATTGGAAGCCAAATATGCTGCAAGTGAACATTCTACGAGCCCTGCCATTAGAAACAGCAGAACACTGTTTAAACCCAGTGAAATTCAAATTTAACATGATTCAGACAATTTGTGCGTTAAACAGAAGGGAGCTGTCCAAAAACTAGGGTGTTTGGAAACACTGCTAAATCCTTGTGGGGAGACCTTATTTGGTCCTTCTGACACCTAAATAAGTCATTTGGCTGCTCTAATGCAAGTGGGTTGTCAAAAAATGTAATGCTTATAATTCACTTCTCAAACCTCAGAAAGGCAGAATTGGCAGCCAAATATGCTGCAAATGAACATTGTACGAGCCCTGCCATTAGAAACAGCAGAACACTGTTTAAACCCAGTGAAATTCAAATTGAACATGATTCAGACAATTTGTGCGTTAAACAGAAGGGAGCTGTCCAAAAACTATGGTGTTTGGAAACACTGCTAAATCCTTGTGGGGAGACCTTATTTGGTCCTTCTGACACCTAAATAAGTCATTTGGCTGCTCTAATGCAAGTGGGTTGTCAAAAAATGTAATGCTTATAATTCACTTCTCAAACCTCAGAAAGGCAGAAATTGGAAGCCAAATATGCTGCAAATGAACATTCTACGAGCCCTGCCATTAGAAACAGCAGAACACTGTTTAAACCCAGTGAAATTCAAATTTAACATGATTCAGACAATTTGTGCGTTAAACAGAAGGGAGCTGTCCAAAAACTATGGTGTTTGGAAACACTGCTAAATCCTTGTGGGGAGACCTTATTTGGTCCTTCTGACACCTAAATAAGTCATTTTGGCTGCTCTAATGCAAGTGGGTTGTCAAAAAATGTAATGCTTATAATTCACTTCTCAAACCTCAGAAAGGCAGAAATTGGCAGCCAAATATGCTGCAAATGAACATTCTACGAGCCCTGTCATTAGAAACAGCAGAACACTGTTTAAACCCAGTGAAATTCAAATTTAACATGATTCAGACAATTTGTGCGTTAAACAGAATGGAGCTGTCCAAAAACTAGGGTGTTTGGAAACACTGCTAAATCCTTGTGGGGAGAACTTATTTGGTCCTTCTGACACCTAAATAAGTCATTTGGCTGCTCTAATGCAAGTGGGTTGTCAAAAAATGTAATGCTTATAATTCACTTCTCAAACCTCAGAAAGGCAGAAATTGGAAGCCAAATATGCTGCAAATGAACATTCTACGAGCCCTGTCATTAGAAACAGCAGAACACTGTTTAAACCCAGTGAAATTCAAATTTAACATGATTCAGACAATTTGTGCGTTAAACAGAAGGGAGCTGTCCAAAAACTAGGGTGTTTGGAAACACTGCTAAATCCTTGTGGGGAGACCTTATTTGGTCCTTCTGACACCTAAATAAGTCATTTGGCTGCTCTAATGCAAGTGGGTTGTCAAAAAATGTAATGCTTATAATTCACTTCTCACACCTCAGAAAGTCAGAAATTGGAAGCCAAATATGCTGCAAATGAACATTCTACGAGCCCTGCCATTAGAAACAGCAGAACACTGTTTAAACCCAGTGAAATTCAAATTTAACATGATTCAGACAATTTGTGCGTTAAACAGAAGGGAGCTGTCCAAAAACTAGGGTGTTTGGAAACACTGCTAAATCCTTGTGGGGAGACCTTATTTGGTCCTTCTGACACCTAAATAAGTCATTTGGCTGCTCTAATGCAAGTGGGTTGTCAAAAAATGTAATGCTTATAATTCACTTCTCAAACCTCAGAAAGGCAGAAATTGGAAGCCAAATATGCTGCAAATGAACATTCTAAGAGCCCTGCCATTAGAAACAGCAG
Source organism: Fundulus diaphanus (assembly GCA_037039145.1). Lineage (NCBI taxonomy): Eukaryota > Metazoa > Chordata > Actinopteri > Cyprinodontiformes > Fundulidae > Fundulus > Fundulus diaphanus. Next base: position 5,271,217 of record CM073129.1, on the reverse strand, counting down.
AACACTGTTTAAACCCAGTGAAATTCAAATTTAACATGATTCAGACAATTTGTGCGTTAAACAGAAGGGAGCTGTCCAAAAACTAGGGTGTTTGGAAACACTGCTAAATCCTTGTGGGGAGACCTTATTTGGTCCTTCTGACACCTAAATAAGTCATTTTGGCTGCTCTAATGCAAGTGGGTTGTCAAAACATGTAATGCTTATAATTCACTTCTCAAACCTCAGAAAGGCAGAAATTGGAAGCCAAATATGCTGCAAATGAACATTATACGAGCCCTGTCATTAGAAACAGCAGAACACTGTTTAAACCCAGTGAAATTCAAATTTAACATGATTCAGACAATTTGTGCGTTAAACAGAAGGGAGCTGTCCAAAAACTAGGGTGTTTGGAAACACTGCTAAATCCTTGTGGGGAGACCTTATTTGGTCCTTCTGACACCTAAATAAGTCATTTGGCTGCTCTAATGCAAGTGGGTTGTCAAAAAATGTAATGCTTATAATTCACTTCTCAAACCTCAGAAAGTCAGAAATTGGAAGCCAAATATGCTGTAAATGAACATTCTACGAGCCCTGTCATTAGAAACAGCAGAACACTGTTTAAACCCAGTGAAATTCAAATTTAACATGATTCAGACAATTTGTGCGTTAAACAGAAGGGAGCTGTCCAAAAACTAGGGTGTTTGGAAACACTGCTAAATCCTTGTGGGGAGACCTTATTTGGTCCTTCTGACACCTAAATAAGTCATTTGGCTGCTCTAATGCAAGTGGGTTGTCAAAAAATGTAATGCTTATAATTCACTTCTCAAACCTCAGAAAGGCAGAAATTGGAAGCCAAATATGCTGCAAATGAACATTCTACGAGCCCTGCCATTAGAAACAGCAGAACACTGTTTAAACCCAGTGAAATTCAAATTTAACATGATTCAGACAATTTGTGCGTTAAACAGAAGGGAGCTGTCCAAAAACTAGGGTGTTTGGAAACACTGCTAAATCCTTGTGGGGAGACCTTATTTGGTCCTTCTGACACCTAAATAAGTCATTTTGGCTGCTCTAATGCAAGTGGGTTGTCAAAAAATGTAATGCTTATAATTCACTTCTCACACCTCAGAAAGACAGAAATTGGAAGCCAAATATGCTGCAAATGAACATTCTACGAGCCCTGCCATTAGAAACAGCAGAACACTGTTTAAACCCAGTGAAATTCAAATTTAACATGATTCAGACAATTTGTGCGTTAAACAGAAGGGAGCTGTCCAAAAACTAGGGTGTTTGGAAATACTGCTAAATCCTTGTGGGGAGACCTTATTTGGTCCTTCTGACACCTAAATAAGTCATTTGGCTGCTCTAATGCAAGTGGGTTGTCAAAAAATGTAATGCTTATAATTCACTTCTCACACCTCAGAAAGTCAGAAATTGGAAGCCAAATATGCTGCAAATGAACATTCTACGAACCCTGCCATTAGAAACAGCAGAACACTGTTTAAACCCAGTGAAATTCAAATTTAACATGATTCAGACAATTTGTGCGTTAAACAGAAGGGAGCTGTCCAAAAACTAGGGTGTTTGGAAACACTGCTAAATCCTTGTGGGGAGACCTTATTTGGTCCTTCTGACACCTAAATAAGTCATTTGGCTGCTCTAATGCAAGTGGGTTGTCAAAAATGTAATGCTTATAATTCACTTCTCAAACCTCAGAAAGGCAGAAATTGGCAGCCAAATATGCTGCAAATGAACATTCTACGAGCCCTGCCATTAGAAACAGCAGAACACTGTTTAAACCCAGTGAAATTCAAATTTAACATGATTCAGACAATTTGTGCGTTAAACAGAAGGGAGCTGTCCAAAAACTAGGGTGTTGGAAACACTGCTAAATCCTTGTGGGAGACCTTATTTGGTCCTTCTGACACCTAAATAAGTCATTTGGCTGCTCTAATGCAAGTGGGTTGTCAAAAAATGTAATGCTTATAATTCACTTCTCAAACCTCAGAAAGGCAGAAATTAGAAGCCAAATATGCTGCAAATGAACATTCTACGAGCCCTGTCATTAGAAACAGCAGAACACTGTTTAAACCCAGTGAAATTCAAATTTAACATGATTCAGACAATTTGTGCGTTAAACAGAAGGGAGCTGTCCAAAAACTAGGGTGTTTGGAAACACTGCTAAATCCTTGTGGGGAGACCTTATTTGGTCCTTCTGACACCTAAATAAGTCATTTTGGCTGCTCTAATGCAAGTGGGTTGTCAAAAAATTTAATGCTTATAATTCACTTCTCACACCTCAGAAAGTCAGAAATTGGAAGCCAAATATGCTGCAAATGAACATTCTACGAGCCCTGCCATTAGAAACAGCAGAACACTGTTTAAACCCAGTGAAATTCAAATTTAACATGATTCAGACAATTTGTGCGTTAAACAGAAGGGAGCTGTCCAAAAACTAGGGTGTTTGGAACACTGCTAAAACCTTGTGGGGAGACCTTATTTGGTCCTTCTGACACCTAAATAAGTCATTTGGCTGCTCTAATGCAAGTGGGGTTGTCAAAAAATGTAATGCTTATAATTCACTTCTCACACCTCAGAAAGTCAGAAATTGGAAGCCAAATATGCTGCAAATGAACATTCTACGAGCCCTGCCATTAGAAACAGCAGAACACTGTTTAAACCCAGTGAAATTCAAATTTAACATGATTCAAACAATTTGTGCGTTAAACAGAAGGGAGCTGTCCAAAAACTAGGGTGTTTGGAAACACTGCTAAATCCTTGTGGGGAGACCTTATTTGGTCCTTCTGACACCTAAATAAGTCATTTGGCTGCTCTAATGCAAGTGGGTTGTCAAAAAATGTAATGCTTATAATTCACTTCTCAAACCTCAGAAAGGCAGAAATTAGAAGCCAAATATGCTGCAAATGAACATTCTACGAGCCCTGTCATTAGAAACAGCAGAACACTGTTTAAAACCCAGTGAAATTCAAATTTAACATGATTCAGACAATTTGTGCGTTAAACAGAAGGGAGCTGTCCAAAAACTAGGGTGTTTGGAAACACTGCTAAATCTTGTGGGGAGACCTTATTTGGGTCCTTCTGACACCTAAATAAGTCATTTTGGCTGCTCTAATGCAAGTGGGTTGTCAAAAATTTAATGCTTATAATTCACTTCTCACACCTCAGAAAGTCAGAAATTGGAAGCCAAATATGCTGCAAATGAACATTCTACGAGCCCTGCCATTAGAAACAGCAGAACACTGTTTAAACCCAGTGAAATTCAAATTTAACATGATTCAGACAATTTGTGCGTTAAACAGAAGGGAGCTGTCCAAAAACTAGGGTGTTTGGAAACACTGCTAAAACCTTGTGGGGAGACCTTATTTGGTCCTTCTGACACCTAAATAAGTCATTTTGGCTGCTCTAATGCAAGTGGGTTGTCAAAAAATGTAATGCTTATAATTCACTTCTCACACCTCAGAAAGTCAGAAATTGGAAGCCAAATATGCTGCAAATGAACATTCTACGAGCCCTGCCATTAGAAACAGCAGAACACTGTTTAAACCCAGTGAAATTCAAATTAACATGATTCAAACAATTTGTGCGTTAAACAGAAGGGAGCTGTCCAAAAACTATGGTGTTTGGAAACACTGCTAAATCCTTGTGGGAGACCTTATTTGGTCCTTCTGACACCTAAATAAGTCATTCGGCTGCTCTAATGCAGTGGGTTGTCAAAAAATGTAATGCTTATAATTCACTTCTCAAACCTCAGAAAGGCAGAAATTGGAAGCCAAATATGCTGCAAATGAACATTATACGAGCCCTGTCATTAGAAACAGCAGAACACTGTTTAAACCCAGTGAAATTCAAATTTAACATGATTCAGACAATTTGTGCGTTAAACAGAAGGGAGCTGTCCAAAAACTAGGGTGTTTGGAAACACTGCTAAAACCTTGTGGGGAGACCTTATTTGGTCCTTCTGACACCTAAATAAGTCATTTTGGCTGCTCTAATGCAAGTGGGTTGTCAAAACATGTAATGCCTATAATTCACTTCTCAAACCTCAGAAAGGCAGAAATTGGAAGCCAAATATGCTGCAAATGAACATTATACGAGCCCTGTCATTAGAAACAGCAGAACACTGTTAAACCCAGTGAAATTCAAATTTAACATGATTCAGACAATTTGTGCGTTAAACAGAAGGGAGCTGTCCAAAAACTAGGGTGTTTGGAAACACTGCTAAAACCTTGTGGGGAGACCTTATTTGGTCCTTCTGACACCTAAATAAGTCATTTTGGCTGTTCTAATGCAAGTGGGTTGTCAAAACATGTAATGCCTATAATTCACTTCTCAAACCTCAGAAAGGCAGAAATTGGAAGCCAAATATGCTGCAAATGAACATTCTACGAGCCCTGTCATTAGAAACAGCAGAACACTGTTTAAACCCAGTGAAATTCAAATTTAACAAGATTCAGACAATTTGTGCGTTAAACAGAAGGGAGCTGTCCAAAAACTAGGGTGTTTGGAAACACTGCTAAATCCTTGTGGGGAGACCTTATTTGGTCCTTCTGACACCTAAATAACTCATTTGGCTGCTCTAATGCAAGTGGGTTGTCAAAAAATGTAATCCTTATAATTCACTTCTCAAACCTCAGAAAGGCAGAAATTGGAAGCCAAATATGCTGTAAATGAACATTCTACGAGCCCTGTCATTAGAAACAGCAGAACACTGTTTAAACCCAGTGAAATTCAAATTTAACATGATTCAGACAATTTGTGCGTTAAACAGAAGGGAGCTGTCCAAAAACTAGGGTGTTTGGAAACACTGCTAAATCCTTGTGGGAGACCTTATTTGGTCCTTCTGACACCTAAATAAGTCATTTTGGCTGCTCTAATGCAAGTGGGTTGTCAAAAAATGTAATGCTTATTATTCACTTCTCAAACCTCAGAAAGGCAGAAATTGGAAGCCAAATATGCTGCAAATGAACATTATACGAGCCCTGTCATTAGAAACAGCAGAACACTGTTTAAACCCAGTGAAATTCAAATTTAACATGATTCAGACAATTTGTGCGTTAAACAGAAGGGAGCTGTCCAAAAACTAGGGTGTTTGGAAACACTGCTAAATCCTTGTGGGGAGACCTTATTTGGTCCTTCTGACACCTAAATAAGTCATTTGGCTGCTCTAATGCAAGTGGGTTGTCAAAAAATGTAATGCTTATAATTCACTTCTCAAACCTCAGAAAGGCAGAAATTGGAAGCCAAATATGCTGCAAATGAACATTCTACGAGCCCTGCCATTAGAAACAGCAGAACACTGTTTAAACCCAGTGAAATTCAAATTTAACATGATTCAGACAATTTGTGCGTTAAACAGAAGGGAGTTGTCCAAAAACTAGGGTGTTTGGAAACACTGCTAAATCCTTGTGGGGAGACCTTATTTGGTCCTTCTGACACCTAAATAAGTCATTTGGCTGCTCTAATGCAAGTGGGTTGTCAAAAAATGTAATGCTTATAATTCACTTCTCAAACCTCAGAAAGGCAGAAATTGGAAGCCAAATATGCTGCAAATGAACATTCTACGAGCCCTGTCATTAGAAACAGCAGAACACTGTTTAAACCCAGTGAAATTCAAATTTAACATGATTCAGACAATTTTGTGCGTTAAACAGAAGGAGCTGTCCAAAAACTAGGGTGTTTGGAAACACTGCTAAATCCTTGTGGGGAGACCTTATTTGGTCCTTCTGACACCTAAATAAGTTATTTGGCTGCTCTAATGCAAGTGGGTTGTCAAAAAATGTAATGCTTATAATTCACTTCTCACACCTCAGAAAGTCAGAAATTGGAAGCCAAATATGCTGCAAATGAACATTCTACGAGCCCTGCCATTAGAAACAGCAGAACACTGTTTAAACCCAGTGAAATTCAAATTTAACATGATTCAGACAATTTGTGCGTTAATCAGAAGGGAGCTGTCCAAAAACTAGGGTGTTTGGAAACACTGCTAAATCCTTGTGGGGAGACCTTATTTGGTCCTTCTGACACCTAAATAAGTCATTTTGGCTGCTCTAATGCAAGTGGGTTGTCAAAAAATGTAATGCTTATAATTCACTTCTCAAACCTCAGAAAGGCAGAAATTGGAAGCCAAATATGCTGCAAATGAACATTATACGAGCCCTGTCATTAGAAACAGCAGAACACTGTTTAAACCAGTGAAATTCAAATTTAACATGATTCAGACAATTTGTGCGTTAAACAGAAGGGAGCTGTCCAAAAACTAGGGTGTTTGGAAACACTGCTAAAATCCTGTGGGGAGAACCTTATTTGGTCCTTCTGACACCTAATTAAGTCATTTGCTGCTCTAAATGCAAGTGGGTTGTCAAAAAATGTAATGCTTATAATTCACTTCTCAAACCTCAGAAAGGCAGAAATTGTAAGCCAAATATGCTGCAAATGAACATTCTACGAGCCCTGCCATTAGAAACAGCAGAACACTGTTTAAACCCAGTGAAATTCAAATTTAACATGATTCAGACAATTTGTGCGTTAAACAGAAGGGAGCTGTCCAAAAACTAGGGTGTTTGGAAACACTGCTAAATCCTTGTGGGGAGACCTTATTTGTGTCCTTCTGACACCTAAATAAGTCATTTTGGCTTGCTCTAATGCAAGTGGGTTGTCAAAAAATGTAATGCTTATAATTCACTTCTCAAACCTCAGAAAGGCAGAAATATGAAGCCAAATAAGCTGCAAATGAACATTATACGAGCCCTGTCATTAGAAACAGCAGAACACTGTTTAAACCCAGTGAAATTCAAATTTAACATGATTCAGACAATTTGTGCGTTAAACAGAAGGGAGCTGTCCAAAAAACTAGGGTGTTTGGAAACACTGCTAAATCCTTGTGGGGAGACCTTATTTGGTCCCTTCTGACACCTAAATAAGTCATTTGGCTGCTCTAATGCAAGTGGGTTGTCAAAAAATGTAATGCTTATAATTCACTTCTCAAACCTCAGAAAGGCAGAAATTGGAAGCCAAATATGCTGCAAATGAACATTCTACGAGCCCTGCCATTAGAAACAGCAGAAACACTGTTTAAACCCAGTGAAATTCAAATTTAACATGATTCAGACAATTTGTGCGTTAAACAGAAGGGAGTTGTCCAAAAACTAGGGTGTTTGGAAACACTGCTAAATCCTTGTGGGGAGAACCTTATTTGGTCCTTCTGACACCTAAATAAGTCATTTGGCTGCTCTAATGCAAGTGGGTTGTCAAAAAATGTAATGCTTATAATTCACTTCTCAAACCTCAGAAAGGCAGAAATTGGAAGGCCAAATATGCTGCAAATGAACATTCTACGAGCCCTGCCATTAGAAACAGCAGAACACTGTTTAAACCCAGTGAAATTCAAATTTAACATGATTCAGACAATTTGTGCGTTAAACAGAAGGGAGCTGTCCAAAAACTAGGGTGTTTGGAAACACTGCTAAATCCTTGTGGGGAGACCTTATTTGGTCCTTCTGACACCTAAATAAGTCATTTGGCTGCTCTAATGCAAGTGGGTTGTCAAAAAATGTAATGCTTATAATTCACTTCTCAAACCTCAGAAAGGCAGAAATTGGAAGCCAAATATGCTGCAAATGAACATTCTACGAGCCCTGCCATTAGAAACAGCAGAACACTGTTTAAACCCAGTGAAATTCAAATTTAACATGATTCAGACAATTTGTGCGTTAAACAGAAGGGAGCTGTCCAAAAACTAGGGTGTTTGGAAACACTGCTAAATCCTTGTGGGGAGACCTTAGTTGGTCCTTCTGACACCTAAATAAGTCATTTGGCTGCTCTAATGCAAGTGGGTTGTCAAAAAATGTAATGCTTATAATTCACTTCTCACACCTCAGAAAGTCAGAAATTGGAAGCCAAAATATGCTGCAAATGAACATTCTACGAGCCCTGCCATTAGAAACAGCAGAACACTGTTTAAACCCAGTGAAATTCAAATTTAACATGATTCAGACAATTTGTGCGTTAAACAGAAGGGAGCTGTCCAAAAACTAGGGTGTTTGGAAAACACTGCTAAATCCTTGTGGGGAGACCTTATTTGGTCTTCTGACACCTAAATAAGTCATTTGGCTGCTCTAATGCAAGTGGGTTGTCAAAAAATGTAATGCTTATAATTCACTTCTCAAACCTCAGAAAGGCAGAAATTGGAAGCCAAATATGCTGCAAATGAACATTCTACGAGCCCTGTCATTAGAAACAGCAGAACACTGTTTAAACCACAGTGAAATTCAAATTTAACATGATTCAGACAATTTGTGCGTTAAACAGAAGGGAGCTGTCCAAAAACTAGGGTGTTTGGAAACACTGCTAAATCCTTGTGGGGAGACCCTTATTTGGTCCTTCTGACACCTAAATAAGTTATTTGGCTGCTCTATTGCAAGTGGGTTGTCAAAAAAATGTAATGCTTATAATTCACTTCTCACACCTCAGAAAGTCAGAAATTGGAAGCCAAATATGCTGCAAATGAACATTCTACGAGCCCTGCCATTAGAAAACAGCAGAACACTGTTTAAACCCAGTGAAATTCAAATTTAACATGATTCAGACAATTTGTGCGTTAATCAGAAGGGAGCTGTCCCAAAAACTAGGGTGTTTGGAAACACTGCTAAATCCTTGTGGGGAGACCTTATTTGGTCCTTCTGACACCTAAATAAGTCATTGGCTGCTCTAATGCAAGTGGGTTGTCAAAAAATGTAATGCTTATAATACACTTCTCAAACCCTCAGAAAGCAGAAATTGTAAGCCAAATATGCTGCAAATGAACATTCTACGAGCCCTGCCATTAGAAACAGCAGAACACTGTTTAAACCCAGTGAAATTCAAATTTAACATGATTCAGACAATTTGTGCGTTAAACAGAAGGGAGCTGTCCAAAAACTAGGGTGTTTGGAAACACTGCTAAATCCTTGTGGGGAGACCTTATTTGGTCCTTCTGACACCTAAATAAGTCATTTTGGCTGCTCTAATGCAAGTGGGTTGTCAAAAAATGTAATGCTTATAATTCACTTCTCAAACCTCAGAAAGGCAGAAATTCGAAGCCAAATATGCTGCAAATGAACATTCTACGAGCCCTGCCATTAGAAACAGCAGAACACTGTTTAAACCCAGTGAAATTCAAATTTAACATGATTCAGACAATTTGTGCGTTAAACAGAAGGGAGCTGTCCAAAAACTAGGGTGTTTGGAAACACTGCTAAATCCTTGTGGGGAGACCTTATTTGGTCCTTCTGACACCTAAATAAGTCATTTTGGCTGCTCTAATGCAAGTGGGTTGTCAAAAAATGTAATGCTTATAATTCACTTCTCACACCTCAGAAAGACAGAAATTGGAAGCCAAATATGCTGCAAATGAACATTCTACGAGCCCTGCCATTAGAAACAGCAGAACACTGTTTAAAACCCAGTGAAATTCAAATTTAACATGATTCAGACAATTTGTGCGTTAAACAGAAGGGAGTTGTCCAAAAACTAGGGTGTTTGGAAACACTGCTAAATCCTTGTGGGGAGACCTTATTTGGTCCTTCTGACACCTAAATAAGTCATTTGGCTGCTCTAATGCAAGTGGGGTTGTCAAAAAATGTAATGCTTATAATTCACTTCTCAAACCTCAGAAAGGCAGAAATTGGAAGCCAAATATGCTGCAAATGAACATTCTACGAGCCCTGCCATTAGAAACAGCAGAACACTGTTTAAACCCAGTGAAATTCAAATTTAACATGATTCAGACAATTTGTGCGTTAAACAGAAGGGAGCTGTCCAAAAACTAGGGTGTTTGGAAACACTGCTAAATCCTTGTGGGGAGACCTTATTTGGTCCTTCTGACACCTAAATAAGTCATTTGGCTGCTCTAATGCAAGTGGGTTGTCAAAAAATGTAATGCTTATAATTCACTTCTCAAACCTCAGAAAGGCAGAAATTGGAAGCCAAATATGCTGCAAATGAACATTCTACGAGCCCTGCCATTAGAAACAGCAGAACACTGTTTAAACCCAGTGAAATTCAAATTTAACATGATTCAGACAATTTGTGCGTTAAACAGAAGGGAGCTGTCCAAAAACTAGGGTGTTTGGAAACACTGCTAAATCCTTGTGGGGAGACCTTATTTGGTCCTTCTGACACCTAAATAAGTCATTTGGCTGCTCTAATGCAAGTGGGTTGTCAAAAAATGTAATGCTTATAATTCACTTCTCACACCTCAGAAAGTCAGAAATTGGAAGCCAAATATGCTGCAAATGAACATTCTACGAGCCCTGCCATTAGAAACAGCAGAACACTGTTTAAAACCCAGTGAAATTCAAATTTAACATGATTCAGACAATTTGTGCGTTAAACAGAAGGGAGCTGTCCAAAAACTAGGGTGTTTGGAAACACTGCTAAATTCCTTGTGGGGAGACCTTATTTGGTCCTTCTGACACCTAAATAAGTCATTTGGCTGCTCTAATGCAAGTGGGTTGTCAAAAAATGTAATGCTTATAATTCACTTCTCAAACCTCAGAAAGGCAGAAATTGGAAGCCAAATATGCTGCAAATGAACATTCTACGAGCCCTGTCATTAGAAACAGCAGAACACTGTTTAAACCCAGTGAAATTCAAATTTAACATGATTCAGACAATTTGTGCGTTAAACAGAAGGGAGCTGTCCAAAAACTAGGGTGTTTGGAAACACTGCTAAATCCTTGTGGGGAGACCTTATTTGGTCCTTCTGACACCTAAATAAGTTATTTGGCTGCTCTAATGCAAGTGGGTTGTCAAAAAATGTAATGCTTATAATTCACTTCTCACACCTCAGAAAGTCAGAAATTGGAAGCCAAATATGCTGCAAATGAACATTCTACGAGCCCTGCCATTAGAAACAGCAGAACACTGTTTAAACCCAGTGAAATTCAAATTTAACATGATTCAGACAATTTGTGCGTTAATCAGAAGGGAGCTGTCCAAAAACTAGGGTGTTTGGAAACACTGCTAAATCCTTGTGGGGAGACCTTATTTGGTCCTTCTGACACCTAAATAAAGTCATTTGGCTGCTCTAATGCAAGTGGGTTGTCAAAAAATGTAATGCTTATAATACACTTCTCAAACCTCAGAAAGGCAGAAATTGTAAGCCAAATATGCTGCAAATGAACATTCTACGAGCCCTGCCATTAGAAACAGCAGAACACTGTTTAAACCCAGTGAAATTCAAATTTAACATGATTCAGACAATTTGTGCGTTAAACAGAAGGGAGCTGTCCAAAAACTAGGGTGTTTGGAAACACTGCTAAATCCTTGTGTGGGAGACCTTATTTGGTCCTTCTGACACCTAAATAAGTCATTTTGGCTGCTCTAATGCAAGTGGGTTGTCAAAAAATGTAATGCTTATAATTCACTTCTCAAACCTCAGAAAGGCAGAAATTGGAAGCCAAATATGCTGCAAATGAACATTCTACGAGCCCTGTCATTAGAAACAGCAGAACACTGTTTTAACCCAGTGAAATTCAAATTTAACATGATTCAGACAATTTGTGCGTTAAACAGAAGGGAGCTGTCCAAAAACTAGGGTGTTTGGAAACACTGCTAAATCCTTGTGGGGAGACCTTATTTGGTCCTTCTGACACCTAAATAAGTCATTTTGGCTGCTCTAATGCAAGTGGGTTGTCAAAAAATGTAATGGTTATAATTCACCTCTCAAACCTCAGAAAGGCAGAAATTGGAAGCCAAATATGCTGCAAATGAACATTCTATGAGCCCTGTCATTAGAAACAGCAGAACACTGTTTAAACCCAGTGAAATTCAAATTTAACATGTTTCATACAATTTGTGTGCTAAAACAGAAGGGAGCTGTCCAAAACCTAGGGTGTTTGGAAACACTGCTAAAACCTTGTGGGGAGACCTTATTTGGTCCTTCTGACACCTAAATAAGTCATTTGGCTGCTCTAATGCAAGTGGGTTGTCAAAAAATGTAATGCTTATAATTCACTTCTCAAACCTCAGAAAGGCAGAAATTGGAAGCCAAATATGCTGCAAATGAACATTCTACGAGCCCTGCCATTAGAAACAGCAGAACACTGTTTAAACCCAGTGAAATTCAAATTTAACATGATTCAGACAATTTGTGCGTTAAACAGAAGGGAGCTGTCCAAAAACTAGGGTGTTTTGGAAACACTGCTAAATCCTTGTGGGGAGACCTTATTTGGTCCTTCTGACACCTAAATAAGTCATTTGGCTGCTCTAATGCAAGTGGGTTGTCAAAAAATGTAATGCTTATAATTCACTTCTCAAACCTCAGAAAGGCAGAAATTGGAAGCCAAATATGCTGCAAATGAACATTCTACGAGCCCTGCCATTAGAAACAGCAGAACACTGTTTAAACCCAGTGAAATTCAAATTTAACATGATTCAGACAATTTGTGCGTTAAACAGAAGGGAGCTGTCCAAAAACTAGGGTGTTTGGAAACACTGCTAAATCCTTGTGGGGAGACCTTATTTGGTCCTTCTGACACCTAAATAAGTCATTTGGCTGCTCTAATGCAAGTGGGTTGTCAAAAATGTAATGCTTATAATTCACTTCTCACACCTCAGAAAGTCAGAAATTGGAAGCCAAATATGCTGCAAATGAACATTCTACGAGCCCTGCCATTAGAAACAGGCAGAACACTGTTTAAACCCAGTGAAATTCAAATTTAACATGATTCAGACAATTTGTGCGTTAAACAGAAGGGAGCTGTCCAAAAACTAGGGTGTTTGGAAACACTGCTAAATCCTTGTGGGGAGACCTTATTTGGTCCTTCTGACACCTAAATAAGTCATTCTGGCTGCTCTAATGCAAGAGGGTTGTCAAAAAATCTAATGGTTATAATTCACTTCTCAAACTCAGAAAAGAAGAAGTTGGAAGCCAAATATCCTGCAAATGAACATTCTATGAGCCGGTCATTAGAAACAGCAGAACACTGTTTAAACCAAGTGAATTTCAAATTTAACATGATTCTGACAATTTGTGCGCTAAAACAGAAGGGAACTGTCCAAAAACTAGGGTGTTTGGAAACACTGCTAAAACCTTGTGGGGAGACCTTATTTGGTCCTTCTGACACCTAAATAAGTTATTTTGGCTGCTCCAATGCAAGTGGGTTGTCAAAAAAATGTAATGGTTATAATTCACTTCTCAAACCTCAGAAAGGCAGAAATTGGAAGCCAAATATGCTGCAAATGAACAATCTATGAGCCCGGTCATTAGAAACAGCAGAACACTGTTTAAACCAAGTGACATTCAAATTTAACATGATTCTGACAATTTGTGCGCTAAAACAGAAGGGAGCTGTCCAAAAACCTGGGTGTTTGGAAACACTGATAAAACCTTGTGGGGAGACCTTATTTGGTCCTTCTGACACCTAAATAAGTAATTTTGGCTGCTCTTAATGCTAGTGGGTTGTCAAAAAATGTAATGCTTATAATTCACTTCTCAAACCTCAGAAAGGCAGAAATTGGAAGCCAAATATGCTGCAAATGAACATTCTACGAGCCCTGTCCATTAGAAACAGCAGAACACTGTTTAAACCCAGTGAAATTCAAATTTAACATGATTCAGACAATTTGTGCGTTAAACAGAAGGGAGCTGTCCAAAAACTAGGGTGTTTGGAAACACTGCTAAATCCTTGTGGGGAGACCTTATTTGGTCCTTCTGACACCTAAATAAGTTATTTGGCTGCTCTAATGCAAGTGGGTTGTCAAAAAATGTAATGCTTATAATTCACTTCTCACACCTCAGAAAGTCAGAAATTGGAAGCCAAATATGCTGCAAATGAACATTCTACGAGCCCTGCCATTAGAAACAGCAGAACACTGTTTAAACCCAGTGAAATTCAAATTTAACATGATTCAGACAATTTGTGCGTTAATCAGAAGGGAGCTGTCCAAAAACTAGGGTGTTTGGAAACACTGCTAAATCCTTGTGGGGAGACCTTATTTGGTCCTTCTGACACCTAAATAAGTCATTTGGCTGCTCTAATGCAAGTGGGTTGTCAAAAAATGTAATGCTTATAATACACTTCTCAAACCTCAGAAAGGCAGAAATTGTAAGCCAAATATGCTGCAAATGAACATTCTACGAGCCCTGCCATTAGAAACAGCAGAACACTGTTTAAACCAGTGAAATTCAAATTTAACATGATTCAGACAATTTGTGCGTTAAACAGAAGGGAGCTGTCCAAAAACTAGGGTGTTTGGAAACACTGCTAAATCCTTGTGGGGAGACCTTATTTGGTCCTTCTGACACCTAAATAAGTCATTTTGGCTGCTCTAATGCAAGTGGGTTGTCAAAAAATGTAATGCTTATAATTCACCTTCTCAAACCTCAGAAAGGCAGAAATTCGAAGCCAAATATGCTGCAAATGAACATTCTACGAGCCCTGTCATTAGAAACAGCAGAACACTGTTTAAACCCAGTGAAATTCAAATTTAACATGATTCAGACAATTTGTGCGTTAAACAGAAGGGAGCTGTCCAAAAACTAGGGTGTTTGGAAACACTGCTAAATCCTTGTGGGGAGACCTTATTTGGTCCTTCTGACACCTAAATAAGTCATTTTGGCTGCTCTAATGCAAGTGGGTTGTCAAAAAATGTAATGGTTATAATTCACCTCTCAAACCTCAGAAAGGCAGAAATTGGAAGCCAAATATGCTGCAAATGAACATTCTATGAGCCCTGTCATTAGAAACAGCAGAACACTGTTTAAACCCAGTGAAATTCAAATTTAACATGTTTCATACAATTTGTGTGCTAAAACAGAAGGGAGCTGTCCAAAACCTAGGGTGTTTGGAAACACTGCTAAAACCTTGTGGGGAGACCTTATTTGGTCCTTCTGACACCTAAATAAGTCATTTGGCTGCTCTAATGCAAGTGGGTTGTCAAAAAATGTAATGCTTATAATTCACTTCTCAAACCTCAGAAAGGCAGAAATTGGAAGCCAAATATGCTGCAAATGAACATTCTACGAGCCCTGCCATTAGAAACAGCAGAACACTGTTTAAACCCAGTGAAATTCAAATTTAACATGATTCAGACAATTTGTGCGTTAAACAGAAGGGAGCTGTCCAAAAACTAGGGTGTTTGGAAACACTGCTAAATCCTTGTGGGGAGACCTTATTTGGTCCTTCTGACACCTAAATAAGTCATTTGGCTGCTCTAATGCAAGTGGGTTGTCAAAAAATGTAATGCTTATAATTCACTTCTCACACCTCAGAAAGTCAGAAATTGGAAGCCAAATATGCTGCAAATGAACATTCTACGAGCCCTGCCATTAGAAACAGCAGAACACTGTTTAAAACCCAGTGAAATTCAAATTTAACATGATTCAGACAATTTGTGCGTTAAACAGAAGGGAGCTGTCCAAAAACTAGGGTGTTTGGAAACACTGCTAAATCCTTGTGGGGAGACCTTATTTGGTCCTTCTGACACCTAAATAAGTCATTCTGGCTGCTCTAATGCAAGAGGGTTGTCAAAAAATCTAATGGTTATAATTCACTTCTCAAACCTCAGAAAAGAAGAAGTTGGAAGCCAAATATCCTGCAAATGAACATTCTATGAGCCCGGTCATTAGAAACAGCAGAACACTGTTTAAAACCAAGTGAATTTCAAATTTAACATGATTCTGACAATTTGTGCGCTAAAACAGAAGGGAACTGTCCAAAAACTAGGGTGTTTGGAAACACTGCTAAAACCTTGTGGGGAGACCTTATTTGGTCCTTCTGACACCTAAATAAGTTATTTTGGCTGCTCCAATGCAAGTGGGTTGTCAAAAAATGTAATGGTTATAATTCACTTCTCAAACCTCAGAAAGGCAGAAATTGGAAGCCAATATGCTGCAAATGAACAATCTATGAGCCCGGTCATTAGAAACAGCAGAACACTGTTTAAACCAAGTGACATTCAAATTTAACATGATTCTGACAATTTGTGCGCTAAAACAGAAGGGAGCTGTCCAAAAACTAGGGTGTTTGGAAACACTGATAAAACCTTGTGGGGAGACCTTATTTGGTCCTTCTGACACCTAAATAAGTAATTTTGGCTGCTCTAATGCTAGTAGGCTTTCAAAAAATGTATGCTTATAATTCACTTCTCAAACCTCAGAAAGGCAGAAATTGGAAGCCAAATATGCTGCTAATGAACATTCTATGAGCCCGGTCATTAGAAACAGAAGAACACTGTTTAAACCCAGTGAATTTCAAATTTAACATGTTTCAGACAATTTGTGTGCTAAAACAGAAGGGAGCTGTCCAAAAACTATGGTGTTTGTAAACACTGCTAAAACCTTGTGGGAAGACCTTATTTGGTCCTTCTGACACCTAAATAAGTCATTTTGGCTGCTCTAATGCTAGTAGGCTTTCAAAAAATGTATGCTTATAATTCACTTCTCAAACCTCAGAAAGGCAGAAATTGGAAGCCAAATATGCTGCTAATGAACATTCTATGAGCCCGGTCATTAGAAACAGAAGAACACTGTTTAAACCCAGTGAATTTCAAATTTAACATGTTTCAGACAATTTGTGTGCTAAAACAGAAGGGAGCTGTCCAAAAACTATGGTGTTTGTAAACACTGCTAAAACCTTGTGGTAAGACCTTATTTGGTCCTTCTGACACCTAAATAGGTCATTTTGGAAGCTCTAATGCAAGTGGGTTGTCAAAAAATGTAATGGTTATAATTCACTTCTCAAACCTCAGAAAGGCAGACACTGGAAGCCAAATATGCTGCAAATGAACATTCTATGAGCCCGGTCATTAGAAACAGCAGAACACTGTTTAAAACCCATTGAAATTCAAATTTAACATGTTTCAGACAATTTGTGTGCTAAAACAGAAGGGAGCTGTCCAAAAACTATGGTGTTTGTAAACACTGCTAAAACCTTGTGGTAAGACCTTATTTGGTCCTTCTGACACCTAAATAGGTCATTTTGGAAGCTCTAATGCAAGTGGGTTGTCAAAAAATGTAATGGTTATAATTCACTTCTCAAACCTCAGAAAGGCAGACACTGGAAGCCAAATATGCTGCAAATGAACATTCTATGAGCCCGGTCATTAGAAACAGCAGAACACTGTTTAAACCCATTGAAATTCAAATTTAACATGTTTCAGACAATTTGTGTGCTAAAACAGAAGGGAGCTGTCCAAAAACTAGGGTGTTTGGAAACACTGCTAAAACCTTGTGGGGAGACCTTATTTGGTCCTTCTGACACCTAAATAAGTCATTTTGGCTGCTCTAATGCAAGTGGTTTGTCAAAAAATGTAATGCTTATAATTCACCTCTCAAACCTCAGAAAGGCAGAAATTGGAAGCCAAATATGCTGCAAATGAAACATTCTATGAGCACTGTTATTAGAAACAGCAGAACACTGTTTAAACCCAGTGAAATTCAAATTTAACATGATTCAGACAATTTGTGCGTTAAACAGAATGGAGCTATCCAAAAACTAGGGTGTTTGGAAACACTGCTAAATCCTTGTGGGGAGACCTTATTTGGTCCTTCTGACACCTAAATAAGTCATTTGGCTGCTCTAATGCAAGTGGGTTGTCAAAAAATGTAATGCTTATAATTCACTTCTCAAACCTCAGAAAGGCAGAAATTGGAAGCCAAATATGCTGCAAATGAACATTCTACGAGCCCTCTCATTAGAAACAGCAGAACACTGTTTAAACCCAGTGAAATTCAAATTTAACATGATTCAGACAATTTGTGCGTTAAACAGAAGGGAGCTGTCCAAAAACTAGGGTGTTTGGAAACACTGCTAAACCCTTGTGGGGAGACCTTATTTGGTCCTTCTGACACCTAAATAAGTCATTTTGGCTGCTCTAATGCAAGTGGGTTGTCAAAAAATTTAATGCTTATAATTCACTTCTCACACCTCAGAAAGGCAGAAATGGAAGCCAAATATGCTGCAAATGAACATTCTACGAGCCCTGCCATTAGAAACAGCAGAACACTGTTTAAACCCAGTGAAATTCAAATTTAACATGATTCAGACAATTTGTGCGTTAAACAGAAGGGAGCTGTCCAAAAACTAGGGTGTTTGGAAAACACTGCTAAATCCTTGTGGGGAGACCTTATTTGGTCCTTCTGACACCTAAATAAGTCATTCTGGCTGCTCTAATGCAAGAGGGTTGTCAAAAAAATCTAATGGTTATAATTCACTTCTCAAACCTCAGAAAAGAAGAAGTTGGAAGCCAAATATCCTGCAAATGAACATTCTATGAGCCCGGTCATTAGAAACAGCAGAACACTGTTTAAACCAAGTGAATTTCAAATTTAACATGATTCTGACAATTTGTGCGCTAAAACAGAAGGGAACTGTCCAAAAACTAGGGTGTTTGGAAACACTGCTAAAACCTTGTGGGGAGACCTTATTTGGTCCTTCTGACACCTAAATAAGTTATTTTGGCTGCTCCAATGCAAGTGGGTTGTCAAAAATGTAATGGTTATAATTCACTTCTCAAACCTCAGAAAGGCAGAAATTGGAAGCCAAATATGCTGCAAATGAACAATCTATGAGCCCGGTCATTAGAAACAGCAGAACACTGTTTAAACCAAGTGACATTCAAATTTAACATGATTCTGACAATTTGTGCGCTAAAACAGAAGGGAGCTGTCCAAAAAACTAGGGTGTTTGGAAACACTGATAAAACCTTGTGGGGAGACCTTATTTGGTCCTTCTGACACCTAAATAAGTAATTTTGGCTGCTCTAATGCTAGTAGGCTTTCAAAAAATGTATGCTTATAATTCACTTCTCAAACCTCAGAAAGGCAGAAATTGGAGCCAAATATGCTGCTAATGAACATTCTATGAGCACCGGTCATTAGAAACAGAAGAACACTGTTTAAACCCAGTGAATTTCAAATTTAACATGTTTCAGACAATTTGTGTGCTAAAACAGAAGGGAGCTGTCCAAAAACTATGGTGTTTGTAAACACTGGCTAAAACCTTGTGGGAAGACCCTTATTTGGTCCTTCTGACACCTAAATAAGTCATTTTGGCTGCTCTAATGCTAGTAGGCTTTCAAAAAATGTATGCTTATAATTCACTTCTCAAACCTCAGAAAGGCAGAAATTGGAAGCCAAATATGCTGCTAATGAACATTCTATGAGCCCGGTCATTAGAAACAGAAGAACACTGTTTAAACCCAGTGAATTTCAAATTTAACATGTTTCAGACAATTTGTGTGCTAAAACAGAAGGGAGCTGTCCAAAAACTATGGTGTTTGTAAACACTGCTAAAACCTTGTGGTAAGACCTTATTTGGTCCTTCTGACACCTAAATAGGTCATTTTGGAAGCTCTAATGCAAGTGGGTTGTCAAAAAATGTAATGGTTATAATTCACTTCTCAAACCTCAGAAAGGCAGACACTGGAAGCCAAATATGCTGCAAATGAACATTCTATGAGCCCGGTCATTAGAAACAGCAGAACACTGTTTAAACCCATTGAAATTCAAATTTAACATGTTTGAGACAATTATGTGTGCTAAAACAGAAGGGAGCTGTCCAAAAACTATGGTGTTTGTAAACACTGCTAAAACCTTGTGGTAAGACCTTATTTGGTCCTTCTGACACCTAAATAGGTCATTTTGGAAGCTCTAATGCAAGTGGGTTGTCAAAAAATGTAATGGTTATAATTCACTTCTCAAACCTCAGAAAGGCAGACACTGGAAGCCAAATATGCTGCAAATGAACATTCTATGAGCCCGGTCATTAGAAACAGCAGAACACTGTTTAAACCCATTGAATATCAAATTTAACATGTTTCAGACAATTTGTGTGCTAAAAACAGAAGGGAGCTGTCCAAAAACTAGGGTGTTTGGAAACACTGCTAAAACCTTGTGGGGAGACCTTATTTGGTCCCTTCTGACACCTAAATAAGTCATTTTGGCTGCTCTAATGCAAGTGGTTTGTCAAAAATGTAATGCTTATAATTCACCTCTCAAACCTCAGAAAGGCAGAAATTGGAAGCCAAATATGCTGCAAATGAACATTCTATGAGCACTGTTATTAGAAACAGCAGAACACTGTTTAAACCCAGTGAAATTCAAATTTAACATGATTCAGACAATTTGTGCGTTAAACAGAATGGAGCTATCCAAAAACTAGGGTGTTTGGAAACACTGCTAAATCTTGTGGGGAGACCTTATTTGGTCC
The DNA here is from genome assembly GCA_037039145.1 of Fundulus diaphanus. NCBI lineage: Eukaryota > Metazoa > Chordata > Actinopteri > Cyprinodontiformes > Fundulidae > Fundulus > Fundulus diaphanus. Next base: position 5,251,025 of record CM073129.1, on the reverse strand, counting down.
TTCTGACACCTAAATAAGTCATTTGGCTGCTCTAATGCAAGTGGGTTGTCAAAAAATGTAATGCTTATAATTCAACTTCTCAAACCTCAGAAAGGCAGAAATTGGAAGCCAAATATGCTGCAAATGAACATTCTACGAGCCCTCTCATTAGAAACAGCAGAACACTGTTTAAACCCAGTGAAATTCAAATTTAACATGATTCAGACAATTTGTGCGTTAAACAGAAGGGAGCTGTCCAAAAACTAGGGTGTTTGGAAACACTGCTAAACCCTTGTGGGGAGACCTTATTTGGTCCTTCTGACACCTAAATAAGTCATTTTGGCTGCTCTAATGCAAGTGGGTTGTCAAAAAATTTAATGCTTATAATTCACTTCTCACACCTCAGAAAGGCAGAAATTGGAAGCCAAATATGCTGCAAATGAACATTCTACGAGCCCTGCCATTAGAAACAGCAGAACACTGTTTAAACCCAGTGAAATTCAAATTTAACATGATTCAGACAATTTGTGCGTTAAACAGAAGGGAGCTGTCCAAAAACTAGGGTGTTTGGAAACACTGCTAAACCCTTGTGGGGAGACCTTATTTGGTCCTTCTGACACCTAAATAAGTCATTTTGGCTGCTCTAATGCAAGTGGGTTGTCAAAAAATTTAATGCTTATAATTCACTTCTCACACCTCAGAAAGTCAGAAATTGGAAGCCAAATATGCTGCAAATGTACATTCTACGAGCCCTGCCATTAGAAACAGCAGAACACTGTTTAAACCCAGTGAAATTCAAATTTAACATGATTCAGACAATTTGTGCGTTAAACAGAAGGGAGCTGTCCAAAAACTAGGGTGTTTGGAAACACTGCTAAATCCTTGTGGGGAGACCTTATTTGGTCCTTCTGACACCTAAATAAGTCATTTCAATCTGGAGAGACTCAGACGGAGAAAGAGAAAACGATTAACAAATTTATTTGACAAAATAACAGTTCTTTGGCGCTCGGGCCCCGGCTGAAGATTTGAGCAGTGAATTCCGACGAATTCAGATGAGCCCATCAACGCTGAATAGGGATGCTCCCCCGGGGCCCGACACTGGTGGTGGAGGTTGGAAAAGATGACGTCTTGGGATGCTGGTGGAGAAGGGGAGGAGGTGGGTCGAGCACGGCTGGAAAGCGTCAGGCGGTGTGGGTGTGGAGCCTTTTAAACGGAAGCTTGATTGAAGATTGGAGAAAGCGGGTCGAGGTCCGGACATGAAGATGACGCTGTAACAGGTAGGCGGAAGTCTTCCAGCTTGAATTTGCGCCTAGGCTTCATTTTGGCTGCTCTAATGTAAGTGGGTTGTCAAAAAATTTAATGCTTATAATTCACTTCTCACACCTCAGAAAGTCAGAAATTGGAAGCCAAATATGCTGCAAATGAACATTCTACGAGCCCTGCCATTAGAAACAGCAGAACACTGTTTAAACCCAGTGAAATTCAAATTTAACATGATTCAGACAATTTGTGCGTTAAACAGAAGGGAGCTGTCCAAAAACTAGGGTGTTTGGAAACACTGCTAAATCCTTGTGGGGAGACCTTATTTGGTCCTTCTGACACCTAAATAAGTCATTTGACTGCTCTAATGCAAGTGGGTTGTCAAAAAATGTAATGCTTATAATTCACTTCTCACACCTCAGAAAGGCAGAAATTGGAAGCCAAATATGCTGCAAATGAACATTCTACGAGCCCTGCCATTAGAAACAGCAGAACACTGTTTAAACCCAGTGAAATTCAAATTTAACATGATTCAGACAATTTGTGCGTTAAACAGAAGGGAGCTGTCCAAAAACTAGGGTGTTTGGAAACACTGCTAAATCCTTGTGGGGAGACCTTATTTGGTCCTTCTGACACCTAAATAAGTCATTTTGGCTGCTCTAATGCAAGTGGGTTGTCAAAAAATGTAATGCTTATAATTCACTTCTCAAACCTCAGAAAGGCAGAAATTGGAAAACAAATATGCTGCAAATGAACATTATACGAGCCCTGTCATTAGAAACAGCAGAACACTGTTTAAACCCAGTGAAATTCAAATTTAACATGATTCAGACAATTTGTGCGTTAAACAGAAGGGAGCTGTCCAAAAACTAGGGTGTTTGGAAACACTGCTAAAACCTTGTGGGGAGACCTTATTTGGTCCTTCTGACACCTAAATAAGTCATTTGGCTGCTCTAATGCAAGTGGGTTGTCAAAAAATGTAATGCTTATAATTCACTTCTCAAACCTCAGAAAGGCAGAAATTGGAAGCCAAATATGCTGCAAATGAACATTCTACGAGCCCTGCCATTAGAAACAGCAGAACACTGTTTAAACCCAGTGAAATTTAAAATTACCATGATTCAGACAATTTGTGCGTTAAACAGAAGGGAGCTGTCCAAAAACTAGTGTGTTTGGAAACACTGCTAAATCCTTGTGGGGAGACCTTATTTGGTCCTTCTGACACCTAAATAGGTCATTTTGGAAGCTCTAATGCAAGTGGGAAGTCAAAAAATGTAATGCTTATAGTTCACTTCTCACACCTCAGAAAGTCAGAAATTGGAAGCCAACTATGCTGCAAATGAACATTCCACGAGCCCTGTCATTAGAAACAGCAGAACACTGTTTAAACCCAGTGAAATTCAAATTTAACATGATTCAGACAATTTGTGCGTTAAACAGAAGGGAGCTGTCCAAAAACTAGGGTGTTTGGAAACACTGCTAAATCCTTGTGGGGAGACCTTATTTGGTCCTTCTGACACCTAAATAAGTCATTTGGCTGCTCTAATGCAAGTGGGTTGTCAAAAAATGTAATGCTTATAATTCACTTCTCACACCTCAGAAAGGCAGAAATTGGAAGCCAAATATGCTGCAAATGAACATTATACGAGCCCTGTCATTAGAAACAGCAGAACACTGTTTAAACCCAGTGAAATTCAAATTTAACATGATTCAGACAATTTGTGCGTTAAACAGAAGGGAGCTGTCCAAAAACTAGGGTGTTTGGAAACACTGCTAAAACCTTGTGGGGAGACCTTATTTGGTCCTTCTGACTCCTAAATAAGTCATTTTGGCTCCTCTAATGCAAGTGGGTTGTCAAAAAATGTAATGCTTATAATTCACTTCTCACACCTCAGAAAGTCAGAAATTGGAAGCCAACTATGCTGCAAATGAACATTCTACGAGCCCTGTCATTAGAAACAGCAGAACACTGTTTAAACCCAGTGAAATTCAAATTTAACATAATTCAGACAATTTGTGCGTTAAACAGAAGGGAGCTGTCCAAAAACTAGGGTGTTTGGAAACACTGCTAAATCCTTGTGGGGAGACCTTATTTGGTCCTTCTGACACCTAAATAAGTCATTTGGCTGCTCTAATGCAAGTGGGTTGTCAAAAAATGTAATGCTTATAATTCACTTCTCAAACCTCAGAAAGGCAGAAACTGGAAGCCAAATATGCTGCAAATGAACATTCTATGAGCCCGGTCATTAGAAACAGCAGAACACTGTTTAAACCCAGTGAAATTCAAATTTAACATGATTCAGACAATTTGTGCGTTAAACAGAAGGGAGCTGTCCAAAAACTAGGGTGTTTGGAAACACTGCTAAAACCTTGTGGGGAGACCTTATTTGGTCCTTCTGAAACCTAAATAAGTCATTTTGGCTGCTCTAATGCAAGTGGGTTGTCAAAAAATGTAATGCTTATAATTCACTTCTCAAACCTCAGAAAGGCAGAAATTGGAAGCCAAATATGCTGCAAATGAACATTCTACGAGCCCTGTCATTAGAAACAGCAGAACACTGTTTAAACCCAGTGAAATTCAAATTTAACATAATTCAGACAATTTGTGCGTTAAACAGAAGGGAGCTGTCCAAAAACTAGTGTGTTTGGAAACACTGCTAAAACCTTGTGGGGAGACCTTATTTGGTCCTTCTGACACCTAAATAAGTCATTTTGGCTGCTCTAATGCAAGTGGGTTGTCAAAAAATGTAATGCTTATAATTCACTTCTCACACCTCAGAAAGGCAGAAATTGGAAGCCAAATATGCTGCAAATGAACATTATACGAGCCCTGTCATTAGAAACAGCAGAACACTGTTTAAACCCAGTGAAATTCAAATTTAACATGATTCAGACAATTTGTGCGTTAAACAGAAGGGAGCTGTCCAAAAACTAGGGTGTTTGGAAACTGCTAAAACCTTGTGGGGAGACCTTATTTGGTCCTTCTGACTCCTAAATAAGTCATTTTGGCTGCTCTAATGCAAGTGGGTTGTCAAAAAATGTAATGCTTATAATTCACTCCTCACACCTCAGAAAGTCAGAAATTGGAAGCCAACTATGCTGCAAATGAACATTCCACGAGCCCTGTCATTAGAAACAGCAGAACACTGTTTAAACCCAGTGAAATTCAAATTTAACATGATTCAGACAATTTGTGCGTTAAACAGAAGGGAGCTGTCCAAAAACTAGGGTGTTTGGAAACACTGCTAAATCCTTGTGGGGAGACCTTATTTGGTCCTTCTGACACCTAAATAAGTCATTTGGCTGCTCTAATGCAAGTGGGTTGTCAAAAAATGTAATGCTTATAATTCACTTCTCACACCTCAGAAAGGCAGAAATTGGAAGCCAAATATGCTGCAAATGAACATTATACGAGCCCTGTCATTAGAAACAGCAGAACACTGTTTAAACCCAGTGAAATTCAAATTTAACATGATTCAGACAATTTGTGCGTTAAACAGAAGGGAGCTGTCCAAAAACTAGGGTGTTTGGAAACTGCTAAAACCTTGTGGGGAGACCTTATTTGGTCCTTCTGACTCCTAAATAAGTCATTTTGGCTGCTCTAATGCAAGTGGGTTGTCAAAAAATGTAATGCTTATAATTCACTCCTCACACCTCAGAAAGTCAGAAATTGGAAGCCAACTATGCTGCAAATGAACATTCCACGAGCCCTGTCATTAGAAACAGCAGAACACTGTTTAAACCCAGTGAAATTCAAATTTAACATGATTCAGACAATTTGTGCGTTAAACAGAAGGGAGCTGTCCAAAAACTAGGGTGTTTGGAAACACTGCTAAATCCTTGTGGGGAGACCTTATTTGGTCCTTCTGACACCTAAATAAGTCATTTGGCTGCTCTAATGCAAGTGGGTTGTCAAAAAATGTAATGCTTATAATTCACTTCTCACACCTCAGAAAGGCAGAAATTGGAAGCCAAATATGCTGCAAATGAACATTATACGAGCCCTGTCATTAGAAACAGCAGAACACTGTTTAAACCCAGTGAAATTCAAATTTAACATGATTCAGACAATTTGTGCGTTAAACAGAAGGGAGCTGTCCAAAAACTAGGGTGTTTGGAAACACTGCTAAAACCTTGTGGGGAGACCTTATTTGGTCCTTCTGACTCCTAAATAAGTCATTTTGGCTCCTCTAATGCAAGTGGGTTGTCAAAAAATGTAATGCTTATAATTCACTTCTCACACCTCAGAAAGTCAGAAATTGGAAGCCAACTATGCTGCAAATGAACATTCTACGAGCCCTGTCATTAGAAACAGCAGAACACTGTTTAAACCCAGTGAAATTCAAATTTAACATAATTCAGACAATTTGTGCGTTAAACAGAAGGGAGCTGTCCAAAAACTAGGGTGTTTGGAAACACTGCTAAATCCTTGTGGGGAGACCTTATTTGGTCCTTCTGACACCTAAATAAGTCATTTGGCTGCTCTAATGCAAGTGGGTTGTCAAAAAATGTAATGCTTATAATTCACTTCTCAAACCTCAGAAAGGCAGAAACTGGAAGCCAAATATGCTGCAAATGAACATTCTATGAGCCCGGTCATTAGAAACAGCAGAACACTGTTTAAACCCAGTGAAATTCAAATTTAACATGATTCAGACAATTTGTGCGTTAAACAGAAGGGAGCTGTCCAAAAACTAGGGTGTTTGGAAACACTGCTAAAACCTTGTGGGGAGACCTTATTTGGTCCTTCTGAAACCTAAATAAGTCATTTTGGCTGCTCTAATGCAAGTGGGTTGTCAAAAAATGTAATGCTTATAATTCACTTCTCAAACCTCAGAAAGGCAGAAATTGGAAGCCAAATATGCTGCAAATGAACATTCTACGAGCCCTGTCATTAGAAACAGCAGAACACTGTTTAAACCCAGTGAAATTCAAATTTAACATAATTCAGACAATTTGTGCGTTAAACAGAAGGGAGCTGTCCAAAAACTAGTGTGTTTGGAAACACTGCTAAAACCTTGTGGGGAGACCTTATTTGGTCCTTCTGACACCTAAATAAGTCATTTTGGCTGCTCTAATGCAAGTGGGTTGTCAAAAAATGTAATGCTTATAATTCACTTCTCACACCTCAGAAAGGCAGAAATTGGAAGCCAAATATGCTGCAAATGAACATTATACGAGCCCTGTCATTAGAAACAGCAGAACACTGTTTAAACCCAGTGAAATTCAAATTTAACATGATTCAGACAATTTGTGCGTTAAACAGAAGGGAGCTGTCCAAAAACTAGGGTGTTTGGAAACTGCTAAAACCTTGTGGGGAGACCTTATTTGGTCCTTCTGACTCCTAAATAAGTCATTTTGGCTGCTCTAATGCAAGTGGGTTGTCAAAAAATGTAATGCTTATAATTCACTCCTCACACCTCAGAAAGTCAGAAATTGGAAGCCAACTATGCTGCAAATGAACATTCCACGAGCCCTGTCATTAGAAACAGCAGAACACTGTTTAAACCCAGTGAAATTCAAATTTAACATGATTCAGACAATTTGTGCGTTAAACAGAAGGGAGCTGTCCAAAAACTAGGGTGTTTGGAAACACTGCTAAATCCTTGTGGGGAGACCTTATTTGGTCCTTCTGACACCTAAATAAGTCATTTGGCTGCTCTAATGCAAGTGGGTTGTCAAAAAATGTAATGCTTATAATTCACTTCTCACACCTCAGAAAGGCAGAAATTGGAAGCCAAATATGCTGCAAATGAACATTATACGAGCCCTGTCATTAGAAACAGCAGAACACTGTTTAAACCCAGTGAAATTCAAATTTAACATGATTCAGACAATTTGTGCGTTAAACAGAAGGGAGCTGTCCAAAAACTAGGGTGTTTGGAAACACTGCTAAAACCTTGTGGGGAGACCTTATTTGGTCCTTCTGACTCCTAAATAAGTCATTTTGGCTCCTCTAATGCAAGTGGGTTGTCAAAAAATGTAATGCTTATAATTCACTTCTCACACCTCAGAAAGTCAGAAATTGGAAGCCAACTATGCTGCAAATGAACATTCTACGAGCCCTGTCATTAGAAACAGCAGAACACTGTTTAAACCCAGTGAAATTCAAATTTAACATGATTCAGACAATTTGTGCGTTAAACAGAAGGGAGCTGTCCAAAAACTAGGGTGTTTGGAAACACTGCTAAATCCTTGTGGGGAGACCTTATTTGGTCCTTCTGACACCTAAATAAGTCATTTGGCTGCTCTAATGCAAGTGGGTTGTCAAAAAATGTAATGCTTATAATTCACTTCTCAAACCTCAGAAAGGCAGAAACTGGAAGCTAAATATGCTGCAAATTAACATTCTATGAGCCCGGTCATTAGAAACAGCACAACACTGTTTAAACCCAGTGAAATTCAAATTTAACATGTTTCAGACAATTTGTGTGCTAAAACAGAAGGGAGCTGTCCAAAAACTAGGGTGTTTGGAAACACTGCTAAAACCTTGTGGGGAGACCTTATTTGGTTCTTCTGACACCTAAATAAGTCATTTTGGCTGCTCTAATGCAAGTTGGTTGTCAAAAAATGTAATGCTTATAATTCACTTCTCAAACCTCAGAAAGGCAGAAATTGGAAGCCAAATATGCTGCAAATGAACATTCTACGAGCCCTGCCATTAGAAACAGCAGAACACTGTTTAAACCCAGTTAAATTCAAATTGAACATGATTAAGACAATTTGTGCGTTAAACAGAAGGGAGCTGTCCAAAAACTAGGGTGTTTGGAAACACTGCTAAAACCTTGTGGGGAGACCTTATTTGGTCCTTCTGACTCCTAAATAAGTCATTTTGGCTGCTCTAATGCAAGTGGGTTGTCAAAAAATGTAATGCTTATAATTCACTTCTCACACCTCAGAAAGTCAGAAATTGGAAGCCAACTATGCTGCAAATGAACATTCTACGAGCCCTGTCATTAGAAACAGCAGAACACTGTTTAAACCCAGTGAAATTCAAATTTAACATGATTCAGACAATTTGTGCGTTAAACAGAAGGGAGCTGTCCAAAAACTAGGGTGTTTGGAAACACTGCTAAAACCTTGTGGGGAGACCTTATTTGGTCCTTCTGAAACCTAAATAAGTCATTTTGGCTGCTCTAATGCAAGTGGGTTGTCAAAAAATGTAATGCTTATAATTCACTTCTCAAACCTCAGAAAGGCAGAAATTGGAAGCCAAATATGCTGCAAATGAACATTCTACGAGCCCTGTCATTAGAAACAGCAGAACACTGTTTAAACCCAGTGAAATTCAAATTTAACATAATTCAGACAATTTGTGCGTTAAACAGAAGGGAGCTGTCCAAAAACTAGTGTGTTTGGAAACACTGCTAAAACCTTGTGGGGAGACCTTATTTGGTCCTTCTGACACCTAAATAAGTCATTTTGGCTGCTCTAATGCAAGTGGGTTGTCAAAAAATGTAATGCTTATAATTCACTTCTCACACCTCAGAAAGGCAGAAATTGGAAGCCAAATATGCTGCAAATGAACATTATACGAGCCCTGTCATTAGAAACAGCAGAACACTGTTTAAACCCAGTGAAATTCAAATTTAACATGATTCAGACAATTTGTGCGTTAAACAGAAGGGAGCTGTCCAAAAACTAGGGTGTTTGGAAACTGCTAAAACCTTGTGGGGAGACCTTATTTGGTCCTTCTGACTCCTAAATAAGTCATTTTGGCTGCTCTAATGCAAGTGGGTTGTCAAAAAATGTAATGCTTATAATTCACTTCTCACACCTCAGAAAGTCAGAAATTGGAAGCCAACTATGCTGCAAATGAACATTCCACGAGCCCTGTCATTAGAAACAGCAGAACACTGTTTAAACCCAGTGAAATTCAAATTTAACATGATTCAGACAATTTGTGCGTTAAACAGAAGGGAGCTGTCCAAAAACTAGGGTGTTTGGAAACACTGCTAAATCCTTGTGGGGAGACCTTATTTGGTCCTTCTGACACCTAAATAAGTCATTTGGCTGCTCTAATGCAAGTGGGTTGTCAAAAAATGTAATGCTTATAATTCACTTCTCACACCTCAGAAAGGCAGAAATTGGAAGCCAAATATGCTGCAAATGAACATTATACGAGCCCTGTCATTAGAAACAGCAGAACACTGTTTAAACCCAGTGAAATTCAAATTTAACATGATTCAGACAATTTGTGCGTTAAACAGAAGGGAGCTGTCCAAAAACTAGGGTGTTTGGAAACACTGCTAAAACCTTGTGGGGAGACCTTATTTGGTCCTTCTGACTCCTAAATAAGTCATTTTGGCTCCTCTAATGCAAGTGGGTTGTCAAAAAATGTAATGCTTATAATTCACTTCTCACACCTCAGAAAGTCAGAAATTGGAAGCCAACTATGCTGCAAATGAACATTCTACGAGCCCTGTCATTAGAAACAGCAGAACACTGTTTAAACCCAGTGAAATTCAAATTTAACATGATTCAGACAATTTGTGCGTTAAACAGAAGGGAGCTGTCCAAAAACTAGGGTGTTTGGAAACACTGCTAAATCCTTGTGGGGAGACCTTATTTGGTCCTTCTGACACCTAAATAAGTCATTTGGCTGCTCTAATGCAAGTGGGTTGTCAAAAAATGTAATGCTTATAATTCACTTCTCAAACCTCAGAAAGGCAGAAACTGGAAGCCAAATATGCTGCAAATGAACATTCTATGAGCCCGGTCATTAGAAACAGCACAACACTGTTTAAACCCAGTGAAATTCAAATTTAACATGTTTCAGACAATTTGTGTGCTAAAACAGAAGGGAGCTGTCCAAAAACTAGGGTGTTTGGAAACACTGCTAAAACCTTGTGGGGAGACCTTATTTGGTTCTTCTGACACCTAAATAAGTCATTTTGGCTGCTCTAATGCAAGTTGGTTGTCAAAAAATGTAATGCTTATAATTCACTTCTCAAACCTCAGAAAGGCAGAAATTGGAAGCCAAATATGCTGCAAATGAACATTCTACGAGCCCTGCCATTAGAAACAGCAGAACACTGTTTAAACCCAGTTAAATTCAAATTGAACATGATTAAGACAATTTGTGCGTTAAACAGAAGGGAGCTGTCCAAAAACTAGGGTGTTTGGAAACACTGCTAAAACCTTGTGGGGAGACCTTATTTGGTCCTTCTGACTCCTAAATAAGTCATTTTGGCTGCTCTAATGCAAGTGGGTTGTCAAAAAATGTAATGCTTATAATTCACTTCTCACACCTCAGAAAGTCAGAAATTGGAAGCCAACTATGCTGCAAATGAACATTCTACGAGCCCTGTCATTAGAAACAGCAGAACACTGTTTAAACCCAGTGAAATTCAAATTTAACATGATTCAGACAATTTGTGCGTTAAACAGAAGGGAGCTGTCCAAAAACTAGGGTGTTTGGAAACACTGCTAAATCCTTGTGGGGAGACCTTATTTGGTCCTTCTGACACCTAAATAAGTCATTTTGGCTGCTCTAATGCAAGTGGGTTGTCAAAAAATGTAATGCTTATAATTCACTTCTCAAACCTCAGAAAGGCAGAAATTGGAAGCCAAATATGCTGCAAATGAACATTCTACGAGCCCTGTCATTAGAAACAGCAGAACACTGTTTAAACCCAGTGAAATTCAAATTTAACATAATTCAGACAATTTGTGCGTTAAACAGAAGGGAGCTGTCCAAAAACTAGTGTGTTTGGAAACACTGCTAAAACCTTGTGGGGAGACCTTATTTGGTCCTTCTGACACCTAAATAAGTCATTTTGGCTGCTCTAATGCAAGTGGGTTGTCAAAAAATGTAATGCTTATTATTCACTTCTCAAACCTCAGAAAGGCAGAAATTGGAAGCCAAATATGCTGCAAATGAACATTATACGAGCCCTGTCATTAGAAACAGCAGAACACTGTTTAAACCCAGTGAAATTCAAATTTAACATGATTCAGACAATTTGTGCGTTAAACAGAAGGGAGCTGTCCAAAAACTAGGGTGTTTGGAAACTGCTAAAACCTTGTGGGGAGACCTTATTTGGTCCTTCTGACTCCTAAATAAGTCATTTTGGCTGCTCTAATGCAAGTGGGTTGTCAAAAAATGTAATGCTTATAATTCACTTCTCACACCTCAGAAAGTCAGAAATTGGAAGCCAACTATGCTGCAAATGAACATTCCACGAGCCCTGTCATTAGAAACAGCAGAACACTGTTTAAACCCAGTGAAATTCAAATTTAACATGATTCAGACAATTTGTGCGTTAAACAGAAGGGAGCTGTCCAAAAACTAGGGTGTTTGGAAACACTGCTAAATCCTTGTGGGGAGACCTTATTTGGTCCTTCTGACACCTAAATAAGTCATTTGGCTGCTCTAATGCAAGTGGGTTGTCAAAAAATGTAATGCTTATAATTCACTTCTCACACCTCAGAAAGGCAGAAATTGGAAGCCAAATATGCTGCAAATGAACATTATACGAGCCCTGTCATTAGAAACAGCAGAACACTGTTTAAACCCAGTGAAATTCAAATTTAACATGATTCAGACAATTTGTGCGTTAAACAGAAGGGAGCTGTCCAAAAACTAGGGTGTTTGGAAACACTGCTAAAACCTTGTGGGGAGACCTTATTTGGTCCTTCTGACTCCTAAATAAGTCATTTTGGCTCCTCTAATGCAAGTGGGTTGTCAAAAAATGTAATGCTTATAATTCACTTCTCACACCTCAGAAAGTCAGAAATTGGAAGCCAACTATGCTGCAAATGAACATTCTACGAGCCCTGTCATTAGAAACAGCAGAACACTGTTTAAACCCAGTGAAATTCAAATTTAACATGATTCAGACAATTTGTGCGTTAAACAGAAGGGAGCTGTCCAAAAACTAGGGTGTTTGGAAACACTGCTAAATCCTTGTGGGGAGACCTTATTTGGTCCTTCTGACACCTAAATAAGTCATTTGGCTGCTCTAATGCAAGTGGGTTGTCAAAAAATGTAATGCTTATAATTCACTTCTCAAACCTCAGAAAGGCAGAAACTGGAAGCCAAATATGCTGCAAATGAACATTCTATGAGCCCGGTCATTAGAAACAGCACAACACTGTTTAAACCCAGTGAAATTCAAATTTAACATGTTTCAGACAATTTGTGTGCTAAAACAGAAGGGAGCTGTCCAAAAACTAGGGTGTTTGGAAACACTGCTAAAACCTTGTGGGGAGACCTTATTTGGTTCTTCTGACACCTAAATAAGTCATTTTGGCTGCTCTAATGCAAGTTGGTTGTCAAAAAATGTAATGCTTATAATTCACTTCTCAAACCTCAGAAAGGCAGAAATTGGAAGCCAAATATGCTGCAAATGAACATTCTACGAGCCCTGCCATTAGAAACAGCAGAACACTGTTTAAACCCAGTTAAATTCAAATTGAACATGATTAAGACAATTTGTGCGTTAAACAGAAGGGAGCTGTCCAAAAACTAGGGTGTTTGGAAACACTGCTAAAACCTTGTGGGGAGACCTTATTTGGTCCTTCTGACTCCTAAATAAGTCATTTTGGCTGCTCTAATGCAAGTGGGTTGTCAAAAAATGTAATGCTTATAATTCACTTCTCACACCTCAGAAAGTCAGAAATTGGAAGCCAACTATGCTGCAAATGAACATTCTACGAGCCCTGTCATTAGAAACAGCAGAACACTGTTTAAACCCAGTGAAATTCAAATTTAACATGATTCAGACAATTTGTGCGTTAAACAGAAGGGAGCTGTCCAAAAACTAGGGTGTTTGGAAACACTGCTAAATCCTTGTGGGGAGACCTTATTTGGTCCTTCTGACACCTAAATAAGTCATTTTGGCTGCTCTAATGCAAGTGGGTTGTCAAAAAATGTAATGCTTATAATTCACTTCTCAAACCTCAGAAAGGCAGAAATTGGAAGCCAAATATGCTGCAAATGAACATTCTACGAGCCCTGTCATTAGAAACAGCAGAACACTGTTTAAACCCAGTGAAATTCAAATTTAACATAATTCAGACAATTTGTGCGTTAAACAGAAGGGAGCTGTCCAAAAACTAGTGTGTTTGGAAACACTGCTAAAACCTTGTGGGGAGACCTTATTTGGTCCTTCTGACACCTAAATAAGTCATTTTGGCTGCTCTAATGCAAGTGGGTTGTCAAAAAATGTAATGCTTATTATTCACTTCTCAAACCTCAGAAAGGCAGAAATTGGAAGCCAAATATGCTGCAAATGAACATTATACGAGCCCTGTCATTAGAAACAGCAGAACACTGTTTAAACCCAGTGAAATTCAAATTTAACATGATTCAGACAATTTGTGCGTTAAACAGAAGTTAGCTGTCCAAAAACTAGGGTGTTTGGAAACACTGCTAAAACCTTGTGGGGAGACCTTATTTGGTCCTTCTGACACCTAAATAAGTAATTTGGCTGTTCTAATGCAAGTGGGTTGTCAAAAAATGTAATGGTTATAATTCACTTCTCAAACCTTAGAAAGGCAGAAATTGGAAGTCAAATATGCTGCAAATTGAACATTCTATGAGCCCTGTCATTAGAAACAGCAGAACACTGTTTAAACCCAGTGAAATTCAAATTTAACATGTTTCAGACAATTTGTGTGCTAAAACAGAAGGGAGCTGTCCAAAAACTAGGGTGTTTGGAAACACTGCTAAAACCTTGTGGGGAGACCTTATTTGGTTCTTCTGACACCTAAATAAGTCATTTTGGCTGCTCTAATGCAAGTTGGTTGTCAAAAAATGTAATGCTTATAATTCACTTCTCAAACCTCAGAAAGGCAGAAATTGGAAGCCAAATATGCTGCAAATGAACATTCTACGAGCCCTGCCATTAGAAACAGCAGAACACTGTTTAAACCCAGTTAAATTCAAATTGAACATGATTAAGACAATTTGTGCGTTAAACAGAAGGGAGCTGTCCAAAAACTAGGGTGTTTGGAAACACTGCTAAAACCTTGTGGGGAGACCTTATTTGGTCCTTCTGACTCCTAAATAAGTCATTTTGGCTGCTCTAATGCAAGTGGGTTGTCAAAAAATGTAATGCTTATAATTCACTTCTCACACCTCAGAAAGTCAGAAATTGGAAGCCAACTATGCTGCAAATGAACATTCTACGAGCCCTGTCATTAGAAACAGCAGAACACTGTTTAAACCCAGTGAAATTCAAATTTAACATGATTCAGACAATTTGTGCGTTAAACAGAAGGGAGCTGTCCAAAAACTAGGGTGTTTGGAAACACTGCTAAAACCTTGTGGGGAGACCTTATTTGGTCCTTCTGAAACCTAAATAAGTCATTTTGGCTGCTCTAAGGCAAGTGGGTTGTCAAAAAATGTAATGCTTATAATTCACTTCTCAAACCTCAGAAAGGCAGAAATTGGAAGCCAAATATGCTGCAAATGAACATTCTACGAGCCCTGTCATTAGAAACAGCAGAACACTGTTTAAACCCAGTGAAATTCAAATTTAACATAATTCAGACAATTTGTGCGTTAAACAGAAGGGAGCTGTCCAAAAACTAGTGTGTTTGGAAACACTGCTAAAACCTTGTGGGGAGACCTTATTTGGTCCTTCTGACACCTAAATAAGTCATTTTGGCTGCTCTAATGCAAGTGGGTTGTCAAAAAATGTAATGCTTATAATTCACTTCTCACACCTCAGAAAGGCAGAAATTGGAAGCCAAATATGCTGCAAATGAACATTATACGAGCCCTGTCATTAGAAACAGCAGAACACTGTTTAAACCCAGTGAAATTCAAATTTAACATGATTCAGACAATTTGTGCGTTAAACAGAAGGGAGCTGTCCAAAAACTAGGGTGTTTGGAAACACTGCTAAATCCTTGTGGGGAGACCTTATTTGGTCCTTCTGACACCTAAATAAGTCATTTGGCTGCTCTAATGCAAGTGGGTTGTCAAAAAATGTAATGCTTATAATTCACTTCTCAAACCTCAGAAAGGCAGAAACTGGAAGCCAAATATGCTGCAAATGAACATTCTATGAGCCCGGTCATTAGAAACAGCAGAACACTGTTTAAACCCAGTGAAATTCAAATTTAACATGTTTCAGACAATTTGTGTGCTAAAACAGAAGGGAGCTGTCCAAAAACTAGGGTGTTTGGAAACACTGCTAAAACCTTGTGGGGAGACCTTATTTGGTCCTTCTGACACACAAATTGTCTGAATTATGTTAAATTTGAATTTCACTGGGTTTAAACAGTGTTCTGCTGTTTCTAATGACCGGGCTCATAGAATGTTCATTTGCAGCATATTTGGCTTCCAATTTCTGCCTTTCTGAGGTTTGAGAAGTGAATTATAAGCATTACATTTTTTGACAACCCACTTGCATTAGAGCAGCCATATGACTTATTTAGGTGTCAGAAGGACCAAATAAGGTCTCCCCACAAGGATTTAGCAGTGTTTCCAAACACCCTAGTTTTTGGACAGCTCCCTTCTGTTTAACGCACAAATTGTCTGAATCATGTTAAATTTGAATTTCACTGGGTTTAAACAGTGTTCTGCTGTTTCTAATGGCAGGGCTCGTAGAATGTTCATTTGCAGCATATTTGGCTTCCAATTTCTGACTTTCTGAGGTGTGAGAAGTGAATTATAAGCATTACATTTTTTGACAACCCACTTGCATTAGAGCAGCTAAAATGACTCATTTAGGTGTCAGAAGGACCAATTAACGTCTCCCCAAAAGGTTTTAGCAGTTTCCAAACACCCTAGTTTTTGGACAGCTCCCTTCTGTTTTAGCGCACAAATTGTCTGATTCATGTTAAATTTGAAATTCACTTGGTTTAAACAGTGTTCTGCTGTTTCTAATTACCGGGCTCATAGAATGTTCATTTGCAGCATATTTGGCTTCCAATTTCTGCCTTTCTGAGGTTTGAGAAGTGAATTATAACCATTAAATTTTTTGACAACCCGCTTGCATTAGAGCAGCCAAAATGACTTATTTAGGTGTCAGAAGGACCAAATAAGGTCTCCCCACAAGGTTTTAGCAGTGTTTCCAAACACCCTAGTTTTTGACAGCTCCCTTCTGTTTTAGCGCACAAATTGTCTGAATCATGTTAAATTTGAATTTCACTGGGTTTAAACAGTGTTCTGCTGTTTCTCATGACCGGGCTCATAGAATGTTCATTTGGAGCATATTTGGCTTCCAGTTTCTGCCTTTTTGAGGTTTGAGAAGTGAATTATAACCATTACATTTTTTGATAACCCACTTGCATTAGAGCAGCTAAAATGACTTATTTAGGTGTCAGAAGGACCAAATAAGGTCTCCCCACAAGGTTTTAGCAGTGTTTCCAAACACCCTAGTTTTTGAACAGCTCCCTTCTGTTTAACGCACAAATTGTCTGAAACATGTTAAATTTGAATTTCACTGGGTTTAAACAGTGTTCTGCTGTTTCTAATGACCGGGCTCATAGAATGTTCATTTGGAGCATATTTGGCTTCCAGTTTCTGCCTTTTTGAGGTTTGAGAAGTGAATGATAACCATTACATTTTTTGACAACCCACTTGCATTAGAGCAGCCAAAAAGACTTATTTAGGTGTCAGAAGGACCAAATAAGGTCTCCCCACAAGGTTTTAGCAGTGTTTCCAAACACCCTAGTTTTTGGACAGCTCCCTACTGTTTAACGCACAAATTGTCTGAATCATGTTAAATTTGATTTTCACTGGGTTAAAACAGTGTTCTGCTGTTTCTAATGACAGGGCTCATAGAATGTTTGCAGCATATTTGGCTTCCAACTTCTGCCTTTCTGAGGTTTGAGAAGTGAATTATAACCATTACATTTTTTGACAACCCACTTGCATTAGAGCAGCCAAAAAGACTTATTTACGTGTCAGAAGGACCAAATAAGGTCTCCCCACAAGGTTTTAGCAGTGTTTCCAAACACCCTAGTTTTTGGACAGCTCCCTTCTGTTTTAGCGAACAAATTGTCTGAATCATGTTAAATTTGAATTTCACTGGGTTTAAACAGTGTTCTGCTGTTTCTAATGACCGGGCTCATAGAATGTTCATTTGGAGCATATTTGGCTTCCAGTTTCTGCCTTTCTGAGGTTTGAGAAGTGAATTATAACCATTACATTTTTTGACAACCCACCTGCATTAGAGCAGCTAAAATGACTTATTTAGGTGTCAGAAGGACCAAATAAGGTCTCCCCACAAGGTTTTAGCAGTGTTTCCAAACACCCTAGTTTTTGGACAGCTCCCTTCTGTTTTAGCGCACAAATTGTCTGATTCATGTTAAATTTGAAATTCACTTGGTTTAAACAGTGTTCTGCTGTTTCTAATTACCGGGCTCATAGAATGTTCATTTGCAGCATATTTGGCTTCCAATTTCTGCCTTTTTTGAGGTGTGAGAAGTGAATTATAACCATTACATTTTTTGACAACCCACTTGCATTAGAGCAGCCAAGAAGACTTATTTAGGTGTCAGAAGGAACAAATAAGGTCTCCCCACAAGGTTTTAGCAGTGTTTCCAAACACCCTAGTTTTTGGACAGCTCCCTTCTGTTTATCGCACAAATTGTCTGAATCATGTTAAATTTGATTTTCACTGGGTTTAAACAGTGTTCTGCTGTTTCTAATGACCGGGCTCATAGAATGTTCATTTGCAGCATATTTGGCTTCCAATTTCTGCCTTTCTGAGGTTTGAGAAGTGAATTATAACCATTACATTTTTTGACAACCCACTTGCATTAGAGCAGCCAGAATGACTTATTTAGGTTTCAGAAGGACCAAATAGGGTCTCCCCACAAGGTTTTAGCAGTGTTTCCAAACACCCTAGTTTTTGACAGCTCCCTTCTGTTTTAGCGCACAAATTGTCTGAATCATGTTAAATTTGAATTTCACTGGGTTTAAACAGTGTTCTGCTGTTTCTAATGACCGGGCTCATAGAATGTTCATTTGGAGCATATTTGGCTTCCAGTTTCTGCCTTTCTGAGGTTTGAGAAGTGAATTATAACCATTACATTTTTTGACAACCCACCTGCATTAGAGCAGCTAAAATGACTTATTTAGGTGTCAGAAGGACCAAATAAGGTCTCCCCACAAGGTTTTAGCAGTGTTTCCAAACACCCTAGTTTTTGGACAGCTCCCTTCTGTTTTAGCGCACAAATTTTCTGATTCATGTTAAATTTGAAATTCACTTGGTTTAAACAGTGTTCTGCTGTTTCTAATGACCGGGCTCATAGAATGTTCATTTGCAGCATATTTGGCTTCCAATTTCTGCCTTTTTTGAGGTGTGAGAAGTGAATTATAACCATTAAATTTTTTGACAACCCACTTGCATTAGAGCAGCCAAGAAGACTTATTTAGGTGTCAGAAGGACCATATAAGGTCTCCCCACAAGGTTTTAGCAGTGTTTCCAAACACCCTAGTTTTTGGACAGCTCCCTACTGTTTAACGCACAAATTGTCTGAATCATGTTAAATTTGATTTTCACTGGATTAAAACAGTGTTCTGCTGTTTCTAATGACAGGGCTCATAGAATGTTTGCAGCATATTTGGCTTCCAACTTTTGCCTTTCTGAGGTTTGAGAAGTGAATTATAACCATTACATTTTTTGACAACCCACTTGCATTAGAGCAGCCAAAAAGACTTATTTACGTGTCAGAAGGACCAAATAAGGTCTCCCCACAAGGTTTTAGCAGTGTTTCCAAACACCCTAGTTTTTGGACAGCTCCCTTCTGTTTTAGCGAACAAATTGTCTGAATCATGTTAAATTTGAATTTCACTGGGTTTAAACAGTGTTCTGCTGTTTCTAATGACCGGGCTCATAGAATGTTCATTTGGAGCATATTTGGCTTCCAGTTTCTGCCTTTCTGAAGTTTGAGAAGTGAATTATAACCATTACATTTTTTGACAACCCACTTGCATTAGAGCAGCTAAAATGACTTATTTAGGTGTCAGAAGGACCAAATAAGGTCTCCCCACAAGGTTTTAGCAGTGTTTCCAAACACCCTAGTTTTTGGACAGCTCCCTTCTGTTTTAACGCACAAATTGTCTGAATCATGTTAAATTTGAATTTCACTTGGTTTAAACAGTGTTCTGCTGTTTCTAATGACCGGGCTCATAGAATGTTCATTTGGAGAATATTTGGCTTCCAGTTTCTGCCTTTCTGAGGTTTGAGAAGTGAATTATAACCATTACATTTTTTGACAACCCACCTGCATTAGAGCAGCTAAAATGACTTATTTAGGTGTCAGAAGGACCAAATAAGGTCTCCCCACAAGGTTTTAGCAGTGTTTCCAAACACCCTAGTTTTTGGACAGCTCCCTTCTGTTTTAGCGCACAAATTGTCTGATTCATGTTAAATTTGAAATTCACTTGGTTTAAACAGTGTTCTGCTGTTTCTAATGACCGGGCTCATAGAATGTTCATTTGCAGCATATTTGGCTTCCAATTTCTGCCTTTTTTGAGGTGTGAGAAGTGAATTATAACCATTACATTTTTTGACAACCCACTTGCATTAGAGCAGCCAAGAAGACTTATTTAGATGTCAGAAGGACCATATAAGGTCTCCCCACAAGGTTTTAGCAGTGTTTCCAAACACCCTAGTTTTTGGACAGCTCCCTACTGTTTAACGCACAAATTGTCTGAATCATGTTAAATTTGATTTTCACTGGGTTAAAACAGTGTTCTGCTGTTTCTAATGACAGGGCTCATAGAATGTTTGCAGCATATTTGGCTTCCAACTTTTGCCTTTCTGAGGTTTGAGAAGTGAATTATAACCATTACATTTTTTGACAACCCACTTGCATTAGAGCAGCCAAATGACTTATTTAGGTGTCAGAAGGACCAAATAAGGTCTCCCCACAAGGATTTAGCAGTGTTTCCAAACACCCTAGTTTTTGGACAGCTCCCTTCTGTTTAACGCACAAATTGTCTGAATCATGTTAAATTTGAATTTAACTGGGTTTAAACAGTGTTCTGCTGTTTCTAATGACCGGGCTCATAGAATGTTCATTTGCAGCATATTTGAATTCCAATTTCTGCCTTTCTGAGGTTTGAGAAGTGAATTATAACCATTACATTTTTTGACAACCCACTTGCATTAGAGCAGCCAGAATGACTTATTTAGGTTTCAGAAGGACCAAATAAGGTCTCCCCACAAGGTTTTAGCAGTGTTTCCAAACACCCTAGTTTTTGACAGCTCCCTTCTGTTTTAGCGCACAAATTGTCTGAATCATGTTAAATTTGAATTTCACTGGGTTTAAACAGTGTTCTGCTGTTTCTAATGACCGGGCTCATAGAATGTTCATTTGGAGCATATTTGGCTTCCAGTTTCTGCCTTTCTGAGGTTTGAGAAGTGAATTATAACCATTACATTTTTTGACAACCCACCTGCATTAGAGCAGCTAAAAGGACTTATTTAGGTGTCAGAAGGACCAAATAAGGTCTCCCCACAAGGTTTTAGCAGTGTTTCCAAACACCCTAGTTTTTGGACCGCTCCCTTCTGTTTTAGCGCACAAATTTTCTGATTCATGTTAAATTTGAAATTCACTTGGTTTAAACAGTGTTCTGCTGTTTCTAATGACCGGGCTCATAGAATGTTCATTTGCAGCATATTTGGCTTCCAATTTCTGCCTTTTTTGAGGTGTGAGAAGTGAATTATAACCATTACATTTTTTGACAACCCACTTGCATTAGAGCAGCCAAGAAGACTTATTTAGGTGTCAGAAGGACCATATAAGGTCTCCCCACAAGGTTTTAGCAGTGTTTCCAAACACCCTAGTTTTTGGACAGCTCCCTACTGTTTAACGCACAAATTGTCTGAATCATGTTAAATTTGAAATTCACTTGGTTTAAACAGTGTTCTGCTGTTTCTAATGACCGGGCTCAAAGAATGTTCATTTGCAGCATATTTGGCTTCCAATTTCTGCCTTTCTGAGGTTTGAGAAGTGAATTATAACCATTACATTTTTTGACAACCCACTTGCATTAGAGCAGCCAAAATGACTTATTTAGGTGTCAGAAGAACCAAATAAGGTCTCCCCACAAGGTTGTAGCAGTGTTTCCAAACACCATAGTTTTTGGACAGCTCCCTTCTGTTTTAGCACACAAATTGTCTGAAACTTGTTAAATTTTAATTTCACTGAGTTTAAACAGTGTTCTAGTGTTTCTAATGACCGGGCTCATAGAATGTTCATTTGCAGCATATTTGGCTTCCAGTTTCTGCCTTTCTGAGGTTTGAGAAGTGAATTATAACCATTACATTTTTTGACAACCCACCTGCATTAGAGCAGCTAAAATGACTTATTTAGGTGTCAGAAGGACCAAATAAGGTCTCCCCACAAGGTTTTAGCAGTGTTTCCAAACACCCTAGTTTTTGGACAGCTCCCTTCTGTTTTAGCGCACAAATTGTCTGATTCATGTTAAATTTGAAATTCACTTGGTTTAAACAGTGTTCTGCTGTTTCTAATTACCGGGCTCATAGAATGTTCATTTGCAGCATATTTGGCTTCCAATTTCTGCCTTTTTTGAGGTGTGAGAAGTGAATTATAACCATTACATTTTTTGACAACCCACTTGCATTAGAGCAGCCAAGAAGACTTATTTAGGTGTCAGAAGGACCAAATAAGGTCTCCCCACAAGGTTTTAGCAGTGTTTCCAAACACCCTAGTTTTTGGACAGCTCCCTTCTGTTTATCGCACAAATTGTCTGAATCATGTTAAATTTGATTTTCACTGGGTTTAAACAGTGTTCTGCTGTTTCTAATGACCGGGCTCATAGAATGTTCATTTGCAGCATATTTGGCTTCCAATTTCTGCCTTTCTGAGGTTTGAGAAGTGAATTATAACCATTACATTTTTTGACAACCCACTTGCATTAGAGCAGCCAGAATGACTTATTTAGGTTTCAGAAGGACCAAATAAGGTCTCCCCACAAGGTTTTAGCAGTGTTTCCAAACACCCTAGTTTTTGACAGCTCCCTTCTGTTTTAGCGCACAAATTGTCTGAATCATGTTAAATTTGAATTTCACTGGGTTTAAACAGTGTTCTGCTGTTTCTAATGACCGGGCTCATAGAATGTTCATTTGGAGCATATTTGGCTTCCAGTTTCTGCCTTTCTGAGGTTTGAGAAGTGAATTATAACCATTACATTTTTTGACAACCCACCTGCATTAGAGCAGCTAAAATGACTTATTTAGGTGTCAGAAGGACCAAATAAGGTCTCCCCACAAGGTTTTAGCAGTGTTTCCAAACACCCTAGTTTTTGGACAGCTCCCTTCTGTTTTAGCGCACAAATTTTCTGATTCATGTTAAATTTGAAATTCACTTGGTTTAAACAGTGTTCTGCTGTTTCTAATGACCGGGCTCATAGAATGTTCATTTGCAGCATATTTGGCTTCCAATTTCTGCCTTTTTTGAGGTGTGAGAAGTGAATTATAACCATTACATTTTTTGACAACCCACTTGCATTAGAGCAGCCAAGAAGACTTATTTAGGTGTCAGAAGGACCATATAAGGTCTCCCCACAAGGTTTTAGCAGTGTTTCCAAACACCCTAGTTTTTGGACAGCTCCCTACTGTTTAACGCACAAATTGTCTGAATCATGTTAAATTTGATTTTCACTGGGTTAAAACAGTGTTCTGCTGTTTCTAATGACAGGGCTCATAGAATGTTTGCAGCATATTTGGCTTCCAACTTTTGCCTTTCTGAGGTTTGAGAAGTGAATTATAACCATTACATTTTTTGACAACCCACTTGCATTAGAGCAGCCAAAAAGACTTATTTACGTGTCAGAAGGACCAAATAAGGTCTCCCCACAAGGTTTTAGCAGTGTTTCCAAACACCCTAGTTTTTGGACAGCTCCCTTCTGTTTTAGCGAACAAATTGTCTGAATCATGTTAAATTTTAATTTCACTGGGTTTAAACAGTGTTCTGCTGTTTCTAATGACCGGGCTCATAGAATGTTCATTTGGAGCATATTTGGCTTCCAGTTTCTGCCTTTCTGAAGTTTGAGAAGTGAATTATAACCATTACATTTTTTGACAACCCACTTGCATTAGAGCAGCTAAAATGACTTATTTAGGTGTCAGAAGGACCAAATAAGGTCTCCCCACAAGGTTTTAGCAGTGTTTCCAAACACCCTAGTTTTTGGACAGCTCCCTTCTGTTTTAACGCACAAATTGTCTGAATCATGTTAAATTTGAATTTCACTTGGTTTAAACAGTGTTCTGCTGTTTCTAATGACCGGGCTCATAGAATGTTCATTTGGAGAATATTTGGCTTCCAGTTTCTGCCTTTCTGAGGTTTGAGAAGTGAATTATAACCATTACATTTTTTGACAACCCACCTGCATTAGAGCAGCTAAAATGACTTATTTAGGTGTCAGAAGGACCAAATAAGGTCTCCCCACAAGGTTTTAGCAGTGTTTCCAAACACCCTAGTTTTTGGACAGCTCCCTTCTGTTTTAGCGCACAAATTGTCTGATTCATGTTAAATTTGAAATTCACTTGGTTTAAACAGTGTTCTGCTGTTTCTAATGACCGGGCTCATAGAATGTTCATTTGCAGCATATTTGGCTTCCAATTTCTGCCTTTTTTGAGGTGTGAGAAGTGAATTATAACCATTACATTTTTTGACAACCCACTTGCATTAGAGCAGCCAAGAAGACTTATTTAGATGTCAGAAGGACCATATAAGGTCTCCCCACAAGGTTTTAGCAGTGTTTCCAAACACCCTAGTTTTTGGACAGCTCCCTACTGTTTAACGCACAAATTGTCTGAATCATGTTAAATTTGATTTTCACTGGGTTAAAACAGTGTTCTGCTGTTTCTAATGACAGGGCTCATAGAATGTTTGCAGCATATTTGGCTTCCAACTTTTGCCTTTCTGAGGTTTGAGAAGTGAATTATAACCATTACATTTTTTGACAACCCACTTGCATTAGAGCAGCCAAATGACTTATTTAGGTGTCAGAAGGACCAAATAAGGTCTCCCCACAAGGATTTAGCAGTGTTTCCAAACACCCTAGTTTTTGGACAGCTCCCTTCTGTTTAACGCACAAATTGTCTGAATCATGTTAAATTTGAATTTCACTGGGTTTAAACAGTGTTCTGCTGTTTCTAATGACCGGGCTCATAGAATGTTCATTTGGAGCATATTTGGCTTCCAGTTTCTGCCTTTCTGAGGTTTGAGAAGTGAATTATAACCATTACATTTTTTGACAACCCACCTGCATTAGAGCAGCTAAAAGGACTTATTTAGGTGTCAGAAGGACCAAATAAGGTCTCCCCACAAGGTTTTAGCAGTGTTTCCAAACACCCTAGTTTTTGGACCGCTCCCTTCTGTTGTAGCGCACAAATTTTCTGATTCATGTTAAATTTGAAATTCACTTGGTTTAAACAGTGTTCTGCTGTTTCTAATGACCGGGCTCATAGAATGTTCATTTGCAGCATATTTGGCTTCCAATTTCTGCCTTTTTTGAGGTGTGAGAAGTGAATTATAACCATTACATTTTTTGACAACCCACTTGCATTAGAGCAGCCAAGAAGACTTATTTAGGTGTCAGAAGGACCATATAAGGTCTCCCCACAAGGTTTTAGCAGTGTTTCCAAACACCCTAGTTTTTGGACAGCTCCCTACTGTTTAACGCACAAATTGTCTGAATCATGTTAAATTTGAAATTCACTTGGTTTAAACAGTGTTCTGCTGTTTCTAATGACCGGGCTCAAAGAATGTTCATTTGCAGCATATTTGGCTTCCAATTTCTGCCTTTCTGAGGTTTGAGAAGTGAATTATAACCATTACATTTTTTGACAACCCACTTGCATTAGAGCAGCCAAAATGACTTATTTAGGTGTCAGAAGAACCAAATAAGGTCTCCCCACAAGGTTGTAGCAGTGTTTCCAAACACCCTAGTTTTTGGACAGCTCCCTACTGTTTAACGCACAAATTGTCTGAATCATGTTAAATTTGATTTTCACTGGGTTAAAACAGTGTTCTGCTGTTTCTAATGACAGGGCTCATAGAATGTTTGCAGCATATTTGGCTTCCAACTTTTGCCTTTCTGAGGTTTGAGAAGTGAATTATAACCATTACATTTTTTGACAACCCACTTGCATTAGAGCAGCCAAATGACTTATTTAGGTGTCAGAAGGACCAAATAAGGTCTCCCCACAAGGATTTAGCAGTGTTTCCAAACACCCTAGTTTTTGGACAGCTCCCTTCTGTTTAACGCACAAATTGTCTGAATCATGTTAAATTTGAATTTCACTGGGTTTAAACAGTGTTCTGCTGTTTCTAATGACCGGGCTCATAGAATGTTCATTTGGAGCATATTTGGCTTCCAGTTTCTGCCTTTCTGAGGTTTGAGAAGTGAATTATAACCATTACATTTTTTGACAACCCACCTGCATTAGAGCAGCTAAAAGGACTTATTTAGGTGTCAGAAGGACCAAATAAGGTCTCCCCACAAGGTTTTAGCAGTGTTTCCAAACACCCTAGTTTTTGGACCGCTCCCTTCTGTTGTAGCGCACAAATTTTCTGATTCATGTTAAATTTGAAATTCACTTGGTTTAAACAGTGTTCTGCTGTTTCTAATGACCGGGCTCATAGAATGTTCATTTGCAGCATATTTGGCTTCCAATTTCTGCCTTTTTTGAGGTGTGAGAAGTGAATTATAACCATTACATTTTTTGACAACCCACTTGCATTAGAGCAGCCAAGAAGACTTATTTAGGTGTCAGAAGGACCATATAAGGTCTCCCCACAAGGTTTTAGCAGTGTTTCCAAACACCCTAGTTTTTGGACAGCTCCCTACTGTTTAACGCACAAATTGTCTGAATCATGTTAAATTTGAAATTCACTTGGTTTAAACAGTGTTCTGCTGTTTCTAATGACCGGGCTCAAAGAATGTTCATTTGCAGCATATTTGGCTTCCAATTTCTGCCTTTCTGAGGTTTGAGAAGTGAATTATAACCATTACATTTTTTGACAACCCACTTGCATTAGAGCAGCCAAAATGACTTATTTAGGTGTCAGAAGAACCAAATAAGGTCTCCCCACAAGGTTGTAGCAGTGTTTCCAAACACCCTAGTTTTTGGACAGCTCCCTACTGTTTAACGCACAAATTGTCTGAATCATGTTAAATTTGATTTTCACTGGGTTAAAACAGTGTTCTGCTGTTTCTAATGACAGGGCTCATAGAATGTTTGCAGCATATTTGGCTTCCAACTTTTGCCTTTCTGAGGTTTGAGAAGTGAATTATAACCATTACATTTTTTGACAACCCACTTGCATTAGAGCAGCCAAATGACTTATTTAGGTGTCAGAAGGACCAAATAAGGTCTCCCCACAAGGATTTAGCAGTGTTTCCAAACACCCTAGTTTTTGGACAGCTCCCTTCTGTTTAACGCACAAATTGTCTGAATCATGTTAAATTTGAATTTCACTGGGTTTAAACAGTGTTCTGCTGTTTCTAATGACCGGGCTCATAGAATGTTCATTTGGAGCATATTTGGCTTCCAGTTTCTGCCTTTCTGAGGTTTGAGAAGTGAATTATAACCATTACATTTTTTGACAACCCACCTGCATTAGAGCAGCTAAAAGGACTTATTTAGGTGTCAGAAGGACCAAATAAGGTCTCCCCACAAGGTTTTAGCAGTGTTTCCAAACACCCTAGTTTTTGGACCGCTCCCTTCTGTTTTAGCGCACAAATTTTCTGATTCATGTTAAATTTGAAATTCACTTGGTTTAAACAGTGTTCTGCTGTTTCTAATGACCGGGCTCATAGAATGTTCATTTGCAGCATATTTGGCTTCCAATTTCTGCCTTTTTTGAGGTGTGAGAAGTGAATTATAACCATTACATTTTTTGACAACCCACTTGCATTAGAGCAGCCAAGAAGACTTATTTAGGTGTCAGAAGGACCATATAAGGTCTCCCCACAAGGTTTTAGCAGTGTTTCCAAACACCCTAGTTTTTGGACAGCTCCCTACTGTTTAACGCACAAATTGTCTGAATCATGTTAAATTTGAAATTCACTTGGTTTAAACAGTGTTCTGCTGTTTCTAATGACCGGGCTCAAAGAATGTTCATTTGCAGCATATTTGGCTTCCAATTTCTGCCTTTCTGAGGTTTGAGAAGTGAATTATAACCATTACATTTTTTGACAACCCACTTGCATTAGAGCAGCCAAAATGACTTATTTAGGTGTCAGAAGAACCAAATAAGGTCTCCCCACAAGGTTGTAGCAGTGTTTCCAAACACCATAGTTTTTGGACAGCTCCCTTCTGTTTTAGCACACAAATTGTCTGAAACTTGTTAAATTTTAATTTCACTGAGTTTAAACAGTGTTCTGCTGTTTCTAATGACCGGGCTCATAGAATGTTCATTTGCAGCATATTTGGCTTCCAGTTTCTGCCTTTCTGAGGTTTGAGAAGTGAATTATAACCATTACATTTTTTGACAACCCACCTGCATTAGAGCAGCTAAAATGACTTATTTAGGTGTCAGAAGGACCAAATAAGGTCTCCCCACAAGGTTTTAGCAGTGTTTCCAAACACCCTAGTTTTTGGACAGCTCCCTTCATTTTTAGCGCACAAATTGTCTGATTCATGTTAAATTTGAAATTCACTTGGTTTAAACAGTGTTCTGCTGTTTCTAATTACCGGGCTCATAGAATGTTCATTTGCAGCATATTTGGCTTCCAATTTCTGCCTTTCTGAGGTTTGAGAAGTGAATTATAAGCATTACATTTTTTGACAGCCTACTAGCATTAGAGCAGCCAAAATGACTTATTTAGGTGTCAGAAGGTCCATATAAGGTCTCCCCACAAGGCTTTAGCAGTGTTACCAAACACCCTAGTTTTTGGACAGCTCCCTTCTGTTTTAGCGCTCAAATTGTCTGAAACATGTTAACTTTTAATTTCACTGGGTTTAAACAGAGTTCTGCTGTTTCTAATGACCGGGCTCATAGAATGTTCATTTGCAGCATATCGGGCTTCCAATTTCTGCCTTCTGAGGTTTGAGATGTGAATTATAAGCATTACATTTTTTGACAACCCACTTGCATTAGAGCAGAAAAAATGACTTATTTAGGTGTCAGAAGGACCAAATAAGGTCTCCCCACAAGGTTTTAGCAGTGTTTCCAAAGACCCTAGTTTTTGGACAGCTCCCTTCTGTTTTAGCACACAAATTGTCTGATTCAAGTTAAATTTGAAATTCACTTGGTTTAAACAGTGTTCTGCTGTTTCTAATGACCGGGCTCAAAGAATGTTCATTTGCAGCATATTTGGCTTCCAATTTCTGCCTTTCTGAGGTTTGAGAAGTGAATTATAACCATTACATTTTTTGACAACCCACTTGCATTAGAGCAGCCAAAATGACTTATTTAGGTGTCAGAAGAACCAAATAAGGTCTCCCCACAAGGTTTTAGCAGTGTTTCCAAACACCATAGTTTTTGGACAGCTGCCTTCTGTTTTAGCACACAAATTGTCTGAAACTTGTTAAATTTTAATTTCACTGAGTTTAAACAGTGTTCTGCTGTTTCTAATGACCGGGCTCATAGAATGTTCATTTGCAGCATATTTGGCTTCCAATTTCTGCCTTTCTGAGGTTTGAGAAGTGAATTATAAGCATTACATTTTTTGAAAGCCTACTAGCATTAGAGCAGCCAAAATGACTTATTTAGGTGTCAGAAGGACCAAATAAGGTCTCACCACAAGGTTTTAGCAGTGTTTCCAAACACCCTAGTTTTTGGACAGCTCCCTTCTGTTTTAGCGCACAAATTGTCTGATTCATGTTAAATTTGAAATTCACTTGGTTTAAACAGTGTTTTGCTGTTTCTAATGACCGGGCTCAAAGAATGTTCATTTGCAGCATATTTGGCTTCCAATTTCTGCCTTTCTGCGGTGTGAGAAGTGAATTATAACCATTAAATTTTTTGACAACCCACTTGCATTAGAGCAGAAAAAATAACTTATTTAGGTGTCAGAAGGTCCATATAAGGTCTCCCCACAAGGCTTTAGCAGTGTTACCAAACACCCTAGTTTTTGGACAGCTCCCTTCTGTTTTAGCGCTCAAATTGTCTGAAACATGTTAACTTTTAATTTCACTGGGTTTAAACAGAGTTCTGCTGTTTCTAATGACCGGGCTCATAGAATGTTCATTTGCAGCATATCGGGCTTCCAATTTCTGCCTTCTGAGGTTTGAGATGTGAATTATAAGCATTACATTTTTTGACAACCCACTTGCATTAGAGCAGAAAAAATGACTTATTTAGGTGTCAGAAGGACCAAATAAGGTCTCCCTACAAGGTTTTAGCAGTGTTTCCAAAGACCCTAGTTTTTGGACAGCTCCCTTCTGTTTTAGCACACAAATTGTCTGATTCAAGTTAAATTTGAAATTCACTTGGTTTAAACAGTGTTCTGCTGTTTCTAATGACCGGGCTCAAAGAATGTTCATTTGCAGCATATTTGGCTTCCAATTTCTGCCTTTCTGAGGTTTGAGAAGTGAATTATAACCATTACATTTTTTGACAACCCACTTGCATTAGAGCAGCCAAAATGACTTATTTAGGTGTCAGAAGAACCAAATAAGGTCTCCCCACAAGGTTTTAGCAGTGTTTCCAAACACCATAGTTTTTGGACAGCTGCCTTCTGTTTTAGCACACAAATTGTCTGAAACTTGTTAAATTTTAATTTCACTGAGTTTAAACAGTGTTCTGCTGTTTCTAATGACCGGGCTCATAGAATGTTCATTTGCAGCATATTTGGCTTCCAATTTCTGCCTTTCTGAGGTTTGAGAAGTGAATTATAAGCATTACATTTTTGAAAGCCTACTAGCATTAGAGCAGCCAAAATGACTTATTTAGGTGTCAGAAGGACCAAATAAGGTCTCACCACAAGGTTTTAGCAGTGTTTCCAAACACCCTAGTTTTTGGACAGCTCCCTTCTGTTTTAGCGCACAAATTGTCTGATTCATGTTAAATTTGAAATTCACTTGGTTTAAACAGTGTTCTGCTGTTTCTAATGACCGGGCTCAAAGAATGTTCATTTGCAGCATATTTGGCTTCCAATTTCTGCCTTTCTGCGGTGTGAGAAGTGAATTATAACCATTAAATTTTTTGACAACCCACTTGCATTAGAGCAGAAAAAATGACTTATTTAGGTGTCAGAAGGTCCATATAAGGTCTCCCCACAAGGTTTTAGCAGTCTTACCAAACACCCAAGTTTTTGGACAGCTCCCTTCTGTTTTAGCGCTCAAATTGTCTGAAACATGTTAAATTTTAATTTCACTGGGTTTAAACAGTGTTCTGCTGTTTCTAATGACCGGGCTCATAGAATGTTCATTTGCAGCATATTTGGCTTCCAGTTTCTGCCTTTCTGAGGTTTGAGATGTGAATTAAAAACATTACATTTTTTGACAACCCACTTGCATTAGAGCAGAAAAAATGACTTATTTAGGTGCCAGAAAGACCAAATAAAGTCTCCCCACAAGGTTTTAGCAGTGTTTCCAAACACCCTAGTTTTTGGACAGCTCCCTTCTGTTTATCGCACAAATTGTCAGAATCATGTTAAATTTGAATTTCACTGGGTTTAAACAGTGTTCTGCTGTTTCTAATGACCGGGCTCATAGAATGTTCATTTGCAGCATATTTGGCTTCCAGTTTCTGCCTTTCTGAGGTTTGAGATGTGAATTATAAACATTACATTTTTTGACAACCCACTTGCATTAGAGCAGCCAAAATGACTTATTTAGGTGTCAGAAGGACCAAATAAGGTCTCCCCACAAGGTTTTAGCAGTGTTTCCAAACACCCTAGTTTTTGGACAGCTCCCTTCTGTTTTAGCGCATAAATTGTCAGAATCATGTTAAATTTGAAATTCACTTGGTTTAAACAGTGTTCTGCTGTTTCCAATGACCGGGCTCATATAATGTTCCTTTGCAGCATATTTGGCTTCCAATTTCTGCCTTTCTGAGGTTTGAGAAGTGAATTATAACCATTACATTTTTTGACAACCCACTTGCATTAGAGCAGCCAAAATGACTTATTTAGGTGTCAGAAGGACCAAATAAGGTCTCCCCACAAGGTTTTAGCAGTGTTTCCAAACACCATAGTTTTTGGACAGCTCCCTTCTGTTTTAGCACACAAATTGTCTGAAACATGTTAAATTTGATTTTCACTGGGTTTAAACAGTGTTCTGCTGTTTCTAATGACCGGGCTCATAGAATGTTCATTTGCAGCATATTTGTCTTCCAATTTCTGACTTTCTGAGGTTTGAGAAGTGAATTATAACCATTACTTTTTTTGACAACCCATTTGCATTAGAGCAGCCAAAATGACTTATTTAGGTGTCAGAAGGACCAAATAAGGTCTCCCCACAAGGTTTTAGCAGTGTTTCCAAACACCCTAGTTTTTGGACAGCTCCCTTCTGTTTTAGCGCATAAATTGTCAGAATCATGTTAAATTTGAAATTCACTTGGTTTAAACAGTGTTCTGCTGTTTCTAATGACCAGGCTCATAGAATGTTCATTTGCAGCATATTTGGCTTCCAATTTCTGCTTTTCTGAGGTTTGAGAATTGAATTATAACCATTAGATTTTTTGACAACCCACTTGCATTAGAGCAGCCAGAATGACTTATTTAGGTTTTTAGAAGGACCAAATAAGGTCTCCCCACAAGGTTTTATCAGTGTTTCCAAACACCCTAGTTTTTGGACAGCTCCCTTCTGTTTAACGCACAAATTGTCTGAATCATGTTAAATTTGAATTTCACTGGGTTTAAACAGTGTTCTTCTGTTTCTAATGACCGGGCTCATAGAATGTTCATTTGCAGCATATTTGGATTCCAGTTACTGCCTTTCTGAGGTTTGAGAAGTGAATCATAACCATTACATTTTTTGACAAAACTCTTGCATTAGAGCTTCCAAAATGACCTATTTAGGTGTCAGAAGGACCAAATAAGGTCTCCCCACAAGGTTTTAGCACTGTTTCCAAACACCTTAGTTTTTGGACAGCTCCTTTCTGTTTAACGCACAAATTATCTGAATCATGTTAAATTTTAATTTCACCGGGTTTAAACAGTGTTCTGCTGTTTTTAATGACCGGGCTCATAGAATGTTCATTTGCAGCATATTTGGCTTCCAGTTTCTGCCTTTCTGAGGTTTGAGAAGTGAATTATAACCATTACATTTTTTGACAACCCACTTGCATTAGAGCAGCCAAAATTACTTATTTAGGTGTCAAAAGGACCAAATAAGGTCTCCCCACAAGGTTTTAGCAGTGTTTCCAAACACCCTAGTATTTTGACAGCTCCCTTCATTTTAACGCACAAATTGTCTGAATCATGTTAAATTATAATTTCACTGGGTTTAAACAGTGTGCTCCTGTTTCTAATGACAGGGCTCATAGAATGTTCATTTGCAGCATATTTGGATTCCAGTTACTGCCTTTCTGAGGTTTGAGAAGTGAATTATAACCATTACATTTTTTGACAACCCACTTGCATTAGAGCTTCCAAAATGACCTATTTAGGTGTCAGAAGGACCAAATAAGGTCTCCCCACAAGGTTTTAGCAGTGTTTCCAAACACCATAGTTTTTGGACAGCTCCCTTCTGTTTTAGCACACAAATTGTCTGAAACATGTTTGTTGTGCAATTATACACTGTTTAAAGTTATTTAATGTTTCATAAATAACTCTCTGTCTGTTAAGTATTGTCTGGTGATGATCAGCTCTTAAGCTGATATCAAGACAACGGTTGAAAGGGATGGATTCAAGCACTAGCGATCTTTTAACAGCAAAACCTGCACACACATAGAATAAAGAGTGACAACTTCTTTTCAAGTCCAAGAATTTAATAACAGAAATAAAATGAACATCCAGAGAACATCACTATGTAATGCTGTTTACCTGAATTAACACAATATTTCGATTAATAAATCCTCTCTACTAGGCTAGTGAAACTGAACTAAACTATTAAGCAAAATGAAGATAAAAAGAAGCTAAGCTAAGGAACTATTTACATGCAAAAACAAACAAAAGACAAACAAACGTGGTTGATCATAAACAGATTAATTCAGTGAATCCCTGTTCACTACAGATCTGATTTCAAAAGCATGGAGTGGAGTTAAAACATTTGCCATGTATTTCAATCCATTCACAATGCAAAGCCCAAGTTAAACAAAATATTATTTGTTGAAATAATATTCTGAGGACTGTTTGTCCTGTAAAATCATTTAAACCCTTACGACCGAGTTTGTTAAAGCGATTCTCCCTCCGGGCGTCTGGGGTCGCTGTGGCAACTCGGTGGCTAAGAGGTTACAACATAAAGTTACCAAAATTGCCTTGGAAAACGGCATTAATACACCATATTGATGCGGGAATAAGGCAGATAATACCATCGAAGGATGGCAGAGCAGAACAGTTACGCTTTATGCTTTAAAACAAACTCATTTTCAAATGTCCGAAACCGGATGTTAGCAAGGCTAATAGCATGTTTGGCTAGCGCGACCTACCGGTTAGCCCTTGGTTCTAAACACCACGGTTTATAAACATTTCCCAATAAACCTTTTTCTTCACCCTCAGACTGCTGCCCAACCTGTTGATGCCTCATGTGTGAGTTCTGTCCACTTTGGCCGTTCCAGGAAGAAGCGTTGAAGGAGGAAGTGGTTGGCTAGCGTTAGCGGGCTAGCGCTTGGCTCTTGGCAGGCTAGCGTTAGCCTTGCAGCAGCATGTGGCTGACGGCGTGGTCTGGATAGCTTGGAGGCCACGTTCTCTGACCGGGATGCAGTCCGATGAGCAGGGGTTTTCCTCAGCATACAGCCTTCAGCTCCATGGGTGTTCACTTCCCTGTACAGGTTGGGGAAAATACACAGAGCTGTTTCGCAAGCAGGGATCTTTGCTCCTGCATCTGATTGTGGGTTAAGACAGCCACTTAGCTCTGTATTTGCCCGGACATGTTCGTCCGAATTCAGTCAGGTCCTCTTCTGACGCAGGCAGTCGGGTCTAGCAGACCCTGGGTCAAGCGTGGCTGCTCCGGGAATCTCCCTCAGCTGCTGGCTGGTGTGTCAGTGAGGCCTGACCAGGCCTCATGGTCCAGGCATTCTTTCAGGCCTGTGTATGGCTCCTGCAGGGCCTTCCGTCACATGGCTGCGAAGAAAGAAGACCCCCCCTCCTTGGGAGCTGGTCATCTCTTGAGGAGCGTGTGGAGAAGTGGGAGAAGAGAGTGAGCAGAGGTGTGCTGTGGCTTTTGTCTGTAGGGAGGTGGTCACAGCTGACCTCCTGCTGGGAAAAAGGGCCGTCTACGCCGTAAGAGTCTCGTGTTACGGCCAGAGTGGAATTCCTTTGTTAAACTCTTCCACTGTTCAGAATCCAATTTGAGATCCATTATTTTGATGATCCTGGCGGTAATATCACAACAGTTAAATTTGAATTTCACTGGGTTTAAACAGTGTGCTCCTGTTTCTAATGACAGGGCTCATAGAATGTTCATTTGCAGCAGATTTGGCTTCCAATTTCTGCCTTTCTGAGGTTTGAGAAGTGAATTATAACCATTACATTTTTTGACAACCCGCTTGCATTAGAGCAGCCAGAATGACTTATTTAGTTTTTCAGAAGGACCAAATAAGGTCTCCCCACAAGGTTTTATCAGTGTTTCCAAACACCCTAGTTTTGGGACAGCTCCCTTCTGTTTAACGCACAAATTGTCTGAATCATGTTCAATTTGAATTTCACTGGGTTTAAACAGTGTTCTGCTGTTTCTAATGACCGGGCTCATAGAATGTTCATTTGCAGCATATTTGGCTTCCAGTTTCTGCCTTTCTGAGGTTTGAGAAGTGAATTATAACCATTAAATTTTTTGACAACCCACTTGCATTAGAGCTTCCAAAATGACCTATTTAGGTGTCAGAAGGACCAAATAAGGTCTCCCCACAAGGTTTTAGCAGTGTTTCCAAACACCCTAGTTTTTGGACAGCTCCCTTCTGTTTTAGCGCACAATTTGTCTGATTCATGTTAAATTTGAAATTCACTTGGTTTAAACAGTGTTCTGCTGTTTCTAATGACCGGGCTCATAGAATGTTCATTTGCAGCATATTTGACTTCCAATTTCTGTCTTTCTGAGGTTCGAGAAGTGAAATATAGGCATTGCATTTTTTGACAACCTACTAGCATTAGAGCAGCCAAAATGACTTATTTAGGTGTCAGAAGGACCAAATAAGGTCTCCCCATAAGGTATTAGCAGTGTTTCCAAACACCCTAGTTTTTGGACAGCTCCCTTCTGTTTAACGCACAAATTATCTGAATCATGTTAAATTTTAATTTCACTGGGTTTAAACAGTGTTCTGCTGTTTTTAATGACCGGGCTCATATAATGTTCCTTTGCAGCATATTTGGCTTCCAATTTCTGCCTTTCTGAGGTTTGAGAAGTGAATTATAACCATTACATTTTTTGACAATCTACTTGCATTAGAGCAGCCAAAATGACTTATTTAGGTGTCAGAAGGACCAAATAAGGTCTCCCCACAAGGTTTTAGCAGTGTTTCCAAACACCCTAGTTTTTTGACAGCTCCCTTCTGTTTAACGCACAAATTGTCTGAATCATGTTAAATTTGAATTTCACTGGGTTTAAACAGTGTTCTGCTGTTTTTAATGACCGGGCTCATAGAATGTTCATTTGCAGCATATTTGGCTTCCAGTTTCTGCCTTTCTGAGGTTTGAGAAGTGAATTATAACCATTACATTTTTTGACAACCCACTTGCATTAGAGCTTCCAAAATGACCTATTTAGGTGTCAGAAGGACCAAATAAGGTCTCCCCACAAGGTTTTAGCAGTTTCCAAACACCATAGTTTTTGGACAGCTCCCTTCTGTTTTAGCGCACAAATTGTCTGAAACATGTTAAATTTGAATTTCACTTGGTTTAAACAGTGTTCTGCTGTTTCTAATGACCGGGCTCATAGAATATTCATTTGCAGCATATTTGGCTTCCAATTTCTGCCTTTCTGAGGTTTGAGAAGTGAATTATAAGCATTACATTTTTTGACAACCCACTTGCATTAGAGCAGCCAAAATGACTTATTTTGGTGTCAGAAGGACCAAATAAGGTCTCCCCACAAGGTTTTAGCAGTGTTTCCAAACAACCTAGTTTTTGGACAGCTCCCTTCTGTTTATCGCACAAATTGTCAGAATCATGTTAAATTTGAAATTCACTTGGTTTAAACAGTGTTCTGCTGTTTCTAATGACCGGGCTCATAGAATGTTCATTTGCAGCATATTTGGCTTCCAGTTTCTGCCTTTCTGAGGTTTGTGATGTGAATTATAACCATTACATTTTTTGACAACCCACTTGCATTAGAGCAGCTAAAATGACTTATTTAGGTGTCAGAAGGACCAAATAAGGTCTCCCCACAAGGTTTTAGCAGTGTTTCCAAACACCCTAGTTTTTGGACAGCTCCCTTCTGTTTTAGTGCACAAGTTGTCTGAATCATGTTAAATTTGAATTTCACTTGGTTTAAACAGTGTTCTGCTGTTTCTAATGACCGGGCTCATAGAATGTTCATTTGCAGCATATTTGGCTTCCAATTTCTGCCTTTCTGAGGTTCGAGAAGTGAATTATGAGCATTGCATTTTTTGACAACCTACTAGCATTAGAGCAGCCAAAATGACTTCTTTAGGTGTCAGAAGGACCAAATAAGGTCTCCCCATAAGGTTTTATCAGTGTTTCCAAACACCCTAGTTTTTGGACAGCTCCCTTCTGTTTAACGCACAAATTGTCTGAATCATCTTAAATTTGAATTTCACTGGGTTTAAACAGTGTTCTGCTGTTTCTAATGACCGGGCTCATAGAATGTTCATTTGCAGCATATTTGGCTTCCAATTTCTGCCTTTCTGAGGTTTGAGAAGTGAATTATAACCATTACATTTTTTGACAACCCACTTGCATTAGAGCAGCCAAAATTACTTATTTAGGCGTCAGAACGACCAAATACGGTCTCCCCACAAGGTTTTAGCAGTGTTTCCAAACACCCTAGTTTTTGGAATACTCCCTTCTGTTTTAGCGCACAAATTGTCTGAAACATGATAAATTTGAATTTCACCTGGTTTAAACAGTGTTCTGCTGTTTCTAATGACCGGGCTCATAGAATGTTCATTTGCAGCATATTTGGCTTCCAATTTCTGCTTTTTTGAGGTTTGAGAAGTGAATTATAACCATTAGATTTTTTGACAACCCGCTTGCATTAGAGCAGCCAGAATGACTTATTTAGGTGTCAGAAGGACCAAATAAGGTCTCCCCACAACGTTTTATCAGTGTTTCCAAACACCCTAGTTTTTGGACAGCTCCCTTCTGTTTAACGCACAAATTGTCTGAATCATCTTAAATTTGAATTTCACTGGGTTTAAACAGTGTTCTGCTGTTTCTAATGACCGGGCTCATAGAATGTTCATTTGCAGCATATTTGGCTTCCAGTTTCTGCCTTTCTGAGGTTTGAGAAGTGAATTATAACCATTACATTTTTTGACAACCAACTTGCATTAGAGCTTCTAAAATGACCTATTTAGGTCTCAGAAGGACCAAATAAGGTCTCCCCACAAGGTTTTAGTAGTGTTTCCAAACACCATAGTTTTTGGACAGCTCCCTTCTGTTTTAGCGCACAAATTGTCTGATTAATGTTAAATTTGAAATTCACTTGGTTTAAACAGTGTTCTGCTGTTTCTAATGACCGGGCTCATAGAATGTTCATTTGCAGCATACTTGGCTTCCAATTTCTGCTTTTCTGAGGTTTGAGAAGTGAATTATAACCATTACATTTTTTGACAACCCGCTTACATTAGAGCAGCCAGAATGATTTATTTAGGTTTTCAGAAGGACCAAATAAGGTCTCCCCACAAGGTTTTAGCAGTGTTTCCAAACACCCTAGTTTTTGGATAGCTCCCTTCTGTTTTAGCGCACAAATTGTCTGAAACATGTTAAGTTTGAATTTCACTGGGTTTAAACAGTGTTTTGCTGTTTCTAATGACCGGGCTCATAGAATGTTCATTTGCAGCATATTTGGCTTCAGATTTCTGCCTTTCTGAGGTTTGAGAAGTGAATTATAACCATTAAATTTTTTGACAACCCACTTGCATTAGAGCAGCCAAAATTACTTATTTAGGTGTCAGAAGGACCAAATAAGGTCTCCCCACAAGGTTTTAGCAGTGTTTCCAAACACCCTAGTTTTTTGACAGCTCCCTTCTGTTTAACGCACAAATTGTCTGAATCATGTTACATTTGAATTTCACTGGGTTTAAACAGTGTGCTCCTGTTTCTAATGACCGGGCTCATAGAATGTTCATTTGCAGCATACTTGGCTTCTAATTTCTGCCTTTCTGAGGTTTGAGAAGTGAATTATAACCATTACATTTTTTGACAACCCATTTGCATTAGAGCAGCCAAAATGACTTATTTAGGTGTCAGAACGACCAAATAAGGTCTCCCCACAAGGTTTTAGCAGTGTTTCCAAACACCCTAGTTTTTGGACAGTTCCCTTCTGTTTATCGCACAAATTGTCAGAATCATGTTAAATTTGAAATTCACTTGGTTTAAACAGTGTTCTGCTGTTTCTAATGACCGGGCTCATAGAATGTTCATTTGCAGCATATTTGGCTTCCAGTTTCTGCCTTTCTGAGGTTTGAGATGTGAATTATAACCATTACATTTTTTGACAACCCACTTGCATTAGAGCAGCTAAAATGACTTATTTACGTGTCAGAAGGACCAAATAAGGTCTCCCCACAAGGTTTTAGCACTGTTTCCAAACACCTTAGTTTTTGGACAGCTCCTTTCTGTTTAACGCACAAATTGTCAGAATCATGTTAAATTTGAAATTCACTTGGTTTAAACAGTGTTCTGCTGTTTCTAATGACCAGGCTCATAGAATGTTCATTTGCAGCATATTTGGCTTCCAGTTTCTGCCTTTCTGAGGTTTGAGAAGTGAATTATAACCATTACATTTTTTGACAACCCACTTGCATTAGAGCAGCCAAAATTACTTATTTAGGTGTCAAAAGGACCAAATAAGGTCTCCCCACAAGGTTTTAGCAGTGTTTCCAAACACCCTAGTTTTTTGACAGCTCCCTTCATTTTAACGCACAAATTGTCTGAATCATGTTAAATTATAATTTCACTGGGTTTAAACAGTGTGCTCCTGTTTCTAATGACAGGGCTCATAGAATGTTCATTTGCAGCATATTTGGCTTCCAATTTCTGCCTTTCTGAGGTTTGAGAAGTGAATTATAACCATTACATTTTTTAACAACCCACCTGCATTAGAGCAGCCAAAATGACTTATTTAGGTTTCAGAACGACCAAATACGGTCTCCCCACAAGGTTTTAGCAGTTTCCAAACACCCTAGTTTTTGGAAAGCTCCCTTCTGTTTTAGCGCACAAA
The DNA here is from genome assembly GCA_037039145.1 of Fundulus diaphanus. Taxonomy (NCBI): domain Eukaryota; kingdom Metazoa; phylum Chordata; class Actinopteri; order Cyprinodontiformes; family Fundulidae; genus Fundulus; species Fundulus diaphanus. The sequence goes on along the minus strand of CM073129.1, from coordinate 5,211,387 downwards.
TTGTCTGAATCATGTTACATTTGAATTTCACTGGGTTTAAACAGTGTGCTCCTGTTTCTAATGACCGGGCTCATAGAATGTTCATTTGCAGCATACTTGGCTTCTAATTTCTGCCTTTCTGAGGTTTGAGAAGTGAATTATAACCATTACATTTTTTGACAACCCACTTGCATTAGAGCTTCCAAAATGACCTATTTAGGTGTCCGAAGGACCAAATAAGGTCTCCCCACAAGGTTTTAGCAGTTTCCAAACACCCTAGTTTTTGGACAGCTCCCTTCTGTTTTAGCGCACAAATTGTCAGAATCATGTTAAATTTGAAATTCACTTGGTTTAAACAGTGTTCTGCTGTTTCTAATGACCGGGCTCATAGAATGTTCATTTGCAGCATATTTGGCTTCCAGTTTCTGCCTTTCTGAGGTTTGAGAAGTGAATTATAAGCATTACATTTTTTGACAACCCACTTGCATTAGAGCAGCCAAAATGACTTATTTTGGTGTCAGAAGGACCAAATAAGGTCTCCCCACAAGGTTTTAGCAGTGTTTCCAAACAACCTAGTTTTTGGACAGCTCCCTTCTGTTTATCGCACAAATTTTCAGAATCATGTTAAATTTGAAATTCACTTGGTTTAAACAGTGTTCTGCTGTTTCTAATGACCGGGCTCATAGAATGTTCATTTGCAGCATATTTGGCTTCCAGTTTCTGCCTTTCTGAGGTTTGTGATGTGAATTATAACCATTACATTTTTTGAATACCCACTTGCATTAGAGCAGCTAAAATGACTTATTTAGGTGTCAGAAGGACCAAATAAGGTCTCCCCACAAGGTTTTAGCAGTGTTTCCAAACACCCTAGTTTTTGGACAGCTCCCTTCTGTTTTAGTGCACAAGTTGTCTGAATCATGTTAAATTTGAATTTCACTTGGTTTAAACAGTGTTCTGCTGTTTCTAATGACCGGGGCTCATAGAATGTTCATTTGCAGCATATTTGGCTTCCAATTTCTGCCTTTCTGAGGTTTGAGAAGTGAATTATAACCATTACATTTTTTGGACAACCCACTTGCATTAGAGCAGCCAAAATAACTTATTTAGGTGTCAGAAGGACCAAATAAGGTCTCCCCACAAGGTTTTAGCAGTGTTTCCAAACACCTTAGTTTTTGGACAGCTCCTTTCTGTTTAACGCACAAATTATCTGAATCATGTTAAATTTGAAATTCACTTGGTTTAAACAGTGTTCTGCTGTTTCTAATGACCGGGCTCATAGAATGTTCATTTGCAGCATATTTGGCTTCCAGTTTCTGCCTTTCTGAGGTTTGAGAAGTGAATTATAACCATTACATTTTTGACAACCCACTTGCATTAGAGCTTCCAAAATGACCTATTTAGGTGTCCGAAGGACCAAATAAGGTCTCCCCACAAGGTTTTAGCAGTTTCCAAACACCATAGTTTTTGGACAGCTCCCTTCTGTTTTAGCGCACAAATTGTCTGAAACATGTTAAATTTGAATTTCACTTGGTTTAAACAGTGTTCTGCTGTTTCTAATGACCGGGCTCATAGAATGTTCATTTGCAGCATATTTGGCTTCCAGTTTCTGCCTTTCTGAGGTTTGAGAAGTGAATTATAACCATTACATTTTTTGACAACCCACTTGCATTAGAGCTTCCAAAATGACCTATTTAGGTGTCAGAAGGACCAAATAAGGTCTCCCCACAAGGTTTTAGCAGTTTCCAAACACCATAGTTTTTGGACAGCTCCCTTCTGTTTTAGCGCACAAATTGTCTGAAACATGTTAAATTTGAATTTCACTTGGTTTAAACAGTGTTCTGCTGTTTCTAATGACCGGGCTCATAGAATATTCATTTGCAGCATATTGGCTTCCAATTTCTGCCTTTCTGAGGTTTGAGAAGTGAATTATAAGCATTACATTTTTTGACAACCCACTTGCATTAGAGCAGCCAAAATGACTTATTTTGGTGTCAGAAGGACCAAATAAGGTCTCCCCACAAGGTTTTAGCAGTGTTTCCAAACAACCTAGTTTTTGGACAGCTCCCTTCTGTTTATCGCACAAATTGTCAGAATCATGTTAAATTTGAAATTCACTTGGTTTAAACAGTGTTCTGCTGTTTCTAATGACCGGGCTCATAGAATGTTCATTTGCAGCATATTTGGCTTCCAGTTTCTGCCTTTCTGAGGTTTGTGATGTGAATTATAACCATTACATTTTTTGACAACCCACTTGCATTAGAGCAGCTAAAATTACTTATTTAGGTGTCAGAAGGACCAAATAAGGTCTCCCCACAAGGTTTTAGCAGTGTTTCCAAACACCCTAGTTTTTGGACAGCTCCCTTCTGTTTTAGTGCACAAGTTGTCTGAATCATGTTAAATTTGAATTTCACTTGGTTTAAACAGTGTTCTGCTGTTTCTAATGACCGGGCTCATAGAATGTTCATTTGCAGCATATTTGGCTTCCAGTTTCTGCCTTTCTGAGGTTTGAGAAGTGAATTATAACCATTACATTTTTTGACAACCCACTTGCATTAGAGCTTCCAAAATGACCTATTTAGGTGTCCGAAGGACCAAATAAGGTCTCCCCACAAGGTTTTAGCAGTTTCCAAACACCCTAGTTTTTGGACAGCTCCCTTCTGTTTTAGCGCACAAATTGTCAGAATCATGTTAAATTTGAAATTCACTTGGTTTAAAACAGTGTTCTGCTGTTTCTAATGACCGGGCTCATAGAATGTTCATTTGCAGCATATTTGGCTTCCAGTTTCTGCCTTTCTGAGGTTTGAGAAGTGAATTATAAGCATTACATTTTTTGACAACCCACTTGCATTAGAGCAGCCAAAATGACTTATTTTGGTGTCAGAAGGACCAAATAAGGTCTCCCCACAAGGTTTTAGCAGGTGTTTCCAAACAACCTAGTTTTTGGACAGCTCCCTTCTGTTTATCGCACAAATTTTCAGAATCATGTTAAATTTGAAATTCACTTGGTTTAAACAGTGTTCTGCTGTTTCTAATGACCGGGCTCATAGAATGTTCATTTGCAGCATATTTGGCTTCCAGTTTCTGCCTTTCTGAGGTTTGTGATGTGAATTATAACCATTACATTTTTTGAATACCCACTTGCATTAGAGCAGCTAAAATGACTTATTTAGGTGTCAGAAGGACCAAATAAGGTCTCCCCACAAGGTTTTAGCAGTGTTTCCAAACACCCTAGTTTTTGGACAGCTCCCTTCTGTTTTAGTGCACAAGTTGTCTGAATCATGTTAAATTTGAATTTCACTTGGTTTAAACAGTGTTCTGCTGTTTCTAATGACCGGGCTCATAGAATGTTCATTTGCAGCATATTTGGCTTCCAATTTCTGCCTTTCTGAGGTTTGAGAAGTGAATTATAACCATTACATTTTTTGACAACCCACTTGCATTAGAGCAGCCAAAATAACTTATTTAGGTGTCAGAAGGACCAAATAAGGTCTCCCCACAAGGTTTTAGCAGTGTTTCCAAACACCTTAGTTTTTGGACAGCTCCTTTCTGTTTAACGCACAAATTATCTGAATCATGTTAAATTTGAATTCCACTGGGTTTAAACAGTGTTCTGCTGTTTTTAATGACCGGGCTCATAGAATGTTCATTTGCAGCATATTTGGCTTCCAGTTTCTGCCTTTCTGAGGTTTGAGAAGTGAATTATAACCATTACATTTTTTGACAACCCACTTGCATTAGAGCTTCCAAAATGACCTATTTAGGTGTCAGAAGGACCAAATAAGGTCTCCCCACAAGGTTTTAGCAGTTTCCAAACACCCTAGTTTTTGGACAGCTCCCTTCTGTTTTAGCGCACAAATTGTCAGAATCATGTTAAATTTGAAATTCACTTGGTTTAAACAGTGTTCTGCTGTTTCTAATGACCGGGCTCATAGAATGTTCATTTGCAGCATATTTGGCTTCCAGTTTCTGCCTTTCTGAGGTTTTGAGAAGTGAATTATAAGCATTACATTTTTTGACAACCCACTTGCATTAGAGCAGCCAAAATGACTTATTTAGGTGTCAGAAGGACCAAATAAGGTCTCCCCACAAGGTTTTAGCAGTGTTTCCAAACAACCTAGTTTTTGGACAGCTCCCTTCTGTTTATCGCACAAATTGTCAGAATCATGTTAAATTTGAAATTCACTTGGTTTAAACAGTGTTCTGCTGTTTCTAATGACCGGGCTCATAGAATGTTCATTTGCAGCATATATGGCTTCCAATTTCTGCCTTTCTGAGGTTTGAGAAGTGAATTATAACCATTACATTTTTGGACAACCTACTTGCATTAGAGCAGCCAAAATGACTTATTTAGGTGTCAGAAGGACCAAATAAGGTCTCCCCACAAGGTTTTAGCAGTGTTTCCAAACACCCTAGTTTTTTGACAGCTCCCTTCTGTTTAACGCACAAATTGTCTGAATCATGTTAAATTTGAATTCCACTGGGTTTAAACAGTGTTCTGCTGTTTTTAATGACCGGGCTCATAGAATGTTCATTTGCAGCATATTTGGCTTCCAGTTTCTGCCTTTCTGAGGTTTGAGAAGTGAATTATAACCATTACATTTTTTGACAACCCACTTGCATTAGAGCTTCCAAAATGACCTATTTAGGTGTCCGAAGGACCAAATAAGGTCTCCCCACAAGGTTTTAGCAGTTTCCAAACACCCTAGTTTTTGGACAGCTCCCTTCTGTTTTAGCGCACAAATTGTCAGAATCATGTTAAATTTGAAATTCACTTGGTTTAAACAGTGTTCTGCTGTTTCTAATGACCGGGCTCATAGAATGTTCATTTGCAGCATATTTGGCTTCCAGTTTCTGCCTTTCTGAGGTTTGAGAAGTGAATTATAAGCATTACATTTTTTGACAACCCACTTGCATTAGAGCAGCCAAAATGACTTATTTTGGTGTCAGAAGGACCAAATAAGGTCTCCCCACAAGGTTTTAGCAGTGTTTCCAAACAACCTAGTTTTTGGACAGCTCCCTTCTGTTTATCGCACAAATTTTCAGAATCATGTTAAATTTGAAATTCACTTGGTTTAAACAGTGTTCTGCTGTTTCTAATGACCGGGCTCATAGAATGTTCATTTGCAGCATATTTGGCTTCCAGTTTCTGCCTTTCTGAGGTTTGAGAAGTGAATTATAACCATTACATTTTTTGACAACCCACTTGCATTAGAGCAGCCAAAATGACTTATTTAGGTGTCAGAAGGACCAAATAAGGTCTCCCCACAAGGTTTTAGCAGTGTTTCCAAACACCCTAGTTTTTGGACAGCTCCCTTCTGTTTATCGCACAAATTGTCAGAATCATGTTAAATTTGAAATTCACTTGGTTTAAACAGTGTTCTGCTGTTTCTAATGACCAGGCTCATAGAATGTTCATTTGCAGCATATTTGGCTTCCAATTTCTGCTTTTCTGAGGTTTGAGAAGTGAATTATAACCATTACATTTTTGACAACCCACTTGCATTAGAGCAGCCAAAATGACTTATTTAGGTGTCAGAAGGACCAAATAAGGTCTCCCCACAAGGTTTTAGCAGTTTCCAAAAACCATAGTTTTTGGACAGCTCCCTTCTGTTTTAGCGCACAAATTGTCTGAAACATGTTAAATTTGAATTTCACTTGGTTTAAACAGTGTTCTGCTGTTTCTAATGACCGGGCTCATAGAATGTTCATTTGCAGCATATTTGGCTTCCAGTTTCTGCCTTTCTGAGGTTTGAGAAGTGAATTATAACCATTACATTTTTTGACAACCCACTTGCATTAGAGCTTCCAAAATGACCTATTTAGGTGTCAGAAGGACCAAATAAGGTCTCCCCACAAGGTTTTAGCAGTGTTTCCAAACACCATAGTTTTTGGACAGCTCCCTTCTGTTATAGCACACAAATTGTCTGAAACATGTTAAATTTTAATTTCACTGGGTTTAAACAGTGTTCTGCTGTTTCTAATGACCGGGCTCATAGAATGTTCATTTGCAGCATATTTGCCTTCCAATTTCTGCCTTTCTGAGGTTTGAGAAGTGAATTATAACCATTACATTTTTTGACAACCCACTTGCATTAGAGCAGCCAAAATAACTTATTTAGGTGTCAGAAGGACCAAATAAGGTCTCCCCACAAGGTTTTAGCAGTGTTTCCAAACACCTTAGTTTTTGGACAGCTCCTTTCTGTTTAACGCACAAATTATCTGAATCATGTTAAATTTTAATTTCACTAGGTTTAAACAGTGTTCCACTGTTTTTAATGACCGGGCTCATAGAATGTTAATTTGCAGCATATTTGGCTTCCAATTTCTGCCTTTCTGAGGATTGAGAAGTGAATTATAACCATTACATTTTTTGACAACCTACTTGCATTAGAGCAGCCAAAATGACTTATTTAGGTGTCAGAAGGACCAAATAAGGTCTCCCCACAAGGTTTTAGCAGTGTTTCCAAACACCCTAGTTTTTTGACAGCTCCCTTCTGTTTAACGCACAAATTGTCTGAATCATGTTAAATTTGAATTCCACTGGGTTTAAACAGTGTTCTGCTGTTTTTAATGACCGGGCTCATAGAATGTTCATTTGCAGCATATTTGGCTTCCAGTTTCTGCCTTTCTGAGGTTTGAGAAGTGAATTATAACCATTACATTTTTTGACAACCTACTTGCATTAGAGCAGCCAAAATGACTTATTTAGGTGTCAGAAGGACCAAATAAGGTCTCCCCAAAAGGTTTTAGCAGTGTTTCCAAAGAACCTAGTTTTTGGACAGCTCCCTTCTGTTTATCGCACAAATTGTCAGAATCATGTTAAATTTGAAATTCACTTGGTTTAAACAGTGTTCTGCTGTTTCTAATGACCGGGCTCATAGAATGTTAATTTGCAGCATATTTGGCTTCCAATTTCTGCCTTTCTGAGGTTTGAGAAGTGAATTATAACCATTACATTTTTTGACAACCCACTTGCATTAGAGCAGCCAAAATGACTTATTTAGGTGTCAGAAGGACCAAATAAGGTCTCCCCACAAGGTTTTAGCAGTGTTTCCAAACACCCTAGTTTTTGGACAGCTCCCTTCTGTTTATCGCACAAATTGTCAGAATCATGTTAAATTTGAAATTCACTTGGTTTAAACAGTGTTCTGCTGTTTCTAATGACCAGGCTCATAGAATGTTCATTTGCAGCATATTTGGCTTCCAATTTCTGCTTTTCTGAGGTTTGAGAAGTGAATTAAACCATTACATTTTTGACAACCCACTTGCATTAGAGCAGCCAAAATGACTTATTTAGGTGTCAGAAGGACCAAATAAGGTCTCCCCACAAGGTTTTAGCAGTTTCCAAAAACCATAGTTTTTGGACAGCTCCCTTCTGTTTTAGCGCACAAATTGTCTGAAACATGTTAAATTTGAATTTCACTTGGTTTAAACAGTGTTCTGCTGTTTCTAATGACCGGGCTCATAGAATGTTCATTTGCAGCATATTTGGCTTCCAGTTTCTGCCTTTCTGAGGTTTGAGAAGTGAATTATAACCATTACATTTTTTGACAACCCACTTGCATTAGAGCTTCCAAAATGACCTATTTAGGTGTCAGAAGGACCAAATAAGGTCTCCCCACAAGGTTTTAGCAGTGTTTCCAAACACCATAGTTTTTGGACAGCTCCCTTCTGTTATAGCACACAAATTGTCTGAAGCATGTTAAATTTTAATTTCACTGGGTTTAAACAGTGTTCTGCTGTTTCTAATGACCGGGCTCATAGAATGTTCATTTGCAGCATATTTGCCTTCCAATTTCTGCCTTTCTGAGGTTTGAGAAGTGAATTATAACCATTACATTTTTTGACAACCCACTTGCATTAGAGCAGCCAAAATAACTTATTTAGGTGTCAGAAGGACCAAATAAGGTCTCCCCACAAGGTTTTAGCAGTGTTTCCAAACACCTTAGTTTTTGGACAGCTCCTTTCTGTTTAACGCACAAATTATCTGAATCATGTTAAATTTTAATTTCACTAGGTTTAAACAGTGTTCCACTGTTTTTAATGACCGGGCTCATAGAATGTTCATTTGCAGCATATTTGGCTTCCAATTTCTGCCTTTCTGAGGATTGAGAAGTGAATTATAACCATTAAATTTTTTGACAACCTACTTGCATTAGAGCAGCCAAAATGACTTATTTAGGTGTCAGAAGGACCAAATAAGGTCTCCCCACAAGGTTTTAGCAGTGTTTCCAAACACCCTAGTTTTTTGACAGCTCCCTTCTGTTTAACGCACAAATTGTCTGAATCATGTTAAATTTGAATTTCACTGGGTTTAAACAGTGTTCTGCTGTTTTTAATGACCGGGCTCATAGAATGTTCATTTGCAGCATATTTGGCTTCCAGTTTCTGCCTTTCTGAGGTTTGAGAAGTGAATTATAACCATTACATTTTTTGACAACCCACTTGCATTAGAGCTTCCAAAATGACCTATTTAGGTGTCAGAAGGACCAAATAAGGTCTCCCCACAAGGTTTTAGCAGTTTCCAAACACCCTAGTTTTTGGACAGCTCCCTTCTGTTTTAGCGCACAAATTGTCAGAATCATGTTAAATTTGAAATTCACTTGGTTTAAACAGTGTTCTGCTGTTTCTAATGACCGGGCTCATAGAATGTTCATTTGCAGCATATTTGGCTTCCAGTTTCTGCCTTTCTGAGGTTTGAGAAGTGAATTATAAGCATTACATTTTTTGACAACCCACTTGCATTAGAGCAGCCAAAATGACTTATTTAGGTGTCAGAAGGACCAAATAAGGTCTCCCCACAAGGTTTTAGCAGTGTTTCCAAACAACCTAGTTTTTGGACAGCTCCCTTCTGTTTATTGCACAAATTGTCAGAATCATGTTAAATTTGAAATTCACTTTGTTTAAACAGTGTTCTGCTGTTTCTAATGACCGGGCTCATAGAATGTTCATTTGCAGCATATTTGGCTTCCAATTTCTGCCTTTCTGAGGTTTGAGAAGTGAATTATAAGCATTACATTTTTTGACAACCTACTTGCATTAGAGCAGCCAAAATGACTTATTTAGGTGTCAGAAGGACCAAATAAGGTCTCCCCACAAGGTTTTAGCAGTGTTTCCAAACAACCTAGTTTTTGGACAGCTCCCTTCTGTTTATCGCACAAATTGTCAGAATCATGTTAAATTTGAAATTCACTTGGTTTAAACAGTGTTCTGCTGTTTCTAATGACCGGGCTCATAGAATGTTAATTTGCAGCATATTTGGCTTCCAATTTCTGCCTTTCTGAGGTTTGAGAAGTGAATTATAACCATTACATTTTTTGACAACCCACTTGCATTAGAGCAGCCAAAATGACTTATTTAGGTGTCAGAAGGATCAAATAAGGTCTCCCCACAAGGTTTTAGCAGTGTTTCCAAACACCCTAGTTTTTGGACAGCTCCCTTCTGTTTATCGCACAAATTGTCAGAATCATGTTAAATTTGAAATTCACTTGGTTTAAACAGTGTTCTGCTGTTTCTAATGACCAGGCTCATAGAATGTTCATTTGCAGCATATTTGGCTTCCAATTTCTGCTTTTCTGAGGTTTGAGAAGTGAATTATAACCATTACATTTTTGACAACCCACTTGCATTAGAGCAGCCAAAATGACTTATTTAGGTGTCAGAAGGACCAAATAAGGTCTCCCCACAAGGTTTTAGCAGTTTCCAAAAACCATAGTTTTTGGACAGCTCCCTTCTGTTTTAGCGCACAAATTGTCTGAAACATGTTAAATTTGAATTTCACTTGGTTTAAACAGTGTTCTGCTGTTTCTAATGACCGGGCTCATAGAATGTTCATTTGCAGCATATTTGGCTTCCAGTTTCTGCCTTTCTGAGGTTTGAGAAGTGAATTATAACCATTACATTTTTTGACAACCCACTTGCATTAGAGCTTCCAAAATGACCTATTTAGGTGTCAGAAGGAACAAATAAGGTCTCCCCACAAGGTTTTAGCAGTGTTTCCAAACACCATAGTTTTTGGACAGCTCCCTTCTGTTATAGCACACAAATTGTCTGAAACATGTTAAATTTTAATTTCACTGGGTTTAAACAGTGTTCTGCTGTTTCTAATGACCGGGCTCATAGAATGTTCATTTGCAGCATATTTGCCTTCCAATTTCTGCCTTTCTGAGGTTTGAGAAGTGAATTATAACCATTACATTTTTTGACAACCCACTTGCATTAGAGCAGCCAAAATAACTTATTTAGGTGTCAGAAGGACCAAATAAGGTCTCCCCACAAGGTTTTAGCAGTGTTTCCAAACACCCTAGTTTTTTGACAGCTCCCTTCTGTTTAACGCACAAATTGTCTGAATCATGTTAAATTTGAATTCCACTGGGTTTAAACAGTGTTCTGCTGTTTTTAATGACCGGGCTCATAGAATGTTCATTTGCAGCATATTTGGCTTCCAGTTTCTGCCTTTCTGAGGTTTGAGAAGTGAATTATAACCATTACATTTTTTGACAACCCACTTGCATTAGAGCTTCCAAAGTGACCTATTTAGGTGTCCGAAGGACCAAATAAGGTCTCCCCACAAGGTTTTAGCAGTTTCCAAACACCCTAGTTTTTGGACAGCTCCCTTCTGTTTTAGCGCACAAATTGTCAGAATCATGTTAAATTTGAAATTCACTTGGTTTAAACAGTGTTCTGCTGTTTCTAATGACCGGGCTCATAGAATGTTCATTTGCAGCATATTTGGCTTCCAGTTTCTGCCTTTCTGAGGTTTGAGAAGTGAATTATAAGCATTACATTTTTTGACAACCCACTTGCATTAGAGCAGCCAAAATGACTTATTTTGGTGTCAGAAGGACCAAATAAGGTCTCCCCACAAGGTTTTAGCAGTGTTTCCAAACAACCTAGTTTTTGGACAGCTCCCTTCTGTTTATCGCACAAATTGTCAGAATCATGTTAAATTTAAAATTCACTTGGTTTAAACAGTGTTCTGCTGTTTCTAATGACCGGGCTCATAGAATGTTCATTTGCAGCATATTTGGCTTCCAGTTTCTGCCTTTCTGAGGTTTGAGAAGTGAATTATAACCATTACATTTTTTGACAACCCACTTGCATTAGAGCTTCCAAAATGACCTATTTAGATGTCAGAAGGACCAAATAAGGTCTCCCCACAAGGTTTTAGCAGTTTCCAAACACCCTAGTTTTTGGACAGCTCCCTTCTGTTTTAGCGCACAAATTGTCAGAATCATGTTAAATTTGAAATTCACTTGGTTTAAACAGTGTTCTGCTGTTTCTAATGACCGGGCTCATAGAATGTTCATTTGCAGCATATTTGGCTTCCAGTTTCTGCCTTTCTGAGGTTTGAGAAGTGAATTATAAGCATTACATTTTTTGACAACCCACTTGCATTAGAGCAGCCAAAATGACGTATTTAGGTGTCAGAAGGACCAAATAAGGTCTCCCCACAAGGTTTTAGCAGTGTTTCCAAACAACCTAGTTTTTGGACAGCTCCCTTCTGTTTATCGCACAAATTGTCAGAATCATGTTAAATTTGAAATTCACTTGGTTTAAACAGTGTTCTGCTGTTTCTAATGACCGGGCTCATAGAATGTTCATTTGTAGCATATTTGGCTTCCAATTTCTGCCTTTCTGAGGTTTGAGAAGTGAATTATAACCATTACATTTTTTGACAACCTACTTGCATTAGAGCAGCCAAAATGACTTATTTAGGTGTCAGAAGGACCAAATAAGGTCTCCCCACAAGGTTTTAGCAGTGTTTCCAAACACCCTAGTTTTTTGACAGCTCCCTTCTGTTTAACGCACAAATTGTCTGAATCATGTTAAATTTGAATTCCACTGGGTTTAAACAGTGTTCTGCTGTTTTTAATGACCGGGCTCATAGAATGTTCATTTGCAGCATATTTGGCTTCCAGTTTCTGCCTTTCTGAGGTTTGAGAAGTGAATTATAACCATTACATTTTTTGACAACCCACTTGCATTAGAGCTTCCAAAATGACCTATTTAGGTGTCCGAAGGACCAAATAAGGTCTCCCCACAAGGTTTTAGCAGTTTCCAAACACCCTAGTTTTTGGACAGCTCCCTTCTGTTTTAGCGCACAAATTGTCAGAATCATGTTAAATTTGAAATTCACTTGGTTTAAACAGTGTTCTGCTGTTTCTAATGACCGGGCTCATAGAATGTTCATTTGCAGCATATTTGGCTTCCAGTTTCTGCCTTTCTGAGGTTTGAGAAGTGAATTATAAGCATTACATTTTTTGACAACCCACTTGCATTAGAGCAGCCAAAATGACTTATTTTGGTGTCAGAAGGACCAAATAAGGTCTCCCCACAAGGTTTTAGCAGTGTTTCCAAACAACCTAGTTTTTGGACAGCTCCCTTCTGTTTATCGCACAAATTGTCAGAATCATGTTAAATTTGAAATTCACTTGGTTTAAACAGTGTTCTGCTGTTTCTAATGACCGGGCTCATAGAATGTTCATTTGCAGCATATTTGGCTTCCAGTTTCTGCCTTTCTGAGGTTTGTGATGTGAATTATAACCATTACATTTTTTGACAACCCACTTGCATTAGAGCAAATAAAATGACTTATTTAGTTGTCAGAAGGACCAAATAAGGTCTCCCCACAAGGTTTTAGCAGTGTTTCCAAACACCCTAGTTTTTGGACAGCTCCCTTCTGTTTTAGTGCACAAGTTGTCTGAATCATGTTAAATTTGAATTTCACTTGGTTTAAACAGTGTTCTGCTGTTTCTAATGACCGGGCTCATAGAATGTTCATTTGCAGCATATTTGGATTCCAGTTTCTGCCTTTCTGAGGTTTGAGAAGTGAATTATAACCTTTACATTTTTTGACAACCCACTTGCATTAGAGCTTCCAAAATGACCTATTTAGGTGTCAGAAGGACCAAATAAGGTCTCCCCACAAGGTTTTAGCAGTGTTTCCAAACACCTTAGTTTTTGGACAGCTCCTTTCTGTTTAACGCACAAATTATCTGAATCATGTTAAATTTTAATTTCACTAGGTTTAAACAGTGTTCCACTGTTTTTAATGACCGGGCTCATAGAATGTTAATTTGCAGCATATTTGGCTTCCAATTTCTGCCTTTCTGAGGTTTGAGAAGTGAATTATAACCATTACATTTTTTGACAACCTACTTGAATTAGAGCAGCCAAAATGACTTATTTAGGTGTCAGAAGGACCAAATAAGGTCTCCCCACAAGGTTTTAGCAGTGTTTCCAAACACCCTAGTTTTTTGACAGCTCCCTTCTGTTTAACGCACAAATTGTCTGAATCATGTTAAATTTTAATTCCACTGGGTTTAAACAGTGTTCTGCTGTTTTTAATGACCGGGCTCATAGAATGTTCATTTGCAGCATATTTGGCTTCCAGTTTCTGCCTTTCTGAGGTTTGAGAAGTGAATTATAACCATTACATTTTTTGACAACCCACTTGCATTAGAGCTTCCAAAATGACCTATTTAGGTGTCAGAAGGACCAAATAAGGTCTCCCCACAAGGTTTTAGCAGTTTCCAAACACCCTAGTTTTTGGACAAATCCCTTCTGTTTTAGCGCACAAATTGTCAGAATCATGTTAAATTTGAAATTCACTTGGTTTAAACAGTGTTCTGCTGTTTCTAATGACCGGGCTCATAGAATGTTCATTTGCAGCATATTTGGCTTCCAGTTTCTGCCTTTCTGAGGTTTGAGAAGTGAATTATAAGCATTACATTTTTTGACAACCCACTTGCATTAGAGCAGCCAAAATGACTTATTTAGGTGTCAGAAGGACCAAATAAGGTCTCCCCACAAGGTTTTAGCAGTTTCCAAACACCCTAGTTTTTGGACAGCTCCCTTCTGTTTTAGCGCACAAATTGTCTGAAACATGTTAAATTTGAATTTCACTTGGTTTAAACAGTGTTCTGCTGTTTCTAATGACCGGGCTCATAGAATGTTCATTTGCAGCATATTTGGCTTCCAGTTTCTGCCTTTCTGAGGTTTGAGAAGTGAATTATAACCATTACATTTTTTGACAACCCACTTGCATTAGAGCTTCCAAAATGACCTATTTAGGTGTCAGAAGGACCAAATAAGGTCTCCCCACAAGGTTTTAGCAGTGTTTCCAAACACCATAGTTTTTGGACAGCTCCCTTCTGTTATAGCACACAAATTGTCTGAAACATGTTAAATTTTAATTTCACTGGGTTTAAACAGTGTTCTGCTGTTTCTAATGACCGGGCTCATAGAATGTTCATTTGCAGCATATTTGCCTTCCAATTTCTGCCTTTCTGAGGTTTGAGAAGTGAATTATAACCATTACATTTTTTGACAACCCACTTGCATTAGAGCAGCCAAAATAACTTATTTAGGTGTCAGAAGGACCAAATAAGGTCTCCCCACAAAGTTTTAGCAGTGTTTCCAAACACCTTAGTTTTTGGACAGCTCCTTTCTGTTTAACGCACAAATTATCTGAATCATGTTAAATTTTAATTTCACTAGGTTTAAACAGTGTTCCACTGTTTTTAATGACCGGGCTCATAGAATGTTAATTTGCAGCATATTTGGCTTCCAATTTCTGCCTTTCTGAGGTTTGAGAAGTGAATTATAACCATTACATTTTTTGACAACCTACTTGCATTAGAGCAGCCAAAATGACTTATTTAGGTGTCAGAAGGACCAAATAAGGTCTCCCCACAAGGTTTTAGCAGTGTTTCCAAACACCCTAGTTTTTTGACAGCTCCCTTCTGTTTAACGCACAAATTGTCTGAATCATGTTAAATTTGAATTCCACTGGGTTTAAACAGTGTTCTGCTGTTTTTAATGACCGGGCTCATAGAATGTTCATTTGCAGCATATTTGGCTTCCAGTTTCTGCCTTTCTGAGGTTTGAGAAGTGAATTATAACCATTACATTTTTTGACAACCCACTTGCATTAGAGCTTCCAAAATGACCTATTTAGATGTCAGAAGGACCAAATAAGGTCTCCCCACAAGGTTTTAGCAGTTTCCAAACACCCTAGTTTTTGGACAGCTCCCTTCTGTTTTAGCGCACAAATTGTCAGAATCATGTTAAATTTGAAATTCACTTGGTTTAAACAGTGTTCTGCTGTTTCTAATGACCGGGCTCATAGAATGTTCATTTGCAGCATATTTGGCTTCCAGTTTCTGCCTTTCTGAGGTTTGAGAAGTGAATTATAAGCATTACATTTTTTGACAACCCACTTGCATTAGAGCAGCCAAAATGACGTATTTAGGTGTCAGAAGGACCAAATAAGGTCTCCCCACAAGGTTTTAGCAGTGTTTCCAATCACCCTAGTTTTTTGACAGCTCCCTTCTGTTTAACGCACAAATTGTCTGAATCATGTTAAATTTGAATTCCACTGGGTTTAAACAGTGTTCTGCTGTTTTTAATGACCGGGCTCATAGAATGTTCATTTGCAGCATATTTGGCTTCCAGTTTCTGCCTTTCTGAGGTTTGAGAAGTGAATTATAACCATTACATTTTTTGACAACCCACTTGCATTAGAGCTTCCAAAATGACCTATTTAGGTGTCCGAAGGACCAAATAAGGTCTCCCCACAAGGTTTTAGCAGTTTCCAAACACCCTAGTTTTTGGACAGCTCCCTTCTGTTTTAGCGCACAAATTGTCAGAATCATGTTAAATTTGAAATTCACTTGGTTTAAACAGTGTTCTGCTGTTTCTAATGACCGGGCTCATAGAATGTTCATTTGCAGCATATTTGGCTTCCAGTTTCTGCCTTTCTGAGGTTTGAGAAGTGAATTATAAGCATTACATTTTTTGACAACCCACTTGCATTAGAGCAGCCAAAATGACGTATTTAGGTGTCAGAAGGACCAAATAAGGTCTCCCCACAAGGTTTTAGCAGTGTTTCCAAACAACCTAGTTTTTGGACAGCTCCCTTCTGTTTATCGCACAAATTGTCAGAATCATGTTAAATTTGAAATTCACTTGGTTTAAACAGTGTTCTGCTGTTTCTAATGACCGGGCTCATAGAATGTTCATTTGTAGCATATTTGGCTTCCAATTTCTGCCTTTCTGAGGTTTGAGAAGTGAATTATAACCATTACATTTTTTGACAACCTACTTGCATTAGAGCAGCCAAAATGACTTATTTAGGTGTCAGAAGGACCAAATAAGGTCTCCCCACAAGGTTTTAGCAGTGTTTCCAAACACCCTAGTTTTTTGACAGCTCCCTTCTGTTTAACGCACAAATTGTCTGAATCATGTTAAATTTGAATTCCACTGGGTTTAAACAGTGTTCTGCTGTTTTTAATGACCGGGCTCATAGAATGTTCATTTGCAGCATATTTGGCTTCCAGTTTCTGCCTTTCTGAGGTTTGAGAAGTGAATTATAACCATTACATTTTTTGACAACCCACTTGCATTAGAGCTTCCAAAATGACCTATTTAGGTGTCCGAAGGACCAAATAAGGTCTCCCCACAAGGTTTTAGCAGTTTCCAAACACCATAGTTTTTGGACAGCTCCCTTCTGTTTTAGCGCACAAATTGTCAGAATCATGTTAAATTTGAAATTCACTTGGTTTAAACAGTGTTCTGCTGTTTCTAATGACCGGGCTCATAGAATGTTCATTTGCAGCATATTTGGCTTCCAATTTCTGCCTTTCTGAGGTTTGAGAAGTGAATTATAACCATTACATTTTTTGACAACCTACTTGCATTAGAGCAGCCAAAATGACTTATTTAGGTGTCAGAAGGACCAAATAAGGTCTCCCCACAAGGTTTTAGCAGTGTTTCCAAACACCCTAGTTTTTTGACAGCTCCCTTCTGTTTAACGCACAAATTGTCAGAATCATGTTAAATTTGAATTCCACTGGGTTTAAACAGTGTTCTGCTGTTTTTAATGACCGGGCTCATAGAATGTTCATTTGCAGCATATTTGGCTTCCAGTTTCTGCCTTTCTGAGGTTTGAGAAGTGAATTATAACCATTACATTTTTTGACAACCCACTTGCATTAGAGCTTCCAAAATGACGTATTTAGGTGTCCGAAGGACCAAATAAGGTCTCCCCACAAGGTTTTAGCAGTTTCCAAACACCCTAGTTTTTGGACAGCTCCCTTCTGTTTTAGCGCACAAATTGTCAGAATCATGTTAAATTTGAAATTCACTTGGTTTAAACAGTGTTCTGCTGTTTCTAATGACCGGGCTCATAGAATGTTCATTTGCAGCATATTTGGCTTCCAGTTTCTGCCTTTCTGAGGTTTGAGAAGTGAATTATAAGCATTACATTTTTTGACAACCCACTTGCATTAGAGCAGCCAAAATGACTTATTTTGGTGTCAGAAGGACCAAATAAGGACTCCCCACAAGGTTTTAGCAGTGTTTCCAAACAACCTAGTTTTTGGACAGCTCCCTTCTGTTTATCGCACAAATTGTCAGAATCATGTTAAATTTGAAATTCACTTGGTTTAAACAGTGTTCTGCTGTTTCTAATGACCGGGCTCATAGAATGTTCATTTGCAGCATATTTGGCTTCCAGTTTCTGCCTTTCTGAGGTTTGTGATGTGAATTATAACCATTACATTTTTTGACAACCCACTTGCATTAGAGCTTCCAAAATGACCTATTTAGGTGTCAGAAGGACCAAATAAGGTCTCCCCACAAGGTTTTAGCAGTGTTTCCAAACACCTTAGTTTTTGGACAGCTCCTTTCTGTTTAACGCACAAATTATCTGAATCATGTTAAATTTTAATTTCACTAGGTTTAAACAGTGTTCCACTGTTTTTAATGACCGGGCTCATAGAATGTTAATTTGCAGCATATTTGGCTTCCAATTTCTGCCGTTCTGAGGTTTGTGATGTGAATTATAACCATTACATTTTTTGACAACCCACTTGCATTAGAGCTTCCAAAATGACCTATTTAGGTGTCAGAAGGACCAAATAAGGTCTCCCCACAAGGTTTTAGCAGTGTTTCCAAACACCCTAGTTTTTTGACAGCTCCCTTCTGTTTAACGCACAAATTGTCTGAATCATGTTAAATTTGAATTCCACTGGGTTTAAACAGTGTTCTGCTGTTTTTAATGACCGGGCTCATAGAATGTTCATTTGCAGCATATTTGGCTTCCAGTTTCTGCCTTTCTGAGGTTTGAGAAGTGAATTATAACCATTACATTTTTTGACAACCCACTTGCATTAGAGCTTCCAAAATGACCTATTTAGGTGTCAGAAGGACCAAATAAGGTCTCCCCACAAGGTTTTAGCAGTTTCCAAACACCCTAGTTTTTGGACAGCTCCCTTCTGTTTTAGCGCACAAATTGTCAGAATCATGTTAAATTTGAAATTCACTTGGTTTAAACAGTGTTCTGCTGTTTCTAATGACCGGGCTCATAGAATGTTCATTTGCAGCATATTTGGCTTCCAGTTTCTGCCTTTCTGAGGTTTGAGAAGTGAATTATAAGCATTACATTTTTTGACAACCCACTTGCATTAGAGCAGCCAAAATGACTTATTTAGGTGTCAGAAGGACCAAATAAGGTCTCCCCACAAGGTTTTAGCAGTTTCCAAACACCCTAGTTTTTGGACAGCTCCCTTCTGTTTTAGCGCACAAATTGTCTGAAACGTTAAATTTGAATTTCACTTGGTTTAAACAGTGTTCTGCTGTTTCTAATGACCAGGCTCATAGAATGTTCATTTGCAGCATATTTGGCTTCCAATTTCTGCTTTTCTGAGGTTTGAGAGGTGAATTATAAGCATTACATTTTTTGACAACCCACTTGCATTAGAGCAGCCAAAATGACTTATTTAGGTGTCAGAAGGACCAAATAAGGTCTCCCCACAAGGTTTTAGCAGTGTTTCCAAACACCCTAGTTTTTGGACAGCTCCCTTCTGTTTATCGCACAAATTGTCAGAATCATGTTAAATTTGAAATTCACTTGGTTTAAACAGTGTTCTGCTGTTTCTAATGACCGGGCTCATAGAATGTTCATTTGCAGCATATTTGGATTCCAGTTTCTGCCTTTCTGAGGTTTGAGAAGTGAATTATAAGCATTACATTTTTTGACAACCCACTTGCATTAGAGCTTCCAAAATGACCTATTTAGGTGTCAGAAGGACCAAATAAGGTCTCCCCACAAGGTTTTAGCAGTTTCCAAACACCTTAGTTTTTGGACAGCTCCCTTCTGTTTTAGCGCACAAATTGTCAGAATCATGTTAAATTTGAAATTCACTTGGTTTAAACAGTGTTCTGCTGTTTCTAATGACCAGGCTCATAGAATGTTCATTTGCAGCATATTTGGCTTCCAATTTCTGCTTTTCTGAGGTTTGAGAAGTGAATTATAACCATTAGATTTTTTGACAACCCGCTTGCATTAGAGCAGCGAGAATGACTTATTTAGGTTTTCAGAAGGACCAAATAAGGTCTCCCCACAAGGTTTTATCAGTGTTTCCAAACACCCTAGTTTTTGGACAGCTCCCTTCTGTTTAACGCACAAATTGTCTGAATCATGTTAAATTTGAATTTCACTTGGTTTAAACAGTGTTCTGCTGTTTCTAATGACCGGGCTCATAGAATGTTCATTTGCAGCATATTTGGATTCCAGTTTCTTCCTTTCTGAGGTTTGAGAAGTGAATTATAACCATTACATTTTTTGACAACCCACTTGCATTAGAGCAGCCAAAATGACTTATTTAGGTGTCAGAAGGACCAAATAAGGTCTCCCCACAAGGTTTTAGCAGTGTTTCCAAACACCCTAGTTTTTGGACAGCTCCCTTCTGTTTATCGCACAAATTGTCAGAATCATGTTAAATTTGAAATTCACTTGGTTTAAACAGTGTTCTGCTGTTTCTAATGACCGGGCTCATAGAATGTTAATTTGCAGCATATTTGGCTTCCAGTTTCTGCCTTTCTGAGGTTTGGGATGTGAATTATAACCATTACATTTTTTGACTACCCACTTGCATTAGAGCAGCTAAAATGACTTATTTAGGTGTCCGAAGGACCAAATAAGGTCTCCCCACAAGGTTTTAGCAGTGTTTCCAAACACCCTAGTTTTTGGACAGCTCCCTTCTGTTTTAGTGCACAAGTTGTCTGAATCATGTTAAATTTGAAATTCACTTGGTTTAAACAGTGTTCTGCTGTTTCTAATGACCAGGCTCATAGAATGTTCATTTGCAGCATATTTGGCTTCCAATTTCTGCTTTTCTGAGGTTTGAGAAGTGAATTATAACCATTACATTTTTGACAACCCACTTGCATTAGAGCAGCCAAAATGACTTCAGGGTTTCCCGCAGCGCTATCTCGGCGAGGCGGCCGCCACGCCAAACTCACGCTACCGCCACGCCAACATTCCCAAAAAAAAAAAAAAAAAGTGACGTTAACACGCGGTTTGTTGTTGTTGCTTTCGCGCGTGCGTGAATGGCAGGGAAAAAACACATGGATACCCCCCGCTCCGCGAGTCGGTCCGCGGGCAACGTGTCGTCCAACGCCCCCCCCCCCCAACCCCCCCGCTCCGCGAGTCGAACCGCCTCGCATAACCAAATTCCTGCGGGAAACACTGGACTTATTTAGGTGTCAGAAGGACCAAATAAGGTCTCCCCACAAGGTTTTAGCAGTTTCCAAACACCCTAGTTTTTGGACAGCTCCTTTCTGTTTAACGCACAAATTATCTGAATCATGTTAAATTTTAATTTCACTTGGTTTAAACAGTGTTCTGCTGTTTTTAATGACCGGGCTCATAGAATGTTAATTTGCAGCATATTTGGCTTCCAATTTCTGCCTTTCTGAGGTTTGAGAAGTGAATTTTAAGCATTACATTTTTTGACAACCCACTTGCATTAGAGCAGCCAAAATGACTTATTTAGGTGTCAGAAGGACCAAATAAGGTCTCCCCACAAGGTTTTAGCAGTGTTTCCAAACACCCTAGTTTTTGGACAGCTCCCTTCTGTTTATCGCACAAATTGTCAGAATTGTGTTAAATTTGAAATTCACTTGGTTTAAACAGTGTTCTGCTGTTTCTAATGACCGGGCTCATAGAATGTTCATTTGCAGCATATTTGGCTTCCAGTTTCTGCCTTTCTGAGGTTTGAGATGTGAATTATAACCATTACATTTTTTGACAACCCGCTTGCAATAGAGCAGCCAAAATGACCTGTTTAGGTGTCAGAAAGACCAAATAAGGTCTCCCCACAAGGTTTTAGCAGTGTTTCCAAACACCCTAGTTTTTGGACAGCTCCCTTCTGTTTTAGCGCACAAATTGTCTGAAACATGTTAAATTTGAAATTCACTTGGTTTAAACAGTGTTCTGCTGTTTCTAATGACCAGGCTCATAGAATGTTCATTTGCAGCATATATGGCTTCCAATTTCTGCTTTTCTGAGGTTTGAGAAGTGAATTATAACCATTACATTTTTGACAACCCACTTGCATTAGAGCAGCCAAAATGACTTATTTAGGTGTCAGAAGGACCAAATAAGGTCTCCCCACAAGGTTTTAGCAGTTTCCAAACACCATAGTTTTTGGACAGCTCCCTTCTGTTTTAGCGCACAAATTGTCTGAAACATGTTAAATTTGAATTTCACTTGGTTTAAACAGTGTTCTGCTGTTTCTAATGACCGGGCTCATAGAATGTTCATTTGCAGCATATTTGGCTTCCAGTTTCTGCCTTTCTGAGGTTTGAGAAGTGAATTATAACCATTACATTTTTTGACAACCCACTTGCATTAGAGCTTCCAAAATGACCTATTTAGGTGTCAGAAGGACCAAATAAGGTCTCCCCACAAGGTTTTAGCAGTGTTTCCAAACACCCTAGTTTTTGGACAGCTCCCTTCTGTTTTAGCGCACAAATTGTCTGAAACATGTTAAATTTGAATTTCACTTGGTTTAAACAGTGTTCTGCTGTTTCTAATGACCGGGCTCATAGAATGTTCATTTGCAGCATATTTGGCTTCCAGTTTCTGCCTTTCTGAGGTTTGAGAAGTGAATTATAACCATTACATTTTTTGACAACCCACTTGCATTAGAGCTTCCAAAATGACCTATTTAGGTGTCAGAAGGACCAAATAAGGTCTCCCCACAAGGTTTTAGCAGTGTTTCCAAACACCCTAGTTTTTTGACAAATCCCTACTGTTTTGTCACACAAATTGTCTGAAAGATGCTAAATTTGAATTTCACTGGGTTTAAACAGTGTTCTGCTGTTTCCTATGACCGGTACGGTGGCCGACAGGTGCAAACGCCCTGCAACTTCAGAAAATACATGCAAATAGGCAAAAACGCGATTCAAAAAGAAAACCAACTTCTTCAATTTGACAACTCCTGTGCGGCATTCAGCAAACGCGCTGCATATACATAAACGCGATTCAAAAAGAAAACCAACTTCATCAATTTGACAACACCTGTGCGGCATTCAGCAAACGCGCTGCATATACATAAACGCGATTCAAAAAGGAAACCAACTTCATCAATTTGACAACACCTGTGCGGCATTCAGCAAACGCGCTGCATATACATAAACGCGATTCAAAAAGGAAACCAACTTCATCAATTTGACAACACCTAGGCATATATAGGCATTGCAGTTTTTCCAACACAGGATGGAATTAAAGCTGTCCGTGTAGAACATGTAATGTCGTTGCAATAAAATCCTCCTGTGTTTTATGCACTATGCTTACCGTCTCTACTCCAAATAAAAGAGAAAAGCCAAGTTATGCAAAATGCTAGAAGCACATTATCAAATCCAGAGGATGAAACTCTGTTAGCTGATCTACACACCACTATGAATGTGTGCTTAACCCCAGATGAAAAGTTTGAAAAACAGTTTCTGAAACAGGAAACTACAATTGTGGCTACACAAAATATGTACACAGATGGGAGATCATTCGCAGCAGTTACTGTTATGTTTTCTACACAGATGAAAAAATTGTATTGCTTACCATGGAAACCTTTTTTGTCATTGTTTAAGACCAGTAAAGAGCAGTGGAGAGACACAGGCCCGCGTTTAAAAGCTGCAGAAAGAGCATCTGATTTTCAGCTGTATCCACACAAAACAGGCTGGCTTTATAGCCCTAGTACAGAACTATGGAAACAACCTTACAAAGTTCTGTTCGGTGCAGAACCCCGCGTCCAAGATTTAGCATGAGACAAAATAATCCAACATTCTTTGCTATGAGAATCCGAGGAAAATGATTTAAAAGGTATTCCAGATGCTTTGTGGTCTACAGGACCAACTGATGTAGGATTATTGACAACAATAGAACCAGTTAAAATAGTTCCTAAATTAAAGTACAGGCCGCGGATAAAACAGTACGGGTTAAAATATGAAGAACAAGAGGGTATAATGGCAGTTATAAAAATTTCATTGGATGCAGGAATAATTAGACCATGTCTAGATTCCCAGTTTTGGTTATATGTACACACGCCTGCCGCAGGGATTTGTAGACCGTTCTACAATTTTCATCCAGGCTATTTTAACATGCTTAAAGAGCTTTAATCCAAAGCATGGAAATAAAGTATTAATGTACATAGGTGGCCTTCTAATTGCATTTAAAAAAGCTGCTACATCATTTTGGCTAAAATGGGAAACAAAGTTAGCAAAGATAAAATGTAGTGGGTGCAGAAATGAGTCTGTTACAGGCCATGTTATCTCAGCAACTGTCTTAGCTCTACCAAACTATCAAAAGCTATTCATCCAAACAGTCGACTTTAAAGCTAGTTTTACAACTTCTGTGTTGTTACAGCCTCGTGGTGATAAGCTCAAACCTGTAGAAGCAGCCCTACCCCCGTGTCTGCAGGCAGTTTGAGCAACTACCATGGCTGTAGAAAGTTCAGCTGAAGTGGTCTGGTTTCATTCAACCACATTCTTAGACCCCCATGTAGTAGATGTACTACAATTTGGTCTTTCTGATATTTGCCTAGAGCAAAAAAACAGAGCAAATCATTATTCTAGAAGTGTTGTTAATTAGAGAAACAGTGCCAACTGCAGAAAAGCAAATGTGGATAAAAAATTGAGCAACGATGAATCTAGAAAGATTCTATAGTTTGTGACAGAGCAGTTCTCCCTAACAGCTTAGTACAAGCAGCAGCTGTTTTGAGCCATGGGCAATTGCCATGTCTCAAAAAGGGAGGGATAACTATAATACAGCAACATATGGATTTATTTCATAGGATTTAATTCATAAACAAAAACATTTTTGTAAAGCCTGTACAATCTGTGTTAGACATAATCCTCAAGGTAACATAAGACCAAAACGTGGACAGTTTCTAGAACCACAGGGACCCTTTGAAGTGATGCATATGGATTTTATTGAGCTGACACAAAGTGGCCCTTACAAATACTGTCTGGTAATGATTGATGCATTTTCAAAATGGGTTGAAATAGTCCCAGCAAAGCACACAGATGCACTGACAGTAGCTAAAGCTATATGCAAAGTTGTTGTTCCAAATTTTGGCATCCCACAGAAAATCTACAGCGACAATGGTCCTCATTTTGTGAATTAGGTGATTCAGCAAATGGCAAGCAGGTTACAGATAACCTTAAAGAAACACCGTGCCACAAAGTGCACGACTTGTGAAAAGGACAAATGGGACAGTTAAATCCAGACTTAAAAAGTGCATGGAAGAAACAAAGAGGCCATGGCCAGAGTGTCTGGACCTAGTAAAACTGTACATGAGAATAACTCCAACAAGCAGTGGTTTGACTCCATTTGAAATAATATATGGCAGACCATATAAATTACCACTGTTCACAATACAGACGCCACCTGATGAGGAAGACAAGACTCTAGCAGACTATATGAGAGAAATGTTGCAGTCTAAAGAAGTGTCCAATGCAAATTTACTGCCAGGAGAACCTTTGTCTCCACAGGATCCACAAACAGTGAGACCAGGAGACTGGGTGTTCGTCAAAGTTATCAGGAGGAAAAACTGGGCGAGCCCAAGGTGGGAAGGACCATTCCAAGTGCTCCTGACCACGCCAACAGCTGTAAAAATAGCTGAGAGACCATCCTGGATTCACCTCAGCCACTGTAAGTTACAGAGAGTGTTAAGTACCTAAAGGTTGGAACAGCGAGGAAGTCCGACTACAAAGGGGTTTGGTTTTTTAGGGCCACTCGTCTCAACGTCGGTGAAGAAATCAACTGATCCCTGTTCTTTAGAGTCCTGGGTAACATTAACATCTCTGTTAACCTAGCAAAAATGGGGTTCCCATGGAGATGGGGCCTTCTTTTCCGTTGTGGCTGTTGCGTGCATTATTTGTTTGAGTCCAGATCCAATGAGTGAGAGGAAAGAGGTTCATCCACTCCACTGCCATGAAGATTTGGCTGGGTAATATCCCAAACCACTACGATGACAACCTATGGGAAACTAATGTCACAGGCTATCCCACCAAGATGAAGGCTGTTATGCCTAAAGGACTGAAACATCCAGTGTGTATTCGCTCACCTGGAGGGAACGATACGGTGAAGGTAGGACATGCAGCAGGATGCCAGAGTACCATCACTGACCTTTACTCTGACTTTGTCTGCGGCATCCTCCCTAACGGAACGTACACCAGCTGTTCTACTTGGAAACCACAAGGTAACTTTCCTACAGAGGGTGGCTGGTTCCTGTGTGGAGGAGACAGCATTTACCCATCACTGCCCCTCAGCTGGTCAGGTACATGTGCACCTGTGTTTGTTTCTGACCACACTGTTATCATCTCAGCTCAAGCTGTGAAGGACCATCATTCCTCTGATAGGAGGAGAAGAGAACTCAGCTCCAGCTCAGTGTTCCAACCCCATGATCCCATATGGGGTTCCAACGTTCCCTCTGAACATAAGCACTGGCACACCGAATAAAATAGTACTTTCACTTTTCCCGTGGTTTGGAGTTGGTAAATCTATGCTGATGATTGAGACATTGGACTACAGAATGAAGACTCTAGTGAACATATGACGATGGACATCAACAAAGGACAAAACAAACAATTAAGTGAAATGCGTTTAATGGTACTGCAAAACAGAATGGTTTTGGACATGTTAACTGCTAGCCAAGGTGGTGTATGTGTAATGATTGGAATTTCCTGCTGTACATATATTTCTGATGCAAATGAAACTCATTACTGAAGCTATGTCTGCTTTGAAGAATCTGCAACAAGCAATGTCCCAAGACGCTGTTCCTCTAAGTATGAACTTTCTCTCCTGGTTCTTTTCAGGATCTTGGTGGCACCTTTTACTGAAAATAATGACACCCATTATTATTATTATTATTATTATTATTTGTATTTTTACTGCTTGTGTAATTCCATGTCTAAAGTCTATGATTGCTAAAACTATAGGAAATGTAATGTTTCAATATCAAATGCTTTTACAAATCCCTCTTGAAGAAATACACCCCATAGTTTAATTTTTCCCTTGTTAAATACTTAACAAAATGACAGTCTCATTGAAAATGCAGAATGCAAGAAAAGAATACTTGAAGTAGGTTAAGTTAAGCTTTCAATAAAATGATTTAAAGGGGGGAAATGTTAGGAAAATGTGAATGTAATCATTTTATTTCTATCACGTTACAGGTATTTGGTTTGTTTTAAGAGTTTGCTTTCAGGAAGGTTTTGTTGTATTTACCCCTAGGCAGGAATAACAAATGGTTCCTTCTTTGCTTTTAACCTCCTGACCGTTTTTAACCCCCATGCTGTAAATTCCTGAAACCTCCTGACCCAACCCTCCTGACCCCCTCTTTGATGTGTGATAATAAAGGCAGAAGGACAGAGATGACTCGACGCAGACGATACTAAAACTTTCAGGGAGTGTAGTTCTCCGTTTGGTATCCTCTGTCCTTTTCTATAGAAAATGTCTAAAACTTGTGTTGTGTGGTTTTCATTCTAGGATAAAAGGGGTTATCTTTAATAACCCTATCACACTCATAAAAGGAGGGCAGTTGTCTGATGAGGATGTAACTGCAGCAAGGAAGATTGCAAATGTCCACATACATGTGGAAAGATTTATCAGGAGGCTCAAAGTTTTCACAATAATCTCCCAGACTGTAACTATCAACTTGGTTTATAAAATACACCAAGTCTTTAGAATCTGTGCAGCTCCCTTGAACATGCAGGGGAAATCATATGTGAGGAAGCAGAGAAGTTTACATGTCAAAAAGATCCTGATTAGTTATTTTACTGTAAACAGGAGGAATTATAATACACAAGAATGTGTTTTGGATTTCAGCTTTTAAATATTTATTTTTTTAGCACCTTGAGGTTTTACATTTTGGAATTACTTTTCATTTTTAATAACTTTAAGTATTGTATATCCATATTTCCAGACTATTTAAATGTTTACTTATACAAAAATTGTGTCCAACTAACATGTGTATTATTAAATTTTGCAATCCATTTCACATGCTTATGTAATTTGCATTTATTCATATTTAGATCAAGTGGATGTCTAAAAGTGTATCTTATGTACATAAACTGGCAAGAAGACACAGTTTTTCATTTATTGAGTTTATGCAATTTGTTTACACTAAATGTAATTACATTTAACTTTTAAAATGGTAAAACATTGTTAAGTTTTAACATTTCACTTATAGCATATTTGTTGGCCATTTCATTCTTTGTGGTGCAGGAAACATCTATCATTCAGCCTTTTGGGGATGGCGCTTCTCATCTGTTCAGGAGAATCCGGTCAGACCTTGGCCACGGCAAACTGCACCTTTAAACAAAGTCTTGGTTACTTTTTATTTATATTACAGTCCTTGCTGTCACATTTATATAAAAATATGGATAGTTTGTAGTGCCGACTATAAACTGTCCATATTTTTCTACTTGCTTTCCTGATATATGTCCAAATTGCCATTAAAGATTAGACTGTTATGAATTAGAATGGAGGACTTACCTTTACAGAAAGGAAGAGGTGGTGTGCTGACAGAATATTAGCCAAACTTGAATGACCCCGCAGCATCAATGAACAAGAAATCACATCTGCAGGTGTTCTACTGTCATGCTGAAGTGGAAGCATCGTTGAGTATCTACCGTTTAGTTGCTGTAGTGACAGCAACTTTGGTCAAAATTACTTAATATATACGGATTTCTAGTGGCTCTTATTTTGAAATTCCACATCAGAATTGGCTGAAACTTGTTGAGCGACATCAGGAGGTTTTCTATTGTCATGCTGATATAGTATTCACATAAAACGTCCAATTCTGTAGCAACATTTACAAGAACACAGGTCAAATTGAGTCAATGCCTTTATTTTTAAATCCCAAATCATGTAGATTGACTTCTGGAGATCATCTGCATCTGTTAGTGAAAGTAGTCCCCTGTAAAAAAAATAAGTTGTTTGAGTAGTTTTGAGGCTAAAGAGTGTGACCAAAGTATATATTTCCATTTTCACCAGCAGACCAGAATAATAGAAAAAATGACACAAAGCATAAAAAAATATAATGTAAATGTGTAAAAACACTTGATCAATACACCGCGAAAATGTTGCTTTTATTTTGAAAAGTAGGGTCAGCCGTCACTGCCGTAATCCTTAGTGTTTACATGACCAACAAAAACAAGTGAGGGCTCACTTGACCGCAGTCTCAAGATGATGTGTACACCGTGTAAACATGACGTGTCTACGATTACAGCGTACGAGTGACCCTCATCAACATAATGTATGCACTGCTGCAGCATATCTGGTTCTTCCGTCTGTTCTGTGAAATTTAAAAACTCCAAGGACCGACCACACGACAAACAAAAACGCGTTAATCTGCTCATATGTGTGCCGAAAAACGGCCAAAACGCAACTCGATTGGCGTCCATCTTGGTTCATCATGAAGGCTCCCGTTATCACTTCTGGGTATACTTCGAAGACAGTCCCTCCCTTTCCGTTTAATTTTCGTCTTTTGTATGTGTTTTCTGAAATGTAAATGTGTTTCGAGATTTGTAAAAGTGTTTCGTGTTTTGTAAATTTGTTTTCTGAAAGGTAAATTTGTTTCAAGTTTTGTAAAAGTGTTTCGTGTTTTGTATTTTTGTTTTGCACTTCCCGGCCACCGTATATTTGGGATGGCAGTACTAGAGGTTGAATAAATTAACCTTGACATATTCCATTTTGGATAAGTAAATTCGTCCTAAAATAGAGAGGTCTCGTTGGAGCCATGAGTTAAGTTTGGATTTACCTTTTTTAATTTTGTTTTCAATAGTTAAGGTTGAGTTTTGATTTTTGGTTACAATAGTTCCCAAGTATTTAATTTCAGATTTAATTGGAATGTTGGATATTTCTTTTAGAGGGGTGTCATGGATAGCTATAAGTTCACATTTTTTAATATTTAGCGTTAGTCCTGAAGCTTCTGAAAAAAGTTTAATTTTATCAATTACAATTGGAACTTGTTTGTGATCTTAAAGTTAAACAGATATGGTGAAATGGGACATCCTTGAGGAATTCCAACATTAATGTTAAATCTAGCTGTGGTGCCTTTGAGTTATAGAATATACATATATACATATATATATATACATATACATACATATATATATGTATATACATATATATATATGTATATACATACATATATATATATACATATACATATATACATATACATATACATATACATATACATACATATACATATACATATACATATACATATACATATATATATACATATACATATATATATACATATACATATATATATATATATATATATATATATATATATATATATATATATAATATGAATAACATGTAAAATATTTCAGCACATAATTTCCTAGTAGTTGCTAGTGTTAGTACATCCACTGTAGAATTACCTGTGGAACGGTTTCACACAGCCAGAACACTGCTTGTTGTTGCAACCAAATCCTATGGGGTTCTGTGAGAGTAGGGAGTAGCAAGACGGCGGCCAGTGACTTCAGTTTTTCGGCAAAATCAGCAATCCGGTGTATAATAGAGATCAGTGCACAGATCCCACAGCAGGCATGTAGCCATAAGTGTATAATGGAAGAAAATTCAATGATTGTAGAAAAGAAGGGCTTTATAGCTTTCGTATGCAAAGTCATCAATGTTACATCCAGACAACAAAGAAAAAGTGATAGAATCAAAACAGTGGTAGAAGTTGCCATGGAGTTTCTAGACATCAAAGACATTAAAGCTGAAGATATTCATGCAAGTATCAATAACGATGGAGGGTCTCAAAGTATTAATTAAACTTATAATGGTACACAATTTCTTACAATGGAATGCCAGAAGTTTGATTGCAAATGGACAAGAACTTAAAAAGTATGTAATAGATTCCAAAGTTAAACCTTATGTTATTTGTTTACAAGAAACATGGCTAAAACCACACCTTGATTTTATTCTACCTGGGTATGAATCTGTTAGATTAGATAGAGATGGTAAGCAGGGTGGTGGATGTGCAACATTTGTAAGGGAAGAAATACCATTTCGAAGAATAGTAAATTCAATAGAAATAGAATGTGTAATAATTGAAATATATAAAACAGATAAAAAAATAACGGTAATCAATCTATATAACCCTTGTAAACCATTAAAATTAGAAACATTAGAAAACATAAGAATAGGAAATGTGAAACAAATATGGTGTGGAGATTTCAATGCACATTAGTCTTTGAGGAAGTAAGCATACTGATAGTAATGGAGAAGTAATAGAAGATTTAATGGATGTTAGAAAACTAGTATGTATAAATAATGGAAAAGGGACTAGAATAGATATCCATTCTAACACGATCACATGTATAGATCTCAGATAGTATCACACTATAGTATCAAATAGTCTGGCAAATTCATGTTTGCCAGACTATGGAATGTTGAGGAAAGCACAAGTATTGGAAGTGATCATTATCCAATAATATTTTCTATTAATGTTAAAATAGATGTACAAGAAAGGCCTATTCATAAGAAATGGAAGTTTGAAAAAGCAGCAGGGCCGTGCAGAGACTGTTGGAGGGGCAGGTGCTCAAAGTTAGAGGAGAAGTCCGGTCAAAATCAGAATTCAAACTGCTGAAAGTACTTTAAATATAAAACTACTACATACTGTGCAAAAAAATATAAGTTTTTTTAATTAATAATAATTCTCATTTAATCATGTTTATGTGGAGGAATCCATCTTGGTCAAGAATAGTACTGTCACCTCCCATTTTTTGACGTCACTCGGCGGACCCGCTGTTGAGCAAGTTTCAACGCTCTGTTTGTCACGGCGCACTATTTTCCAAGATCAAACTCAGTCGGGTCCTACAGTATATATCTATACACGCGTGTGTGTGTGTGTGTGTGTGTGTGTGTGCGCGCTCCGCGCAGCACGGCTTTTGCCGGCGCTGCAGCAGAGCGCGCACACACACACACACACACACACAGCGGAGGAGAGATCGCTGAAGTGACTTAAGTTAGCTGATTATTATAGTATAAGTATTAAAATATAAGAGCATTCCAGCACATGCTGGGCTGAGCACGGCTTTGCACCGGCGCTGCAGCTGAGCGCGCGCACACACACACACACACACACACAGCGGAGGAGAGATCGCTGAAGTGACTGTGTTGAAATAAGCAATGTTTTTTCCTCTTTTACCAGTTGTGTTGGAACATCCGATGGCCATGCACGTGGGCATTGTTGCTTCAGCAATAGCTCTTGGGAATGTCAGCGGTGAAGTCCTCTGGAAATCCGAAATAATTATTGATGATCGCAGCTGTGTAGAACGGCTCCTATTGACTTTGCATGGAAAGCGGAGAGAAATGCTGTCGCCGCTTCCGCTCTTCCACGTCGCAGGATGTGATGTCAAACGCCCCTTACTGCCCATATTTGGGCAGTCATGTCAGCCCCCATACACAGTGATTCAGACGACAATTTATGTTTTTATTTTCTTATTGATTAAAGATAAGTTCATTAAATAACCACAAATGTATTAGTTTTAGTTATAGCTAATGATACCCTGATTTTTCCTTGTTGACCGGACTTCCCCTTTAAAAGAGGGCACATGGGGCACGGATTTAAAACACGATACAGAAACATACCTTGCTATACAACCGGCTGAACTGTACCAACCCATACTATAAAGAATGTAACATGGAATCAAGGGATTAGGTTTGATTTTAACTTTGGTAGGGACACTATTGGTCCAAAGCTTCATTGGTCCTACGCAATATGCATGCTCCTATTTTTGATGCTTGATTTGAGCATTAGGACGCGTTTTGCCTGTCTAAAGAGAAAAGGCAGCATTATTTGCTAAATTTATACAAATTTTATAAGCACGACACACACTAGATGCCATTTGTTTATCTTTAAAGCATCACAGGATCTGATGAATGTTGAACTGGGACTTTTTTCCCACTTTGAAAAAGTTTGCATTTGAACTTACCAGCAACAGAGACAGATGGTAAATACATGCCTATTAAACCAAATATATTCAAAATATGTCTGTTGTCTAGATTTATCCTGTATTTTCTTTTGAAGATATAGAAATGTGCAGAGATAAACCCCACCCTTATTTTTTTTTTTAATCTAAGATACTCTGTCCGCATCATAAAACACGGCAAAATTATACATTCAAGGGACTGCAAATAGATGTATTGTATTTACTTTGCACTGGAAGTAGAAGTATCACTGGCACTGACAGCATTTCAAATATTAAATTCAAACTTCAACAAATGCACTACTGGATTGTAGTTGCTCTGTGTAGCCCATTTCTGTAATGATATCAGCTTTTGCTCTGATTATTTTTTCATGTTGGCCATCTCAGCCTTCCATACAGTGGCTGCTCTATTTCCTGACTGCTAGCATCTGTTGTTTGCCCTGATTACTGGCACCTGTGATTGGTATTATTTAAGCTGGCCTTCCACAGAAAGCTGGTGCCAGATTCTCGAAAGCCTTGTGTTAGTAGACCTTCCAGCATTTCTTAAACCTGCCTACCTGTGTTCGACCTTTGAGTGTTCTCTGGATTCCTGCCTGTTGCCTTGCCCTTGTTGGTCTCTTCACCGGTTCTCAGTTTCTGGACAACGACCTCTGCCTGCCTCTCGACCCTGCCTCTCTGCTCAGTCCTCTCTGTACCTCTGCCTGTTGAAAACTGGATTTTGGACCTTGGAAACGGACTCGGACTGGACCTGTTGGATTTCCCCTGTCGCCTGCCCCCTTCATGAGAAAGGACTCTGCCTTGGATTCAACGTCTTTTACGGATCCAATCAAGGTTAGTGGCTTTTCTTGTGCAGCAGTAAGTTCCCTCTGCAAGCTCACAGCCACTAACCTGTCTCTCTCCTTTTCAGAGCAACCAGCCCTGTCCCCTGAAGCTTGTTTTTTTTTTCAACTACGTTACTTTTAAAGGAGAAGTCCGGTCAAAATCAGAATTCAAACTGCTGAAAGTACTTTAAATATAAAACTACTACATACTGTGCAAAAAATTATAAGTTTTTTTAATTAATAATAATTCTCATTTAATCATGTTTATGTGGAGGAATCCATCTTGGTCAAGAATAGTATTGTCACCTCCCATTTTTTTACGTCACTCGGCGGACCCGCTGTTGAGCAAGTTTCAACGCTCTGTTTGTCACGGCGCACTATTTTCCAAGATCAAACTCAGACGGGTCCTACAGTATATATCTATACACGTGTGTGTGTGTGTGTGTGTGTGCGTGTGTGTGTGCGCTCCGCGCAGCACGGCTCTGCATCTAACAGACGGGGTTTCAGTTTCAGTTTGCAGCTGAGCGCGCGCACACACACACACAGACACACAGCGGAGGAGAGATCGCTGAAGTGACTTAAGTTAGCTGATTATTATAGTATAAGTATTAAAATATAAGAGCATTCCAGCACATGCTGGGCTGATCACGGCTTTGCAACGGCGCTGCAGCTGAGCGCGCACACACACACACACACACACACACACACACACACACACACACAGCGGAGGAGAGATCGCTGAAGTGACTGTGTTGAAATAAGCAATGTTTTTTCCTCTTTTACCAGTTGTGTTGGAACATCCGATGGCCATGCACGTGGGCATTGTTGCTTCAGCAATAGCTCTTGGGAATGTCAGCGGTGAAGTCCTCTGGAAATCCGAAATAATTATTGATGATCGCAGCTGTGTAGAACGGCTCCTATTGACTTTGCATGGAAAGCGGAGAGAAATGCTGTCGCCGCTTCCGCTCTTCCACGTCGCAGGATGTGATGTCAAACGCCCCTCACTGCCCATATTTGGGCAGTCATGTCAGCCCCCATACACAGTGATTCAGACGACAATTTATGTTTTTATTTTCTTATTGATTAAAGATAAGTTCATTAAATAACCACAAATGTATTAGTTTTAGTTATAGCTAATGATACCCTGATTTTTCCTTGTTGACCGGACTTCCCCTTTAATAAATTAATTTTAACGTACTGTTGGTGTTGTGTGAATTACCGGGTCCGACTCCTGAGATTCATAACAATTTCATGTAATTTATCTTAACATTCCAAACACACTTCTTACATCATATATCTGAAGTGTAGATAACAGCTTCTCCTTACCTACATCCTCTCAGACAACTAATTATTTTCCTAACAATAGTGAGATTTCAATGTTTAAATGTGCAGTAAATCTTAATACATAAGGAGCATGCAGGACCCAATACTGTACTTTAAGTAAGATTAGTGACACTACAACTGATCTATGAGTGGTTGTCCATTTCATTATTGAAATGAGAACATATTAAATATACTAGAGGCATATACTAGTAAGACTATTAAAGAAAAGCAGATTAAACTTTAAGATATGTAAAGGCCTATATTAAATTAATTTTGCAACCACATCAACAGATTAAATAATTTTTACTTTTTTGGTGTACCAAATTACCCTCGTAATGATGAAATATGTTGTGGACTAAATCCCTGGTGATGAGAATGTCTAGCTCTGCCTCTGGTTTGTACTAATCTACTAATGGACAGTGTGGAAACCTTTGTACAATAAAACCAATGGTGTTCCTCGGTTTTATTTGTCTTTATTCTAATTATGTCTACAATCAATGAAAGCAACAATAACAACGAAATATGGTAAAAAGGAAACCCTCACCTTTTCTTTTTCAGACAGCTGTGGCTAAGAATCTGACTTTTTAATATCCTACTGTCTTTGCTTTTCCATCTTTCCAGCAGTCTTCAGAACTCCTGCCTGGCACAGAATATTTGGTTTTATAAAACAGATTAGGTTTCTGTTGATAAATGCATTATACTTCAGAATTAGATGCTATTTTGAGATGCTAATGTTGGTTACTTACATTTCTCAAGTTCCACAAATCCAAAAGGTCTCTCCTGCTTCTTTACAGAACTGAACTCAGCAGCTTTCACCTATTTTAGTGCTGATAATATTTAGTTTTTTAACTGGGACTAGTTTTGTTGTCAAATATTAAATGTGGTAACGGGAGTATCCCTGTATGAATTGAAATTTAAATCTTGCGCTCCAAGCAAACAGGCACGCACACACACGCTAGAAATCAGAAAGCGGGAAGGCGGGATTTAAGGCAGTACAACCAATGAGAGTGGAGTTTAAAAAAAAAAGCACAGAGCACAGTCACGTGTGCTGCCGATTTAAAGGGGCAGGCAGTCAGACAGCGGCGGCAGCAGCCGCGGAGCTGCGAGAGGAGAAGAAGGGAAGAGTAAAGGTAACAATGTGACCGGAGGGCTTATTGTGTTGTTTTTCTTGCAAAAAAAAAGATAATTTCAGTACATGTGTCAAATAAATAAAAAAAAAAAAAAAAAAAAAACGACCAAAAGGGCACATTGGGATCATGGAGCAAAAGGGGCAGGTGCTCAAGCCCCCTTAGCACCTCCCTCTGCACGTGCCTGAAAAGCAGATTGGGAAAATTTTAAAGAAATATGTAACAAATCAGTAGAATCAATTTCAATGAAGGAAGATATTGAGGAATGTTCTTCTGAGATCACCTAGATAATTTTAAATGCAGCATTGAAGAGTATACCGTATAAATCAGTTGGGAGAAAGCAAAAAACAATACCTTGGTGGAATGATGAATGTACAAAAGCAATTAAAGAACGTAATAACGCATTTAGAATGTTAAAGAAAAATATGAGTCAAGAAAATTTTATTAATTATCAGAGGAAAAGAGCACAAGTTCGTAGAGTTATAAAGAACAGTAAGAGAAATACATGGAGAAGTTATTGTTCTACAATAGGAGGTGAAGTTAAAATAGGAGAGGTTTGGTCAATGTTAAAGAAAATGAGTGGGACTAAGGTATTTGTTAAAATACCAGTATTAGATGATGATGGAATAATTGCAATAACAGATAAGGAAAAAGCTAATGATTTGTATAATGTGACTATCGCAAACTAGGTTAGTCACTGAGGGAAGGACATAGGTGTCTGTCTGACTCGCTGACTGAAGGAGGAAACTTGGCTCCAATACTGGTTGAAGGGTGTTTATTTTTCTTCTTCTTGCATAATACACTTTGACAAGTTTGTATATTGACTGGAAAAATACTTTGGTTATTGATTTGTTACTTTGCGGTCAACAGAAAATATCGGCCCCTATCTCAACCCTCTCTGTCACAAACAAAAGACAAAAAGAAAAACAAAGCTCCATGGGCAGACACAGGTGCTAATTATCAGGCCATCATCCACACCCAGCCACACCCACACCCACATACACACACACACAAACATATATCCAAACACACTGGCTCCCTCTTGTGACCAGTGCTAAACACATCCATGCCTCTACATTCTGGCCCCTAATTATTATAACATAATAATTACAGTATAGTAGTAACATGAAAAACTCCAGCAAATTAAACAATTGTCAGTTTTTTTTTTTTTTTACTGATATAATAGTTCATCTTCCTTGAATGAGTGCGTTCTTCAACCGTCTTCCGTGCCTGAGGTTCCAGAACATTCAGAGAGTGGGTATTGCCACGAGTCTTATATTCAAAGTCGAGCTGTGCAAACGAAACTCCTGTCATTGAACAATCCATCACGGGTCCTCGGCTTCCTGAAGTAAACAAACCTTGGTAATAGGCCTGTCTAGATAGTTTGTCCTGGTCTTGATCTTGACTTGTCGAACAGTTCCTCTTTTATCTTGCACCACATTGATGACCTTCCCCATGACCCAAGAGTTACGGGGTGCAGAGTCATCTACGATAAGCACAATGTCTCCTGGAGTGAAGTTGCGCTTGATCTTGTTCCATTTTTGGCGTTCCTGAAGCTGTGGTAGATATTCCTTTATCCATCTTTTCCAAAACAAGTCTGTCATGTATTGTACTTGTTTCCATCTACGCACGGCATACAGGTCATCCTTTTCAAAGACACCAGGTGGAAAAGATGGCTGACCCTTGAGGAGAAGAAGATGGTTAGGAGTCAAGGCCTCCAGGTCATTCGGGTCTGGAGATGCTTTTGTTATTGGTCTGCTATTGAGAATGGCCTCAATTTCGCAAAGCACAGTGTGGAGACCATCTTCGTCCAGAGTTTGTACTCTCAATGTAGAATTTAGGACTTTCCTGACTGAGAGAATCAATCTCTCCCAGGCTCCCCCATGATGAGAGCCACTTGGGGGATTAAATGTCCACTTTATTCCCTTTTGTATGAGGTCATCATTTTTTATGTACTTTAGCACTGAGGTGCTATCAGTCCAGAAAACAGAGTCAAGTAATGGCATCTGCAGCTCCTTTCTCCATAATCTGTCCATTCGTGCTGCAACTACTGCTGCTGTTAGCTCCAGTCTCGGAATGGTAATCGGTTTCAAAGGAGCCACCCTAGACTTTCCCATGATGAGAGTCATGGACACACATTCTGTATTCTTCCAAGGATTGTGAGAAATTTCCACTGGGCCACCACAGGAACCTCAGCAGATTGCGGTCTTCAAATGGGACCTGCACCTGGTAGTACATGGCCTCGACATCAGCCATCAAAACAACAGTTTCCTTTCTGAATCTGGTTATGACTCCAATCAATGAGCTGGTAAGATCGGGTCCCTGTAACAACTGTGCATTGAGTGATGCACCTTGGAATGATGCTGCACAATCAAACACCACTCTGATCTTTTTCTTTCGTGGATGATATACACCATGATGTGGAATATACCAGTTTCTTTGATGTTTATAGACCAAGTCTTCAACAGGCACCTTTTCAGCATAACCACAGAAAATGATAGTGTCCATAAAAGTGGTGTAGTCTGCATGGAATGAAGCATCCTTCACAAACTTTCTTTTCAGACTCAAAGCACGTTGCTCTACTAACTTGCGATTATCAGGCATGCACACGTTTCTTTTCTTCAAAGGCAAATTAATGGTGTAGTGACCATCCATCAGCTTAATTAAACTATTGACCATTTCTATAAATTGTCTATCTTCTCTTGATGGACTTAGTTGCTCTTCTTGACTGAATTCAGGAAAATCCAATTGGAATTGCTGCTTCCATAGTTCGTCCAATTTCACAACAGAAATGCGATTAGCAGTGATACTGGATTCTTCCGAGCCTGCTTCACCACATATAGGCCCATTAACGGTCCAGCCCAACATGGTCTGAACAGCATATGGCCCTCCATCTTTACTTGGAATCACCTTTATAGGTTCTAGAGCTCTAGGTGCATTCAAGCCGATCAAAAGCTCAATGTCTGCATCTATTTCAGGTAAGTGTACCCCACGCAAATATGGCCATCTGACCAGGTCCTGCTCCCGTGGTATGTTGCTCCTGCACACGGGCATCATCTTCTGTGTAAAGACATCTGGCAAGTCACAGTAGAGATCACTCTCCAGACCAGCTACTTCCAGACCTGATACTATGCGACATCCCACAAGTTTTTCCTGGCCCATGGTGCGCAAAAGGATTTTAGTTCCTCTTCCTGAAACATTCAGCTTGTCTATCAGACTTGATGTACAAAAGGAGCCCGAGCTGCCTTGATCCAAGAAAGCATAAGTTTCAACAATTTTGTAACCCTTCTTGGACTTGATCTTAACTGGAACAATGGATAATTTACATTCATGGTCACCGGCCCCAGTGAGACCACTACTTTGCACAGCCACAACAGAGCTGTCCCCTGTCGTACTTGAATCCGCTGCAACTTGATCTTTAGCTTTCTCTTTGCTCTTTGGATGAATATGAAGTATGCTAGGGTGCTTAGCTCCACATGTTTTACATGACAGTCGCCTCCTGCAGTCCTTGCTTATGTGCCCTATGCACATACAGCCAAAGCAGACTCCATGTTCTTTCAAAAATGTAATCTTGTCGTTATGTGACCTCTTTTCCAGTAGAGAGCACAACTCTAGTGCATGTTCACCCTTACAGTATAGGCAGGTCCTTTTATCCAGTGGAGTTCCTTCCTTCTTCATATCAGTCTTTCCATACACTGATCCTACTGTAGTTGCAAAGCTTCCTTGGTTCAGTGTGCGACGCTGATAACCATCTTTGCTGCCAATTTTATTTTGCATTGTCTTTGGGGTATCCTGTATATTGCCAAAAACAGGATCTACAGCAATTTTCACCTGGCGTTCAATAAAACTTACAATGTCAGGGAAAGTAGCTCTTTGATGACGTGTCTCTTGAATGTTACAAGCGGCTGTCCTCCATTTGTCTCTCAATTTGTACGGCAACTTCTTGATTACCATAAGCATGTTTGCAGGCATGTTAAGCTCAGACATATATTGTATGTCATCCATCGCATTACAGCATCCTCTTAAGAAAAGACCATAAGCTTGGAGAGATTTGGCATCTTCTGCTTTCACCATAGGCCATGAAAGAGCTTTATCCAAATAAGCTGAGGCGATCTTTTGTTCATTACCGAAGTGTTCTTCCAGCAAAGCCTTAGCCCTTTGATATCCTATGCCTGGAGGCATTTGCTGACAGCTACGGACAAGCTCTGGTGGTTGTCCTCTTGTGTATTGTGCCAGAAAGTGCAAACAGTCACCACTATCACTTGTCCGTTCTTCTACGTTGTGTTCAAAAGCTCTCATAAAGGCATGGTAGAGAAGTGGATCTCCATCAAATACCTGAATCTCTCTCTTTGGCAAATGAGAGATGTTCTGTTGTCGTACTAGCAGATCGGAAATTTCATTTTGCCTTGCCATTATTGATAACAAATTATTACCATCATCATCGACTGGCATCTGAACATGTGGACTAGCTACAAGCTGAGGAGCTGAAGCAGCATTGTTGGAAGTCATCAGGTGTCCACGGGGCCTCTGCTGCACTGTTTGAGATCCGACATCAATATTTCCTCTTTTATTTGGATTTGTTACATGAGGCCTATTTCCAATTTGATTGCCATGCACTCTTTGGCCACCAGGAACAAATGAGTCAATCTCAGCATCAAATACAGTGTGAGCCCCTCCAGCGACATATGACTCCATACCATCAGATATTGCACGCCCGGTACCTTTTATGATGCTTCCTGAAGCGCCAAGGACTTCCATCTTAGCGTGAACAGCTGCTATCTCCACTTCAAGCTCAAATCTCTCTTTCAGTTTCTTTATTTCCTCCTCTTTTTGATCCAGTTTTTGTTTTTGTTGAAGAAAGTTTTGACGAGCGAGAAGAGCAGCCATTTCAGCCTTTGCTTTAATAAGAGACGAGGAAGTTGAGGAGTGTGAAGTTCTTGAAGACCCAGTTTTTGATCCTTGCTTTTGACTTCCAACATTTGAAATGCTGTCTTTTGGCTGAACATCATCATGTACTAGTCCTGCAGTGTAATTCTCAACATTTTCATTTGTTGCTGGTTTCTTTATTTCCAAGAGCCACTGTGTCACATCCTCTATGAATCCTTTGTTGTATTTATTGATGCTTGCAAACCAGACGTGTTGTTTATCCTTTTCCACATCAGGTAATATTTCCATCACTGACTCATGCAGAGAAGTTGTCTCCTCAAGTAGCTGAATCAAGATATTAAGCTGAGTTTGCACCTGTGAAACATTATCATCACTCTTCATTAGTTCTTTTAAAGCACTGATGACCCCTTTAATTTTATTCACTCTTACTTGACGTTCTTTTTGGAGTTTCTCCATTTTACACCCCAACGCCTTTTCAGTGAGAATGACTTTCCTTTTAACAGTTTCAGGATCATTTGGATTTGAACCAGATTTTGATTCACTCATATTGACATCAGACAGTGTGCGCAACAGAAGTACTAAACATGTCACATTCCACATTTGTGTCAAAGCCACATCCAACTCAGCTGCTTTGTTTTGGCACAAGTCTTATTTCCATAGACAACAAGCCAACATTGCTTCCAAATCCCGTCTCCAATTCAAGCTTGACTTACAGCAGTAACTGCACCAACATCCATCTTCACTTTGAGTTGCACAAACAAGCAATCCATCTTTCCAACAGTTTTCTGGTCGTGAGCAATTTAGGAAACATCAAACAGCAGCCACGGCATCCATGCGCATCCAATATGCAGCAGTAACCAGCATCAGCTATGTCCAAGCAAGTATAAACTTCACAGCAGAAATATACTGAGTTTCAAACACCATGGGTTGTGATGTGCTTCTTCCTTTCATTCAAAGTTACTCACGGTCACCATCTGAAGTGGTTAGGTGGTCCATAGTGCACAGGTCCAGTGAAGCTTTGGAAGGATCTGAAACTTAGCCTTTTCTGTTGACAATATAATGTGACTATCGCAAACTAGGTTAGTCACTGAGGGAAGGACATAGGTGTCTGTCTGACTGGCTGACTGAAGGAGGAAACTTGGCTCCAATACTGGTTGAAGGGTGTTTATTTTTCTTCTTCTTGCATAATACACTTTGACAAGTTTGTATATTGACTGGAAAAATACTTTGGTTATTGATTTGTTACTTTGCGGTCAACAGAAAATATCGGCCCCTATCTCAACCCTCTCTGTCACAAACAAAAGACAAAAAGAAAAACAAAGCTCCATGGGCAGACACAGGTGCTAATTATCAGGCCATCATCCACACCCAGCCACACCCACATACACACACACACAAACATATATCCAAACACACTGGCTCCCTCTTGTGACCAGTGCTAAACACATCCATGCCTCTACAATTTGGGAAAGAAGTTAGCTAGTGTGCATAACGGGGACCATTTAGATAATAATCATAGACAGCATTTGGAGAAGATACTAGTTGAAAATAGAGATATATTTATTTACAAAGAAAGTAAAGAAAATGCATTAGATGCAGACATCAGTATGAATGAATTAAAAATTGTGTTAAAGGGTATCAGAAATAGTGCAATAGGAGAAGATAAGTTAAGTTATATGATGTTTCAGAAATTACCTGAGAAAGTATTTGAGATGATATTATATTTATTTAATAACATTTGGAAAGAAGGTAAAATGCCAAAAAGGTGGAAAAGTGTGTTAATATTGCCATTTAATAAGCCTGGGAAAAATCCTAATAATGTTGGAAATAATAGACTTATTGCCCTAACATCGCATTTATGTAAATGGATGGAAAAAATACTAGTAAGAAGACTAAATTATACTCTTGAGAAAAAAGGAATATATGCACCATATCAAAGTGGGTTTAGAAAAGGCCGTTCTACTATGGATGCTGTAGTGAAAGTAAGTAATGAGATGGAAAAAGCATTTAAAATGAAAGAAATAATGAGCATTGTTTTCTTAGATATAGAAAAGGCTTATGATTCAATGGGGCGGGAAGGATTATTAATTAAATTAAATATGATGGGAATTAGAGGTAGATTTTATAACTGGGTTCTAGATTTTCTAACATAAAGAAGAATCAGAGTTAAAGTAGGCTCTGAAATCTCAGAACAATTTGAAATAAATAATGGAATTCCACAAGGAAGTGTTATTAGTCCAGTATTGTTTAATATA
The DNA here is from genome assembly GCA_037039145.1 of Fundulus diaphanus. Lineage (NCBI taxonomy): Eukaryota > Metazoa > Chordata > Actinopteri > Cyprinodontiformes > Fundulidae > Fundulus > Fundulus diaphanus. The sequence goes on along the minus strand of CM073129.1, from coordinate 5,168,691 downwards.
ATGATTAATGATATTTTTATGAAATTAGATAGAAGGATTGGATCAGCTTTGTATGCGGATGATGGAGGCATTTGGACAAGAGGACGAGATTCCATAATAGTAAGAAATAGGATCAAGGAGGCAATAAGAGAAATTGAAAAATGGTCACATAAATGGGGCTTTAAGCTCTCGACAAGTAAATCTTGTCATATGATATGTACAAAAAAGAAAAAGATAGATGAACAGAGTTTGGAATTATATGTTCACAAAATGGAGACAGTAAGTCATTTTAAATATTTGGGTATATGGCTGGATCAAAAAGGAACATGGAGAACACATATAGAAAAAATAGAGACGAAATGTAAGAAAATCATAAATCTCATGAGAGCAGTAGCAGGAAAAGATTGGGGAGCAAGTAAACAATCATTGGTACATATCTATAAGGCGTTAATGAGATCAACAATAGACTATGGATTTTATATATATGGAGTAGCAGCTAAAACAAATTTAATGAAAATAGAAAGAGTAATTAATAAAGCAATGAGAATGTGTACTGGTGCAATGAGATCAACACCAACTAAAGCAATGCAGGTAGAGTTAGGAGAAGTGCCTTTAGATTTAAGAAAAGATCAGCTCATGGTTACATATTGGTGTCGTTTACATGGATGTGGAAATGAAAATATAGCAAAAAGTGTTATAAAGGAGTGTTGGGAATATAATTCTTTTAAAGGTAAGGGTTTTGGATGGATAATAAAAGATAAATCAGAAGAATATAAAATAGGAAATGTATGGTTTAATTCACCTAGACCTATAAGTAATATCCCTATTTGGTTATTTCCAAATGTCGAGATAGATTTTAATATAATGGAATTAAAAAAAGAGTGGGTAGACAGCAGGAAAGGTCAAATGGCAAATCATTATATAAGAACCAAATATTATAGCTATTTAGATATATATACAGATGGATCTAAAGATGATAAAGAAAAAGTAGGTATAGGAATATACATTCCAATAATGAAGGTAAGCATTGGGAGGAGATTACCTGATCAGATGTCAGTATTTACAGCAGAAATGATGGCAATAATTATAGGATTACAATGGATAGAGGAATTAAAGCCCTTTACAGTATCCAAAATATGAAATCAGAAAGAGAAGATTTATTATTAGAAATACATCAAAGTTTATTCAGAATACAAAAACTTTATATAAATGTAAAGTTTTGTTGGGTTCCAGCCCATGTAGGAATAAATGGAAATGAAAGAGCAGACCAAATAGCTAAAAAATCAAATAGAACAAATAATATTATAAACATATCGTATGGGAAAGGAGAAGCTAAGACAATAATTAAAAAAGAAATTAAGAAAAAATGGCAGGATAGATGGAACATGGATAAAAGTGGAAGAAATTATTATAGTGTACAGAAATCTATTAATGCCAAGGGTGTGTTGAAGCTGTCTTGCTTCCCCGGGTCCGTTGAGTTGTGTGCAGGACTTAGTCTAAGAGTGCAACAAAACTCAGCCAAGAAACAGAATTCATGTTCGCCTTTGCAAAGGGAGAGAAGTTTCCCCAGCCAACGTCGGTGAGCAAGCAACTCTGCCGTCTTCCTTGTGCAGGCTCTTTTTATTCACTTCAAAGGGGAGGTTCTTACAGAGTTACATGAGCAAATGACGCCCACTGTTGCACAATCAGTTCTACACTCCAACAACTACTTCTACCCTATATGGAGTTGCTTCTTTCTGCTTCTGCTGCCCGCAGGGGCGGATTAAGAAATTTTGGCCCCCTGGGCCTGACATGGTCTTGGCCCCTCAACGCCCCGCGCGTGCGGGCGCACACACACGCACGCACTATGCAAGAAATACTGTATACTGTGAACAGACATGCACACTGTCCTGTACAGAAGAGTGCACATACTGCACACACACTATTAGGTATACCACACAGACACTGACAAGCACAGGTTTCACACAGACACAGGGGGAGGGGATAAATGGCCTAAAAATAAACATTTTGGAAAATGATTATGCCCACTTCAGTGATGGTGCATTGGGTCATTTGAGAGATATTATGTATTGGAAGTTGGTAGCTATCATGAAATAAACCCCCCACCCCACCCAAAAAACTAAATCGGACATGATTTTTGCCCCCTTTTCCTCCCTTCTATCATTAAAAATAAAATAATATCTTAGGAAAACACTTTGGCATAACGGCAGCTGTGCAGCAAATTGAGGCTCAAAGTCTGTATCTATTTGTGGTTAAGCTTGAGGAGAAGGAGAAAGGTAAAATGATAACATGCATCGGAGAGCACCACAAAGAAAGGTGTAGGCCAGTTCATGGTACAAGGGCTGCATGCAGGTCAAGATAGCCCATTTCCAAGAATGCTATAGTGGCTGGACAGGCACTGGACATGTCCTGAACTCAGTGTCAGACGTGGCTGCCGAATACTTGGATGAAGTGAAGCAGCTGACAGATCTCATGCTGCCCCATCTGAAGACTGTCCTGGCCAGGCAGAGGATGGATGAGGAGACCTTCCCAATGGACCCTGTCAGTGAACAGGCTAGTAACATTGATGGCACCCCTGTGCACAACATTGGGATGGAGAGACAATGTGGCAAGGTGGACTACAAACTGAAGAAGTTGGGCACACTGAACGCAGTCAATAGGTCAATAATTTCACAGAAGTGCCAGGAGCTTCAGAGGTTTCAAGGCAGCAGCACAAGCAAAAAGGGAGGTTGAACTCAACTGGAGTAAATTCATGAAGGCAAAATTCGAGAGTAGGGCAGATGAGAAACAAGAGATGGCTCAAAGAAAGGAGAGTAAGAGACTAGACATGCTGGACACACTGAAATCTTTTGATGGCCCCTTCACGATAGTGGGGAAGTTGAAAAGTTCCTTGTGGATGAAAGTCTGCACAAGAATGCAAAGCTGTAGAGAATGAAGCTTGAGGTTCAGTTTGCCAGAGAAAGCACCAAGCTTCTGCCTAAAGTCAATCCTATCTTCACAATCCAGGTGACACTTCCCAGAAATGGCGAAAGTGCAATTCTCCAAGTCATAATGGATACTTAGAATTTTATGGTGGTGGTAAGTATTCATGAAAACAGGTAGCCTAACATTAGTGAATGGGTGAATTCTGGAAATAACCTAAAAATCTTACACAGTGCACCTTTAAGCAAGGGGTTTCTTTCGTGCTTTCAATTTTGCAAAATCATCCACCACATCATTGAAGTCCAACTCTCTTGTCAGCTCACTCTCAATTGCCATTAGAGATAACGCATTTAATCTTTTCTGTGTCATTCTTGTGCGCAGCTCATTTTTTACTCTTGACAAAAGAGAGAATGAGCGTTCTCCCTCACAGTTACTGACCGGTAGAGTGAGAAAAATCTGTAGCGCAATGTATGTATTAGGAAACGTAGGCTGTAGTCCAAAATGTATTATTGTTTTGAGCAGTCCTGAAGGGGTCCTCTCCTCATCAGTGTTGTTGAGCTGTATAAAAGATTTGAACTGTATAAGCTCCTGTCCAAGACTTTCATTGAGGTCAGATGGGTATGATTCAGTGAGAATCTTGGCCTTGTGAAGGACTGAAGCATTGGACTCTGTATCCAAAGAGAAAAGGACACTGAACAAATTGTTCAGATGTTTGTAGGCCTCCAGACGGTGATTAAGGCTTGAACTCAGTTGATCAATAGAGTCAATAAATGTCTCTATTTGAAACAGTTGCCTTCCCTCAAGCACAACATCTGGGGATGCTGATTCATCAGCAAACTTTTTACGTTTCCTCGTCCGTTCAGCCCTGTAAGATGGGGTGCCACCCAACATGTTTAAGGCTTTCTGCTCAAAATGATCAAATAGATCTCTTTGGGAGAGAACAAAGGTGTGCAGAGATTCCAGCAATCTAACTGCTGTACCAAGGTCCATGTCTGCTTTTTGAAGTTGCAGACTTGTGGCCTGAAATCTGGACAGAACAGTGTCCCAAAAGCCTGCCATGAAGGCCATCTCAAGTGAATCCAGCTTCCGCACTAGACTGTCAGCTTCAGTTCGTGTGTCTCGTTTCTCTGTGTCATCAGTGGAAATAACCTGTAGTGCTGCTTTTATTTTACTGTAGTTCTGCCACAGTGCTTTGGTAGATTCTGCACGGCAACTCCAACGCGTGTTGGATAAAGCTTTAAGTGTGAGATCTATGTTGGAATTGCCAAATACCCTGTCCCATCGGTGTGTGGATGCAGTTGTGAAGTTGTAAATAGACTGAATCAAGTCAAAATAATTAGAGACTTCATTTCCACATCTGTCAATGCTGTTGACTCCCACCAAATTCAAAGAGTGAGCTGCACATGGAATATAGTGTATTAATGGGTTGCTTTTCTTTAAGTGAGCCTGCAACCCATTATACCTCCCTGACATGTTGCTGGCATTATCATAAGCCTGCCCCCTGCAATTTGACAGCTCTAACCCTAGATTTTCCAACACAGACATGACACAGTTAGCCAAACTTTCACCTGTATGGCTAGTAATGGGCTCAAAACCCACAAAGCGTTCAACAACACTGCCCTCTTTGCTAACAAAACGGAATATGAATGTCAATTGGTCCACATGAGATAAATCTGGGGTTGAATCCACAATGATAGAGTAGTATTTGCTTGCTTGCAGTTCATCTGCTATAGCCTGTTTGGTTTTTGCACCCATCAATTCAATGAATTCCTCACAAATGGTGGAGGACAGATATGAGGTATTACCTCGACCCATCTGCCCAAACTTTCTGATGTGATCCTTTAGAAAGGGATCCAATTCAGCCAGGACCTCCAGAATACCAAGGTAGTTCCCATTGAGAGGAGACCCTAACGATTCATTTTTACCCCTAAATGCAAGGCCCCTTTCTGCAAGGAATTTAATGACTGCAACAACTCTTTGTAACACCTGCCTCCAATAGCTGCTCTCTGCCTGAAACTGTTTGAACAGGTCTGCATCAACTGTGGCACCTTTGGCGCGGTTCAAGACTGCTTGCATGCAGGTTATGTGCTCAGCACTTCGCTCATGTTCACCAAATCTTTCTGAGTGTTTCCAATCACAATAGCCTGTCACAAAAGAATGCGTTTTTGGGGAAAACAGTTTGCATGCAAAGCAGTAAACATTACCAGTAGAGGGAGAGTACATCAGCCACTCTCTTTGTACTCGTTGTCCATTGGGCAAGTGTGAAGTAAAATGTTCATTGTTTAGGCATCGGGTTTTGCCTCCTAGCCCACTGTTCCTCACAGAAGCTGGATAATGGCTGTGACGGTTGTGAAATGATTTTGCACCTCTTTGAATAAGAACTTCCTTCATTGACTCAGTGAGGGTCTCAGCCCATTTAGCGGGATCACTAGGTAGAGTTGTCACTGTAGATGGTGTTGAAGAAAGATTCAGCTCATTTTCTATGCTGTCCAGAGGTGCAGTGACCTCACATTCATCCGAGCAACTGGCTACTGCTGAATTGGTTGAATCATAAGCATCAGAAGCATTTGGTTCAGTGTCTACACTTGTAGTGGTCTCAGGATCTTGGGAGCTACATGCTAGCTCAGGTGCATTGCTAACCTTAGCTGAATTTGCAGTAGCATTTATAGAATTGCTTTCAGCAGATGTCTTTGTACTGAAGAAGCTGGAGATATTTGGAACACTCTCAAGTAAAACTGATTCCTTTTTTTTCTTTTCTTGCTGAATTTTTTTTCTAGCTCCTCCACTTAAACGTTTATGATCCATATTTCCCTTCTTTCTTTGCACATTGGCTCTTTGCCTATCACAACAGATAAACCAACTATGTGTGTGTGTATGTGTGTGTGTGTGTGTGTGTGTGTGTGTGTGAGTTTGTTTGTGTGTTTATGATCGGTGCTGCTTCCTTCAAGTGTGTGAGGTGATTTAGAAAACTAGCAACCCAGCATCAACACTCCAAAGCAGAGAATAACAGCTTACTAGCATAGACAATTGAGAGCAGAGAATCAACTGATTCGTCTGATAGACAGCAGGAGAGCAGAGTGGTCAGTGATGATCGAATCAAGAAAATGTCTAAATGGCAAGGGAACAGACTGATTTGTACTGAGGAGAAAGAGAGAGAGAGCCAATTACAGTGAAATATATTCCAAAAGAGCCAAGTGACTAGCTGAAGGCAGGGACAAATGCCTTGGAGTGACCAACAAGAGTGCAAAGTACCAAATGGCAAAATGTGGGAAGACCAACAGGCAGATCTGCTTTTACCACTTATCTTCACAACCAAAAAGTCGCTAAATGATGTTTTTAGTCGCTAGCCAGGTATGGCCAAAAGACACGAAATCTAGCGGCAAAGTCGGTCAATCACACTGACAGTGAAACAAATATTTTGAAAAGATAATAATTGTACAACTTTGTGCACTTTTGTCTTCTATCTAAATATTTTCACAAAGGACACCAAAATGTTGCTATCTGCAGGCAGCTTGCTAGCTATGATGGCAGCAACGATGTCTGCCAGACAGGAGAGAGTGGTCAGTGACGATCGAATTGAGAAAATGACAAAATGGGTCAAAGACCAAAAAGTTATTAACTGACAGCAGTGACAAATGTCAGACTGTAAACTTTTTCGAAAGAAAAGGACAAAATGGGAAGATGCTGATAGTAACAGCAAAATGGAAAATATAAGAATTTCCAAGTAATGCTCAACTCAAGTGTGTGTGTGTGTGTGTGTGCGCGCGTTAAACTTCTTGTTGAATGATTTCAAATTCTCTGAGTCTGAACTGAGGGAAAGGAAACCAAATTTTGAGCAGTCTGTCACGAGTTCAAAATACCAAATGAGGAGATTCTAAAAGAACAGACCGGTTTATGAAAGACTCGATGGGGGAGGGGCACAGCTAAGAATACTTGAGTGAGATTCTGTGATCCAAATTCGAGATAGAGCTTTTTGATAATGATAATTTGTCAGAGTAAGGTTGTGTAATCAAAATTTGAGAATGAGCTTTGTCAATCAATCAAGAATATTTGCATTAAGTTATGTGATCAAAATTCAGAAACAACCTTTAATAATTGATAAAGAATATGTGAGTGAGGTTGTGTGATCCATCCAATTTGAGAATTAGCTTTGATAATAATGATTGAGAGCCTCTGGCCCTCTGTGGATCATGGCCGCGGGGCCAAGTTGGCCTGGCCCCTTGGGGCCTCTGACCCTCTATGGATCGGGGCCAAGTTGGCCTGACCCCTCGGGGCCTCTGGCCCTCTGTGGATCATGGCCGCGGGGCCAATTTTGCCTGGCCCCTTGGGGCCTCTGTGGGTCGTGGCCGCGGGGCCAAGTTGGCCTGGCCCCTTGGGGCCTCTGACCCTCTATGGATCGGGGCCAAGTTGGCCTGACCCCTCGGGGCCTCTGGCCCTCTATGGATCATGGCCGCGGGGCCAAGTTGGCCTGACCCCTTAGGACCTCAGGCCCTCTGTGGGTCGCGGCCGCGGGGCCAAGTTGACCTGGCCCCTTGGGGCCTCTGACCCTCTATGGATCGTGGCCGCGGGGCCAAGTTGACCTGGCCCCCTGGGGCCTCTGACCCTCTATGGATCGTGGCCGCGGGGCCAAGTTGACCTGGCCCCCTGGGGCCTCTGACCCTCTATGGATCGTGGCCGCGGGGCCAAGTTGGCCTGGCCCCTTGGGGCCTCTGACCGTCTATGGATCATGGCCGCGGGGCCATGTTGGCCTGACCCCTCGGGGCCTCTTACCCTCTATGGATCATGGCCGCGGGGCCAAGTTGGCCTGACCCCGTAGGACCTCAGGCCCTCTGTGGGTCGTGGCCGCGGGGCCAAGTTGACCTGGCCCCTTGGGGCCTCTTACCCTCTATGGATCATGGCCGCGGGGCCAAGTTGGCCTGGCCCCTTGGGGCCTAAGATTATTATTTTTGCAAAAGTAGTTTTGCTTGGGTCGCGGCCGCGGGGCCAAGTTGGCCTGGCCCCTTGGGGCCTCTGGCCCCCTGGGCCTGGGCCCGGTAGGCCCGGTCATTAATCCACCTATGGCTGCCCGCTGCACTGGTTCTTCCTGTCATCGCCTGCAAGCCGCGCACCGCACCCGAACCTGTTTTACCAACATGTCTTGCTCATTCCATTCTTCATACCAACGGGCGCGGACCTTAACCTGTTCAGAAACATGTCTTGCACATTCCATTTCTTTTACCAACGGGCGCGGTTTTGAAACCTTCATACAAGTGTAAGAAACGGATCAAAGTTAATACATTCCATAGGTGTGATTAGAAAGAATCGAAGAGAGGAGACTATTTTAACAAGACTAAGATTTGATCATACTGGATTAAATAAAACATTATTTTTATTAAAGAAAAGTGAAACAGATGAATGTATAGAATGTAAAGTAATAGAAAATGTAGAACATATTTTATTATATTGTAGGAAATATGATGAAGAAAGGATAAGATTAAAACAAAAGACAAGACAAATAGGAAGGGAATGGAATTTGAAAGGATTAATAGGAACTACAGGAGAGGGGATAAAGGAAATGCAGAAAGCTGTTATTAAATATCTTAAGAATATAGGATTATACTATAAGATTTAAAGGTATATATAGAGATGTAGATATATATAGGTATATATATATATATATATATATATATATATATATATATATATATATATACACTCACCGGCCACTTTATTAGGTACACCTGTCCAACTGCTCGTTAACACTTAATTTCTAAGCAGCCAATCACATGGCGGCAACTCAGTGCATTTAGGCATGTAGACATGGTCAAGAGAATCTCCTGCAGTTCAAACCGAGCATCAGTATGGGGAAGAAAGGTGATTTGAGTGACTTTGAACGTGGCATGATTGTTGGTGCCAGAAGGGCTGGTCTGAGTATTCTCAGTATCTACTGGGATTTTCACGCACAACCATCTCTAGGGTTTACAGAGAATGGTCTGAAAAAGAAAAAACATCCAGTGAGCGGCAGTTCTGTGGGCGGAAATGCCTTGTTGATGCCAGAGGTCAGAGGAGAATGGCCAGACTGGTTCGAGCTGATAGAAGGGCAAAAGTGACTCAAATAACCACCCGTTACAACCAAGGTGGGCAGAAGAGCATCTCTGAACGCACAGTACGTCGAACTTTGAGGCAGATGGGCTACAGCAGCAGAAGACCACATCGGGTGCCACTCCTTTCAGCTAAGAACAGGAAACTGAGGCTACAATTTGCACAAGCTCATCGAAATTGGACAATAGAAGATTGGAAAAACGTTGCCTGGTCTGATGAGTCTCGATTTCTGCTGTGACATTCGGATGGTAGGGTCAGAATTTGGCGTCTACACCATGAAAGCATGGATCCAACCTGCCTTGTATCAACGGTTCAGGCTGGTGGTGGTGGTGTCATGGTGTGGGGAATATTTTCTTGGCACTCTTTGGGCCCCTTGGTACCAATTGAGCATCGTTGCAACACCACAGCCTACCTGAGTATTGTTGCTGACCATGTCCATCCCTTTATGACCACAATGTACCCGAGCCATGATGGCTACTTTCAGCAGGATAATGCGCCATGTCATAAAGCTGGAATCATCTCAGACTGGTTTCTTGAACATGACAATGAGTTCGCTGTACTCAAATGGCCTCCACAGTCACCAGATCTCAATCCAATAGAGCATCTTTGGGATGTGGTGGAACGGGAGATTCGCATCATGGATGTGCAGCCGATTTGATTCTAAGATGCGTTAGGTTTTTTTGTTTATTTTTCCCCCCCCCCAGATTGCGGTTTGTAATATAGAATTTTTAAATGCTGTTATGGGCAACTCTGCTCTCACTTGTCTGTATATAGTTTTGCTCCTATGTAGATCAGTGCTGTTGTCTGTAGATCGGTGTCTGTGTATATATATATATATATATATATATATATATATATATATATATATATATATATATATATATATATATATATATATATTGGAAGAAAGAGAGAGAGATTTGTGTGTATAATTTGTGTGTATATTAGAATAATATGTAACTGCAAAATATGTAAGTGCGTGTACATTTTTCATCCAGTTTGACTTCAGTTTAAATAGTTTCGGTTCTGAATAAATATGTGTAATCTGTCTGAAAGGTCACGATCACTGTGAACATGTGATTAAAATGAGATCTGAGCTGCCTCCTATTCATTTTGACAGCAGATGTCTGATCTGTGGTCTGACCCAGGATGGCCGCCCTGTAGGCACGTCGGCCTAGCGGCCGGCAGCGTACAATGGGGCGTCTACGTATATGATGTCTATGTTGCAATCTGCCATTAAACAAAAAAAAAAAAAAAGAAGAAGAAGAAGACCATATTTCAAAAAATATGGAAAATAATTAAAAGAATGAATGGCAAAAAGAAAGAGTTTGAATATCCTATATTAAAAATGGATAATATAAATATAGTAAGAGATGAAGATAAAGCTGAAACATTGGCAAGAACATTTAGTAAAGTTCATAGTTCAAATAATATAAGTTAAGAGGGAAGGAGAGGGAGAGAAAATACAAAACTTAAATATAAAGAGATATTAGAGAATGTTGAAGAAACAAATAATTTGTTAAATGTTGAGTTCACAAAAGCTGAATTGAATTCTGCACTCAGGAAGACAAAAAATACAGCACCAGGTAAAGATAAGATTTGTTATAGAATGATAAGACAACTTAGTGAAAAATCAAAAGATGTAATATTGCAAGTATATAATAAAATTTGGGAGGAAGGAAAATTACCAATGAATTGGAAGGAATCAGTTATAATACCAATAGCAAAACCAGGAAAAGATAATTCAAACCCAGGAAACTACAGACCAATAGCTTTAACATCCAATTTATGTAAAATAATGGAAAGAATGATTAACAATAGGATGGTTTATTATTTAAATAGTAAAGGATATATATCAAAGTATCAAAGTGGGTTTCGAAAAGGGAGGAGCACTAATGATCCAACGTTATGTTTAGAACATGAAATTAGAAGAGCACAAGTAAATAAAGAAAGTGTGGTGGCAGTATTTTGTGATATAAAAAAAGCATACGATATGATGTGGGTGGAGGGATTAATGATTAAACTATAAATGTTGGATATTAAAGGAAAATTATTTAAATGGATTAAAGACTTTTTAACAAATAGAAAAATACAAGTGAGAATAGGGGAAGTGTATTCAGAAAAATATAAGGTAGAAAATGGAACTCCGCAAGGAAGCATTATAAGTCCTTTACTGTTCTTAATTATGATAAATGATGTGTTTAATGGTATTGGAAAAGAAATAGGATGTTCATTATTTGCAGATGATGGAGCGGTCTGGAAAAGAGGGAAAAATGTAGATCATATTGTAAAGAAAGTACAAAAGGTTATCATTGAAATAGAAAAATGGGCGTTGCAATGGGGATTCAAGTTTTCAGTTGAAAAGACAAAAGTAATGATATTCACAAAAAAAATAAACAAGGAAATAAAATTAAAATTATATAATCAACAATTAGAACAAGTAAAGTGTATAAAATTTTTAGGAATATGGTTTGATGAAAAACTAAAATGGAATATACATATTCAAAAAGTGGTTGATAAGTGTAAGAAAATCTTAAAAATTTTAAGATGCTTGGCTGGCAGTGACTGGGGAGCAGATAGAAAATCAATGAAGCAGATTTATAATGGAATGATAAGATCTAATATAGACTTTGGGTGCATAGTTTACGGTTCAGCAGCTAAAACACATCTGAATAAATTAGACATAATTCAACATCAGGCAATAAGATTATGTACTGGAGCATTTAAAACCACATCAACAGCTGCAATAGAAGTAGAAATGGGAGAAATGCCATTAAACTTAAGAAGAACAAAACTAGAAATAAATTACTGGTTAAATTTACAAAGCAATAAAATTGATCATCCAACTCGGGAAATTTTAGGTCCATGTTGGGAAAAAGAAAATAAAGAAATGAGGAGTTTTGGATGGAATATTGGAAATAAAATAAAAGAATTCAAGATTGATAGTTTAGAAATAAGTCAAACACCAATGTCAATAATACCGCCATGGATTTTACCAGAAGCAAATGTAGACATGTCAATAATAGAAAAGAAACAAGATAAATCATACACGGTAGATAAATATTCAGTACAGATACATATAAACAAATATTACAAATATATTCAAATTTATACAGATGCGTCAAAGATAAATGGGAAGATAGGAGTAGCTTTTGTGGTGCCAGAATTCGATGTAAAAATAGGAAAACGGAGCACAGATGGGTTATCAGTATACACAGGAGAAATGTTGGCAATATCGTTAGCCTTGCAATGGGTGGAAGAAATAAAACCATTAAAAGCAGTGATATGTTCAGATTCAAGTTCAGCATTATCAAGTTTAAAAAAATTTCAATCAGATAGTAGGATGGATATATTATTAGAAATATTTTATACATTGTATAGAATACAGAATATGGGGCTGGTAGTTGTATTTGTATGGATTCCAGCGCATATATGGGTAGAAGGAAATGAGAGGGCAGATAATATGGCAAAAAGGGCAATTCATAATAATATTAGTCTTAAAGTTAAAACAAGTAAATATGAGGGAAAGAGTATGGTTAAAGAAAAACTGATGGAAAAATGGCAAAAAAGGTGGGATGAAGAAAAAACAGGAAGATGGTTTTATAAAATACAGAAGATAGTAGGAGAGAAAAGAAATGAAAGAATAAATAGAAAGGAGGGAAGGGTGATAACAAGATTAAGAGTAGGGCATACAGGTCTTAATTATACACTTTTTAAAATACAAAAGCATAATAATGGAAAATGTGATTATTGTGATAGATATGAAACGATAGAACATGTTATGTTAGAATGCCATAAGTATGAAAGAGAAAGAAGGTGTATGAAAGGAGAGTTTGAATGTATTAAGGAAAAGATTAATTTGATAGATATTTTGAGGAAGAATTCGGGGAGTAAACATATACAAATAATTATTAAATATTTAAAGAAAACTAAATTATTTCAAAGAATATGATTAAAATAGGTGTGTGTGTGAATGGGTGCATGATCTAGGGGGGTGGATTATAAAGATATATATAAAAATGGATGAGAGTATGTAGGTATATATAAATAGGAAATTCATTTAGTTAAATTATATATTAAAGGTAGGAGTAGGAAGATACAAATACTTATATAAGTTGATAGTCCATTTCGAACCACACTCCATACCAGTAGGTGGCGGTAATGCTGCTTAAAGTTTGTTGCCAACCGCCAATAAAATCAAGAAGAAGAAGAAGACCGTATTTCCGGTTCCGGTGTTGTAGTACCCTTTACTGGTTGAAGAAATGTTGTCCCGGTTCTGGCGGTTCGGGCTCGCATTGCCCCGGTCCCTCGCTGTGCCACCGACCCGCTTTGTCTCCCAGTCCAAAGCGTCCAGCGGCACCGCTTCGACGGCTGTGACGGACGTGCACCATCCCGAGCCGCCGGCTGGACACGGTGGGGTCAGCCCATACGTCAAGGTGAGTTCAGCAGCTGCACTTCCAGCAAACAGACTGCTCACAGACAGGCTGACAAAACCGAGGCCTTGTGGCAGCTCCGTCTTCTGTCAACTTACTACAGCTCAGCGACGGATTCCACATAACATTCCGACCTGACTCATATTTGTTATGTGTTCCGATGGGTTCCCTCTGTGCCAGCGGCATACATGAAACATTTAGTCTTTGTTGATATCGCTTCTTATACACAGTGAGGAAAGCACTCCAAAAAACAAAGACAACCATAACCAGAGCTAAACATGGAAAAGCACTGCAAAAGTTCCAGCCAGACGTAAAGTGAAGGATAGAAATGTAGAGGTAAGCTAAAATCTACCTTTGACTAAAACGATTTAAAAAATTATTATACGCTGTAATAATATAAGTATAAATATGCAATAACAGCAACAGTCAAAGTACGATTGAAATAAAACTAGAAAAAATTGCATCTCCTACAAAAATTTTGAGCAAATCCTGTAAGCCAAACTCTTCAGCTGAAAACAGAGCGAAAGAAGCTGGAGTTCACAGAATTTATCGATACTACTACTACTCTTAATGATGCTCCTTACCGGTATTTTATCGGTACCATTATTGATATTTTTTTAATCTAACAAATGGGTAAAAAAACAGCAAATCATGATCACTGACTGGTTTATGTTTTAAACATTTGGAACAAAAGCAAACAAATATTTTTTAACAGAAATAGAGCAATAAAAACGTTACATAAATAACTTCATATATAAAAAAGGCTAAAACACTATATGTTGAATAAAAGTATATTGTAGGAGAGAAATATCTATGTTGGCAAGAAAAAAAATTATTAACAACTCTCTATGCCCAAAACAACAAAAAACAACTCCATAAAAATAATTTCAACTATTAAATAATATTGTTACCTGAATGCAAGCTACATTTATACATTTTTTATGTATCAAGTTTAACCAAAAGATAGCAGTGGCACCCACAGTGCATGAGCTGATTAAATGAGAGGCAGTTACAGGGAGGGATCCATTCAAGTGCAACAGTTTCAGAGAAAAAAATATCATTACCCGTTAAAGATTATGTTTATAATATATTTACATCCCGCTTTGTAATCTAGTGGAAGCTTTGCTCATGGGGAAACAGACTTCAAGCTGTGTTTGCTGCAGCAGCAGCACGGCGACGCTGACTGACTGACCAACTGCCTGTAAGTGCTTTCAAAGTGGGAGGGGTTGTGGAAGAGAGGTAAACAACTACACGGAAAAAAATCGCTAGCTCCATTACTTGTCACTTTTGAATAAAAAAAGTCACTAGAGAGGTCTGAAAAGTTGTTAAATTGGCAACAGTCAGTGTTGATGAAAGTAAACGAGGCGAACATGTGAGAGCAGAATGTTAGCCCCTCCCACCACACCCCTTGGAGTGTTTGTTTCTTTAAGTGGAAAAGATCGTCAAAACAATATTTTTTTCGGTTGGAGTCTTCCTGAATATTTGAGAGCGACCTTAAAAAATACCGTTAAGAGGACCGATAAAGCTAAAGCTTGTTGTTCCGTGAGGACTGTGAAGTGGCCCCGAGGCTGTTTTGATACCGGGATTTGGTACCCATCCCTAATTGGAAGTTGAAGCAAAACTGTCAGGTGATCAACTTAAATCGGAAATCTAAGCAGACATCTTAAAAAGCTGAAGTTAATCCAAAAATCTCAGTTGAAGAGTAAAAAATAAGGCAAGAACTGGCAGCTGACCTGCTAAAGAAACAAGTTTTAAGTTAGCTGAAGAGTACTAAAGACAGGAGTTATAAGTACAAGGGGGCTTAGCCCCCAGGAGATTCACTGGATATAAATGAACTTAGCAGGCGAGCACAAAATTTCTTAAACAGCTAACAGAAACCGAGAAGCTGCCTTTTCACCTTTTGGACACATTTAACAGAGATACCATATTGTATAAAACTTTCAAACATTTTAATACAATAGAGGTAGTTTTAAACAATTTATGATACAATAGAACGACAAACAGGAAGTACACTATATTCAGGGTTTCCGCGGGGCATTAAGTCATTAAGTCATTAAATGAATTTTTTTTAAATTAAGGCCTTAATTGGCATTAAAAGTCATTAAATGTGATTATCTGTGGCATTAAAAATGCCTTATTTTTTTCTAAAAAAAAATACGGTCATAAAAACAGTTTCGTCAGATATATTATATCAGATATAACTGATTCCGCATTGTGTGCGGAACTGCTTCCGGTTGATCGTAAAGCCGTATGTTTTTACAATGTTCGGAAAAGGGACTCGAGGCGGAGAAAGAGCTAGAGAATGGGAAAATGCTAATTTCAACAAAAGCGGATGGAAAACGAGGAATTTGGGACATGGCTGCAGCCTGTCAACGGTAAAGATGACGAAGAATTTTGCCATGTTTGTAAAAAAAAAAAATTAAGCTTTGCACAATGGGTGTCAATGCTTTACGGTCTCACATGAAGTCGGACAGTGTAGTCCAGGGTGTACCCACTTATTTTTCAGTCAGAATTACGTATACCCACTTCTGGAGTGATATTTGTGTATTTTGTTTGAGCGCGCAGTGAGACAGGTATTCAGCGTTTAAACATCACGCGCGCTCAAAACTGATAAACTCTTCTCTATCCACTTTGCTCGCGCTCGGTTCCGTGTCTGCCCGTGACCTGCTACTTCCACGCTCAACACCAGCTGTGCGCGGCTCGCTGGATTCTGTCTGTGCGCTCATAACTTCAAAAACTGTCCACCTCACCAGCCAATCACAGACCGGTTTCTTTCCATCCAATCAGAGTAGGGCTTGCAAATCCTGCATTCAGATGGTTTAAATGAAAATGCTGCAGCTTTTGGCAGAAATTACTAAACATAACGGTGGGATTGAAGAAAAAACAACAACCAATAAACAGTTTAATATTTTAGTCTAAAATATTTAGTTTAAAATAATTCCTTGAGTTACTAAGTGAGGTGTGAAAATTATTTTTGTCTCTTTTCTTTCCAGCTTCTGGGTGATGATGCAAACGTTTCTTGTGATCATAATCATCATCATTGTCATTATTATTTAAAGAGCACTTTAACACAAGGTAAAACAAAATAACATCTAATAAAATGACTTGAGTAAAGAATCAACAGTTTAAAACAACAACAACAATAATAATAAGCTGTTTAAATCCTTAAAACAAACAGAAGTTCTTTAAACTGAACTCTAAGATAAACAGGCAACCAGTGAAGGGAGGCCAGGATGGGCTAATGTGCTTTATTTTATGTTTTTCCATTAAAAGGTGTGCACCAGCATTTGAACCAGCTGCAAACATTTAAGTGAGGACTGACCGATTCAGAGATAAAGAGAATTACACAAATCCAGCCATTATGAAATGAAGGCTTAGAGTAGTGTTTCCATATTTTTGCCTTGAAAGAATAGGTTTTACCTTTGCTTTGTTCCTTAAATGATAAAAATGACTTAACTGAGGTCCCTTTTTGACTGTCAAGTTTAAAATCACCGTCCATTTTAAAATTGAGGGGCTAAACATTCATTGTCAGGGTGTCTAAATCAACAGGATCAACAGTTGTTTGGGTGTTTCAACTGGTATATTTGACAATTCCTCATTTGCAAAGACAAAGAGATTTGAGTTTTGATGTTCTCCTCGTTATTAACTTTATCTCTTTCTATAGATTCTCTTTCTCATTCAATTTAGGACTTTCCATATGCCTTATCATCTAGGTCTATATTGAAAAACCTACAGTAAAGTAATGAAATGTTGATTCTGGATGTAGTGTAGGAATTCCTTCGATATAAACCAAAGAAAATTTTACATTACCTGCCAGAAGCGGGATAAAATCTTTGAAAAAGTTTCGGTTCGATCTGCTGGCTTAATGACTTTAACGACTGCCCATTACCAAAGGGGTGGACCTGTTTCTGTTGAATTTGCATGTTATCTAAGCCAGGGGTTTTCAATAGGTGAGGCGCGCCTCCCCTGGGGGGCGCCAAAGAGTCACAGGGGAGGCGCGAAGAATGTGCTGGAGAAGAAGATATTTGTGCCTTTTGTTTGAGCGTGCAGGAACCAATCCAAGCGCGCAGTGAGACAACACGCGCCCGCTCAAAACCGGTCTGGCGCGCACTCAACTCTGAAAAACTCTTCTCAACCCACGCTCTGTCCTCGCGCTCAGTTCCATCTCTGCACGCGCATGCGACTTTGCTCGCGCGCTGGACCTGCTCACCTCGCGCGCTGGACCTGCTCATTGAACGCTCAACACCAGCTGTCTTTTTTCTTTCCAGCTTCTGGGAGGTGATGCAAAAGTTTATTCTGATCATAATCATTATCATTGTCATCATTATTTAAAGAGCACTTTAACAAAAGGTAAAACAAAGTGCCAAACATCAGAAATACATCAGATAAGAAATAAGATCTAATAAAATGCTTGGTTGTTAAAATAGCAATAGGTTTAAACTGTGTATAATTAGCCTAAATATGTAAATCGGAATATGTAATATGTTGACGTCTGTTAAATTCAGGTTATCTTTTTTATTATTATTATTTCAGTTGACGTCTCCTGTTGACGTGAGTTCAGTTTAACATTGGCGTCTGTTTAGTTCAGTTTGTCTGCTGTTGAAATTTATGAATTTGCTCTAATGACAGTTCAATTTTAAAAGTAGGCCCTCTGTCTGTGATGTTTCAGTAAAAGTAGCCTGTAAGATGGAAATATTTGGATGGATATTTTATTAATAGGCCTTTTTTAATGAATGTACTTTGTTAAAAGAAATACAATAAAAACATGTGTTGGGCTATCAGTTGTTTTTGAAACACAGCATTCCAGGAACACGAAAGAAAGATGCATTTACTGCAGGGACTTGTGTGGGGTAGGTTTGTGGTGGTGGGGGGGGGGGGTGGTTATCTTTAACTTACCTATTCCTAGGGGAGGCTCACCTTCAACGAATTTGAAAACCCCTGATCTAAGCCATCACAAGGCCTTTGTTTGGGCAGTAGTATAAAGGTTGATGCTCCACATTACTCCAGACTTTTTGAATTGAGAAAGCTTCCTGGATAGGAAGCGAAATGTCTTCAAACTACGGAAAACAAACAGCATTTTTCTGAGCTGCGTCTAAAAGGGCAAACATTGAGAGTATACCCACTTCTCCAGGGACCACTACACCACTGCAGACAGCCACAGATAAGCTGCAATGGGCAGACAACAGCTAACAATGTCAAGTTACTTTTCTGTAACCAACGCAGTCACGTCCGCATTAGCTACCGCAAACAGCACAGCAACATCTGGAGCAAACTTTACCGCCACTAACATCGGGAAATCAGACATTTTGATCCAATGCAACACTGCATGCGGAGGTGCTCTGGTGTCTGAACACAGCCATCAACAAGTACTATATATATATATATATATATATATATATATATATATATATATATATATATATATATATATATATATATATATATATATATTGGCTGTCAAACGATTAAAAATTTTAATCGCGATTAATCGCATAATGTCGATAGTTAACTCGAGATTAATCTCAAATTAATCGCATATTTTATCCTTTTATTTCTGAAAGTGTAATAGCCTGTTTGGGCATTTTGATATGCAATTTTGCAATAAATGACTCTAATAAAATACATGCTTGTACAAAAAATATTTTTATTTTGTTATTTTTCAAGCACTTTTCAGAATTGGAATGAAAACATCCTGGTGCCAAATGTTAAACTCTGGACTATAATGGCTAAATGACTAATCATGACGCCCTGATGTTTACACAGTGTGTAAACAAATGCGTAAATAAATATCTGTTTTCATGCCGATATATTTTTTTTGCCTCTTAAACAAAGATAGACATGGTATTATGCATAAACATATAAATTAATAAAGATTGTACATTTTAATAAAGTCATAAGTTTTGTTCATTTCTTCTCTCTCACTCACTCACTCACTCACTCACTCTCTCACACACACACACACACACACACACACACACACACACACACACACACACACACACACACACACACATCTAATCCTGAGCTTTCACACCAACAACAATAATTTCTTTGAATATTTTTGCTTGCTGTTTCTATCCATATTCATAGAGTTTAAGCCTGGAAAAAGGTTTTAAATTTCCAGGTCATTCCAGTTTTACACTTTGCTTGCAACTGGGCCAGGAGCTTAATACCCTTGAAAGAGACTGTTTAGGAACTGATTAGTAACTCCAGGTACTTCGTTTGGCAACGTGATTCATCCTTGGTTTGTCAAATACAGAGACAACAAATTAATAAGCATTAAAGTACGGTTTATGGCTTGGGGTTTCTGCAATGTTATCAACGTGTAAAAGCTCATCTTCAGAACCAATATCTGCTTAAAATGCACCGCCTAATCTACTTTCAGCAGTTACCACCGGTTATTGCACCGTAAACTGCTGAAAATACGTGCTGTCTGCCTTTACTTCCTATGGCGGAGGGATATTTCAGCTGGATACACTCAAAGCGTCTAGTGCAGGCAGGTCTCATAATAACCCCTATTTCGTCACTTATTTTAGAGCCCAAATAAGCGATTTCACTTTCAGAAACCTGCCCAAAAAAAACGCAACCCGTGACTCATGAAATTTAGAAGCGCTTTTAGAAAAAAGAAGCCCAAAGTCGCATGTGTCCGAGGGTAAAAGAAACTGTTGGCAACAGTGAGCGCGGGTCTGTTTTGCTACAGTTTTCTAGCACTCTTGAAACTACGGAAAGCGCCGAGGGTAAAAGAAACACAGTCCGGAGAGCGCGGCGGGGGGAAAAACATTAGGGAACGGTGTGTGTGTGTGTGTTTTGACGCGCGATTAACGGCGACAAAAAAATTGTCGGCGTTAAAATGGGTTTACGTTAACGCCATTAACGCGTTTAACTGACAACACATATATATATATATATATATATATATATATATATATATATATATATATATATATATATATATATATATATATATATGGGTACTTGTTGATGGCATTAAATTTATTTCTACGAGCATTAAAAAGCATTAAATTAGGGTTACTCATTCCTGTATAAACCCTGATATTGCCAAAAGTATTCGCTCACCTGCCTTGACTCACATATGACCTTAAGTGACATCCCATCCCTAATCCAAAGGGTTCAATATGACGTCGGTCCACCTTTTGCAGCTAGAATAGCTTCAATTCTTCTGGGAAAGCTGTTCACAAGGTAAGTGGTGTGTTTATGGGAATTTTTAACCATTCTTCCAGAAGCGCATTTGTGAGGTCACATACTGATGTTGGATGATAAGACCTGGCTCTCAATCTTCGCTCTAATTCATTCCAAAGGTGTCCTATCCACCTTATTTTCAACGGAAATACGGAGACAGGAAGATGACGTTTTTTTGTGCGAGACTTCCGGTCGGTCAGTTCCTGTCACTGTTTAGCTGGCTAAAAAGCGATTCATGCAGCTACTTTGTACCAAATTACTCGTCATTATAACTTCAAGGAAGACCGGGATCGTTTGTACAGTTAGAGGCTGTCATAATGCCGGATGTAAAAGAAAGGTTAATGTGGAGCAGGAGTGTTTTAATCATTGACCGTGTACAAGAGCTGTGGATGCGAGGCACCCTACTTCCTTTAACACTGATACTCTAAAAAAATAAACTAGAAATAAAGTTACAGCTTTATTCTAAAGCTAACTTACATTTTAACGTGACAAGCGTGCATCAAGAGCTTTCAAACCACATCAAATTGGCACAATTTAAAAATTCAAGCCTAAACATTAAGTAGGCAGAACGTTTTGATATCCTATTACATCAGCTCAATCCCAAACATTTAGCACAGCTGTCTTTGTAAAATTAACTGACCACCAATCTAACCACAATGAGGCAACAGCTAGTATGTTTTTTAATCAGGCGATTCATTCATTTTGGAAATGTTGTCGCGACAGTTTATCATTTCAGTCAAGCTAATGTTATTTGGCCGAGGAAAGCGCTGAAACGGAAGTGCCGCACAAGAAAACGGAAGTTGGACCCATACTAACTTACGTGTTCGAAAATAAGGTGGATTGCACTGGTGCACAGTCATGTTGGAAGAGGAGGGGGCCAGCTCCAAACTGTTCCCACAAAGTTGGGAGCATGGAATTGTCCAAAATGTCTTGGTATGCTGAAGCATTCAGAGTTCCTTCTAGTGGAACGAAGGGACAAGCCCAGCTCCTGAGAAACAACCCCACACCATAATCCCCACTCCACCAAACTTTACACTTGGCACAATGCAGTCAGACAAGCACCGTTCTCCTGCAAACTGCCAAACCCAGACTCATCCACCAACAGATATCCAGATGGAGAAGCGCGATTCGTCACTCCATAGAATAGGGCTGGGTATCAGTTAAAATTTCAAGAATCGATTTGATTCCGATTCTCAATATTTGGAATCGATTCTTTTCGATTGAATTCAATGGATTGCTGGTATAAAAAATTTTTTTTAGATGTAACTTGAGTTTCATGACTGTATAGTTGTGCAACATATTAAAGGTATACTATGCAAACCGGGTTGATTTTCCAGCGAGGCTCCCCCCAGAGGGCTAAAGTAAAAGTGCACTGTCGTAAAGATGCTCAGCTGTTGTACTGGTTTCTCCGTCAAGCCAGGCGCGGTTGTTTTGAGCTTAGCAGACAGGCGAACGCAACGAATACAAAAGTCGAAAAAACGGCAGTACAAACAATGACTAACACAGTGAAAGTATGAACATGCACACACAGAGAGAGAAACCATTCCAATGCAGTGTTTCCCCTAGGAATTTGCTTACCGGACGACCGGCGGAGCGGGGGGGGAAGACAGACAAGCTTTGCGCCGATGTCCGGCGGAGCGGGGGGGGGGGGGGCAGAGACAAGCTTTGCGCGACCGGCGGAGCGGGGGGAGACAACCTTTGCGCGCATATGGAATTAGTTTTTCTTTTTTTTTTTGCAGTGTTTCCCCTGGGAATTTGCTTACCGGACGACCAGCGTGGGGGGGGGGAGAGAGACAAGCTTTACGCCAATGTCCGGCGGAGCGGGGGGGTGAGAGACAAGCTTTGCGCGCATATGGAGTTAGTTTTTTTTTATTTATTTTTTTTGCAGTGTTTCCCCTAGGAATTTGCCGGACGACCGGCGGAGCGGGGGGGGGAGAGACAAGCTTTGCGCGACCGGCGGAGCGGGGGGAGACAACCTTTGCGCACATATGGAGTTAGTTTTTTTTTTTGTTTGTTTTGGAATGTTGGGAGGCGGTAGCGTGAGGGAAACCCTACAATGTTACTTACAATCGCATCAGCAGAAACGCAAGGTCCGCGTCAGCCTTGCAGCCTTCTCTTTCTTTTAGCTCTCGCCATTCGGAAAAAGCTTGCCCAATGTTCACCCGTGTACGACTCCTCTTTCTGTCCAGAGCCCTTTTCCTCTTTCTTGCCTGCTCCGACATGGGCTTTCGCTGTTTTGTCGCTGGTTCCGCCATGATAACTGCACAAATATCGCCACTGCGCTAGCAACAAACACGCCTTTCACTGGGGGCGTGTAGCAGTTCTCGCCGTAAAGCAAGACCGACTCTCGCGATCTTGCACGAGATTCTGAGTCTGTGAGTCTCTTTGGAATGTGTTAGAGGACCTAGCTGTAAACACTAGGGAGTTAGAAGCGCAATCCTCCACCTCTGTTTAGTGATGGCTTTTCTCTTTTAACGAAGATGGCTTCTTTTACCCTTCTTTACCCTTCGGTATGCACAAGTGCGTACAGAACGAAATTTCGTTTCGTACAGCTTTTGTAAATCGCAGTAGAAGTTAAATTACAGTTTTAGGTGCGGCAGAAATTTAGAAGTAAACAGTAGATTTTAAATATACAGTATACAAACGGTTGAAATGTAACAAAAAAGAGACATTATTTATGTACAGATTGGATTGTGCAAGGGCATTTGTGCATGAATGCATTTGTTTGTGCAATTTTAAGACTAGGAGTCCAATAGCATTTTTAATGCTATATGAGCTACAATGATGCAAAAATGTGCAAAAAAATGCAAATGTGTGAATATATGAGCTACAATGATGCTAAAATGTGCAAAAAATGCAAATGTTGTGCAGAGTTTGTTGGTTGTAGTTTGGCAGTTCAACAGCAGTTTAACAGTCTGATGGCAGCGGGGAAAAAGCTTTTGCAGAACCTGGTGGACCTGCAGCGGATGCTGCGGAACCTTTTCCCAGAGGGCAGCAGGGAGAACAGTCCATGATGGGGGTGTGAGGGGTCCCTGATGATGTTACGGGCTCGGGACACACAGCGCTGAGACGAAATGTCTTTTATGGAGGGGAGAGGAGCCCCGATGATCCATTCTGCTGTCCTCACCACTCTGCTCACGTTCTTCCAGTCGGAGGCACTGCAGCCTCCACACCACACAGAGAGAGACAGCTGGTCAGAATGCTCTCTATGGTGCTTCTGTAGAAGGTTGTGAGGATGGGCGGGGGCAGGCGGGCTCTCCTCATCCTCCGCAGAAAGTACAGTCGCTTCTGTGCCCTCTTCACCAGTGACATGGTGTTCACAGTCCAGGTGAGCTTGTCCGTGATGTGCACCCCCAGGAACTTGGTGCTGCTGACCACCTCCACAGCTGAGTTGTTGATGAGCAGCGGAGCGTGGTGAGGCGGGTTCTTCCTGAAGTCTCCTTCGTCTTCTCCACGTTCAGGATCAGGCTGTTGTCTCTGCACCAGTCCACCAGCTGCTCCACCTCCTCTCTGTAGTCCTGGTCGTTGTCATCCCTGATCAGGCCCACCACCGTTGTGTCGTCTGCAAACTTCACGATGTGATTGGTGGTGAACCTGGGGACGCAGTCATGAGTCATCAGAGTGAACAGCAGGGGGCTCAGGACGCAGCCCTGAGGGGAGCCCGTGCTGAGGGTGATGACATCAGAGGTGTTCTCTCACTAGCTTATTAAAAACTGCTGGCTGAAACATAGGTACTGAAGAAAAACAGAACAGAATGTCAATATGACATTGTCAAAGAACTCTTCCTCAAAAAAAATTGTAAAAGTTATTACAAATGCAACTCTACTCCGTAATATTTTTATTTAGAAACAGTAGTTGGTCACCATGTTCTGGGTTAAGCGCACTTCTCTGTGCAGTGACTATATCTCCTGCAGTAGAAAATACACTTTCTGAAGAGACACTTGTTGCTGGAATACACAGGTAGTTTTTTGCAAGATGTGACAAAAGGGGATATTCTGTCTGGTGCTCTTTCCACCAGTTGAGTGGATTGTCACCTGCAAGAGACATGGGAGCAGTTTCTTTGTATCGTGTCAGCTCCTGTTCAGCCCGGTCCTGTGTGGTTCTGTCTCGCTGCAGTACCTGTACTGTATGTTTGACCTAGAAGATCTGCTAGACTGCATGACTGCTTTGCTCTCTTTGTGGGCAAGGCAGTAGCGTATGGAAGAAAAACAGTTTCGTTGGAATCTGCCTTTTTTTTAACACTGAATTTTTTTAGACATTGAATTCCTTACACTGAATTTTAATCTGGTAAAAATTCGGCAGCAAAAAATTCACCTGTGAAAAATTCAGCTGCAAAAAATTCACCTGCAATAATTCACCTGCAAAAATTCAGCTGCAAATATTCGGCTGCAAATTTGTTGACCTTTTGATGAACTCAGGCCAAAGCAATCTGCACTCGATAGAGTCGAGCGACTTCTAACCAATGAAATCGGCTCATTTGGTCACGTGACAACAGCTGGGCTCAGCTTTCTTCCTGGCTGAATAGAGCTGAATGAGGAGTTTTTCTACTTAAATAGATATGATTACAAAATGTCAGGGAGCTAATAGACAGCCATTTGAGTTTTCCATGTAATCGGACTGGGTGAAACAACTGAGCCGATCACAACCATAAGAAGCGGCCGGCGGCCGACTGCTTCTTCCGGATCAAACCAAGAGCCTTGGCAGACAGGGGTGCTGCACTAGTTGTGATTGGCTCAATTATTTCATCCAGTCCGATTAGATGAAAAACTCCAATGGAGGTCTATTAGTAGCTACCTGACGTTTTGTAATCATATCTATTAAACAAGAAAAAGTCTCATTTCACCCTATTTTCAACGGGAGTACGGAGACAGTGAGTTGACGGTTTTCTGTGCCAAACTTCTGGCGGGTCACTTCCTGTCTAGCGAGCATGCTGAAAACCGACTCATGCAGCTACTTGGTCTTAAATTACTCGTAAATATGACTTCAAAGAAGACTGGGATCGTTTGTACGGTTAGAGGTTGTCATAGTAATGGGTGTAAAAGAAAGGTTAATGCAGGAGTGTTTTAATCAACAACGGTGTACAAGAGCTGCAGATGCGAGGTGCCCTACTTCCTTCAGCCGAAGAACGAGAAATCCCTTCGCCTATGGTTAAAAGCTTTAAGTCTGAAGAAACCACCGAAGCGACCGTATTTTTTAATTTTGTAGACAAAAGACCGACTGAAGACCAACGATGCCAGAAAAGTGGCTGGGCTACGAAGTTGCATTAAAAGCTCCAAGGTGATAAAGAGGAGAGCAGACAGGTAAGCTAATGTTAGCCTACTTTAACTCTTAACTGCGTAGTTTGTGTCCATTTTGATAAAACATATGCTTTCACATGAAGACAACCGTCTTTTAGCTTTGTTCTCCCTGTGAATTATTATCTGGATATATTTACAACCCCGCAAATTGGTATGGAATTCCGTTTGTAAGGTTAGACAATGAAAGATTTACAGCAAAATATATTTAGCCTGTCATAAGAGATAAAAGGCAGGGTTCATTTTTAATTTTTGTTATTCATAAATCTTTAAACTAGTCAGTTCCAAATGAAATGTTTAATTAACAAGTTAAATGTTTAGCTCCAAAGTAAACGTTTAGTTTAAAAACTAAACGTTTACTTTGGAGTTAAATATTTAATTTGAAAACTAAATGTTTGGTTTGCAGCATAATACTTAGTTTACAAACTAAACATTTAGCTGTGTAATTAAATATTGAGTTTGGAACTGTGACATTTACAAATGTATAACATGGTGGAAATCTGACTTTAAAAATGAAAACCCAATTTTTCCCATTATGACAGTAAAGAACCCAAAATATTGCTGTTATATCTTGACTGTGTAACCATACAAATGGCATCCCAGATACTAACTCAGGGTTTTTATAAAAACTGATAGGAATTTGTGATATGAATATTTGAATGAGTAATGATACAGGTGTTGTTCTATTAGTTTGGTGTTAACATGGTTTAAAGTAGTATTGATATATTTAATGCTGTCTGCTAAACTGATTGCGGTCTTGTGTTTGACAGATGACAGCCACTTTGATGCAGAGGCTGACCGGACCACCCCATAATCAGAGTCACCAATGAATAAAGATGCTGACACTACAGGCACTGATGATCACACCTAGGAGAAAAGAAGAAGAAAAAAGAATGTATGTGGCAGGGAAGGGGCTGGCTTCCTGGAGTATCTTTGTCCTGGCGATGAAGTGACGGCATACAGAGGCTTTACCATCAGAGATCTGTTTGAGAGGCGATTTAACCTTGTTCTACTAGCATTCACCCCTAAAAGGAGGATGGTTTTCTAATGAGGGTCTAACTGCCACAAGAATTGCAGATGTCAACATACATGTGGAAAGAAATATCAGGAGGCTCAACGTTTTCACAATAATCTCCCAGACTGTAACCATGATTTATGAAAATGGACAAAATCTTTTGAATCTGTGCAGCCACTGTGAGCATGCAGGGGGAATCCTCCACGAAGATGCTGTCTGAGCGGAGAAGTCAAAAAAGATCCCGATTAGTTCTATTCTACTGTAAATCAGTGGAATTATAATACATTGGAATGTGTTTTGGATCTGTGCTTTTAAATATTTCTTTGTTTAGCACCTTTAGGTTTTACATTTTGGAATTAATTTTTCATTTTTAATAACTTTTCAAGTATTGTATATCCTTATTTTCAGACTATTCAGATGTCCAACTAAAACTGTACTATTAAATTTCACAATCAATTTGACTTGGTAATTTAATTTGCATTTATTAATACTTTGATCAAGTGGATGTTGTCCTAAGCACATGTAACAACCTAAAGTGTATTTTATGTACATAAACTGGCAAGAAGATACAATATTTCCTTTATTAAATTTCTTAATTTAGGCAATTTCTTTACATTAAATGTAAATACATTTTACTTTCAAAATGGTAAAACATTGTTAAGTTTAAACATTTCACTTATAGCATATTTGTAGGCCATCTAATTCTTTGTGGTGCAGGAAACGTCCATCATTCTGCCTTTTGGGGATGGCGCTCATCTGTTCAGGACAATCCAGTCAGACCACGGCAAACTGCACGTTTTAACAAAATTAAAGTCGTTCTTTATTTATAGTACAGTCCTTGGTGTCATATTTATATAAAAGTATAACACAAATATCAGGAAGGTAAGTAGAAATTATGGATAGTATATATAGTGATAACTATAAAGTATCCATATTTTTCTACTTACCTTCCTAATATACATCCAAATTACCATTAAAGATTAGATTTAAGGATTAGAAAGGTGTGCTTACCTTTACAGACAGGAAGAGGTGGTGTGCTGACAGAATAACCTGAATGACCTTAAGCAGCATCAATGAACCAGAGATCAGACTTTCACTTATCTGGAAAAGATGCACAATCTGTTGATTAGAAAATAAAAACCGTTTACATACACCAAAATTTATTTCACAAATGCTTTAAAGCCAATGTTTTCATTAGCTCTTTAACACTGATACCCTAACATATAAACTGGAAATAAAGTTACAGCTTCATTCTAAAGCTAACTTACATTTTAACGTGACAAGCTTGCATCAAGAGCTTTAAGGCCAAACATCAGATTGGTACAATTTCAAACTTCAAGTCAGTCTGAATGTTTTGATATCCAATTATAAAATCAGTTCAACCCCGAACATTTAGCACTGCTATCTTTGTAACATTAACTGACCGGCAATCTAATCACAACGAGGC
Organism: Fundulus diaphanus; assembly: GCA_037039145.1. NCBI lineage: Eukaryota > Metazoa > Chordata > Actinopteri > Cyprinodontiformes > Fundulidae > Fundulus > Fundulus diaphanus. The sequence goes on along the minus strand of CM073129.1, from coordinate 5,140,320 downwards.
AACAGCGGATTTGACTCGGACCATTCATTAACCTACCGTCCATAAGTCCCCGCTGCATGACTGAATGACTTCCCCTGGAGCCGCAGCACCACAGCACTCCGGTAGCTCCAGGTGATGTAGTCAGGATCCAGCAGAGTGAACGTCGGACTTGCTGTGGCTTGAATGGGCATCAGCCTCCATGAATACCAGTTTATCCATGTTGCTATTTATAAACTCCGTGCCAACTTTTCCACTGCGGAGGTTCGGCTCGGTACATTGGCATTGCAGAGCCGTCCGCACCAAGTGCAGACACAAAATGGTTAGAAAATTTCCTCGTTCGTTATATAAGTCCAATTCTTCATGTCTTCCTCTCAGTCATGAATAGTTTGAGGCTGTGGCACTGACCTGTCACTTCGATTGCTCTGCAATTTTTGGAAATTTTGCGACAGTTAACCATTACAGTCAAGCTAATGTTATTTTACTTAGGAAGGCGCTGAAACGGAAGTTTCCCAGCTGTTCTGTCACGTGACCAAATGAGCCGATTTCATTGGTTAGAAGTCGCTCGACTCTATCGAGTGCAGATTGCTTTGGCCTGAGTTCATCAAAAGGTCAACAAATTTGCAGCCGAATATTTGCAGCTGAATTTTTGCAGCTGAATTTTTGCAGGTGAATTTTTCACAGGTGAATTTTTTGCTGGCGAATTTTTACCAGATTAAAATTCAGTGTAAGGAATTCGATGTCTAAAAAAATTCAGCTTTTGAAATTCGGTGTTAAAAAATTCAGTGTTTAAAATTCAGTGTTAAAAAAAAAGGCAGATTCCAACGAGACTGTTTTTCTTCCATAGTAGCGATGTCTTGCTTGTTGATATTCACACAAGTGTTGTCCTTCACTGGCACCTTATTAGGCTCCTCTGTCTCAGTTTCAGCCCGATCCTATAGAAGTAAATAAGAAAAAGAAAATCAGGTTTAATATAACATGTATCTGTGAAATGAAATTTACCATAAATTTTGTTACCATAAGTTAACAAAATCTACCCCCCCCCCCCCAATTATGACATTATGGAAGTACCCATTGCAAGCATTTTTTTTAAACCTAAACATATTACTATACATTTTAACAGGGTAAGAACAAAAATATTTTTTTTATTAGGGCTGGGCAAGTTAACGCGTTAATTTTGCGTTAATTTTGCGTTAATTCATTAGACTATTAACGGCGGTATTTATTTTATCGCGCATTAACGTTATTTTGTTAAGGTCTGTTGCACATGCGGAAAAAAACAAAGCTGACATGCGGAAAAAACAAAGCTGACATGAGGAAGGCAGTGTTTCCCGCAGGAATTTGCTTAGGCGAGGCGGTGAGTTGGCGGCCGGTGTTATGCCGAAAAGTGCATCCCTGCCGAGATATGCATCCCCTTTCGCGGGAGCGCGCCTCGCTCTGTACAGCTGAATCTCGACGAAGAAAACGGATTAAAATGTGACCAACGGAGTTACTTGTTCTTATATTAGTGATATCAAAACGTTTGAATATACCTCTTGTGTGAAAAAAACGGTCTTTATTTGGCAGATTCATTTACAAAAGTACGGGTGTAATGAACACCATTAAATCCAAAGTTTTTATCTGAGGTACGGCTGATTTCTTTGTTGTGGTCTCTTGTCATTCACATACAACAATAAACCGTGAGAACCGACGTGAGTTTTGAAACTGCAAAGCTTTGTCTTAAACGGAAGATCAAAGTAAACAGCACAGCGTTCATAGACCAGTGTGATGCATTTAGGGGCATGGGACATTTCAAACTTACAAGGAAAGAGGCATAAAACGGAAAAGAACTTAACTTATACAATACTGTATTTTTCCAGAAAATAGCGTGACCTTTCTAACAATACTGAATGCTCTATACTTGTATTTATGATATTTTCAAGGGGCTGCCGAAAAGAATCCCCCTGGTTTTTAATCTAAAAATTGTCCCACACATATGAAATTCATACTGGTAGCTCAGAACAAACGAGTAAACATGTAGGAAATGTTAATTTAGCTACAAGTGTATATTTAAGTAAAATAGCAGGGGGTGCGTTTTTTGGCAAATGGCTGCCGAAAAATGCACCCCCTATGTTTTTAATCTAAAAATTGTCCCAGAATCATGAAATTCATACTGCTCCAATCACATGTGTAAACATGTAGGAAATGTTAATTCAGCTACAAGTGTATATTTAAGTAAAATAGCAGGGGGTGCGTTTTTCGACAGCCATTTGCCAAAAATTTTTTCCCCATAAAGAGAATTTCCTGTCAGTGGCAATAAGCTTTAATTTATTATTATTGCTATTTTTTGTTTTACATGTTTAAGTTGAGCTTTACACTAAATGTGTTACTGATAAGTGCTACAAATGTTACAACACTTTTGTTCATATGGCAGCAGAACATTAAAATAAAAGTGCTCTTTACACTACTTTGGAATTCATTCTTGGAGTTTGCGCATACAATGCGATTAATCATGATTAATCAGGCAAATTATGCGATTAATCGCGATTAAAGATTTTAATCGTTGCCCAGCCCTAGTTTTTATAAATGAGTAACTTGGTGATAATTTAATCAAATACATGACCTGAAATGTTTGTTGGCTCTCTCCTGCCTCTGCAACTACCTTCATGTAGATGTCCTGACTTTCATCGTCGGAGAGGAAGGGGAGGGCCTTGAATCTTGGATCCATGGCTGCACACACATACACTGCAAAAAAAAAAAAAAAAAAGCTAGATGAACTCAAAATTTCAAGGCAACAAACTTCGATAAAATTTTAAGTTGGGCAATCAAACTAAATATCTTAAGTTTTGCTTTTGAGTTTGCTCAACTCTGAATTCTAATTTTTGTCAACTATCCTGTAAGTTGTAGTAACTTCTAATTTACTGTGAATAGGAATAAGGTATTACGCTAAAAGAATCACAAATTATTGAATACAATTTTTTTCCAAATTGAATTAATTATGAGTTGGACATGTGAACTATTTCCATCCTATACCCCACAATTAAAGATTTAATGCCTTACACACATCAATTGACATCACCTAGGCTACAGAAAGTCATAGCCAGGACAGTCCAGCTATTGAAGACACTCTGGCCATAAGGAAAGATAAAGGAACAAGGTGGACAGAGAGGTAATGGTTGAAGTCGACGTTAAATTCGGCACTATAAATACAGTATAACATTTTTACAATTTCTACTTATAACTACTTACAAAACAGTTCCTGAAGAGCTTCTCCTGACTGACACGGAGATACAAGGGAAGGCCCTTCAATGCTGCAGTTTGTCAAAGTGCAGTGATGTCAGATGTCTGTCAGTTACATCTTATAATGTTTCATGCAACTCTTTGTTTCAAAGATAAAGTAGGTAAAACATGCATGCAGCTGTCCTCTTCCATATCTAGAAAATTCCTGTTGAGTGAACGTCAGAGGTTTACTGCTTTTAATGGGTATTTTGACATTTTTCAGCTTGGGCCCTGCCCAGTGGGCATACCACTGTCAATGGTATGCCCACTGAAAGTACTTTTTGTGTCACTGACAGGCTAATATTATTATCACTGTCTGACAACATTATGATCCCTACAGGGCAAGATATATTTTTAAAGATTATGTTAACCTTTGTTTAACAAGATAGAGCCAATGTATCACAGTAATTTCATGTCTTTGTTCAACCACTCCCTGAACTGGTTCACTTGCTTGTGCTATTGAGTCAGTCCCTTAGATGTCCATACATTTATTTTGAGGGTTTGTCACGACAAGAATCACTTAACATTGTAACAATTGCTACCAGCATTATTACTACAGCTTCATAAAAAGACAAAATTCCTTTTTATATCCATAATGTTCCATAAAAATTACTACATCTAGAATTCACCTCTTGGTCCAGGCTGTTAAGGAGCTGATCCATCTCAGATGAAAAAGCTGTCCTCCTCGCCCGATAGTCTCAGGAGCCTGCAAGTGTGCTGATGAAGGGCAGCTCTGAAGTTGTCCCTTATCTGTTGAAAAATGTGAACAGGAAGTTTAAATCCTCAATTCAAAGTCAATACAATTTCAACACCATTGTCATGTTAAAATATGCATTCTAATCAACACGCATAACTCTTCTACTCCCTTATGAGTAAATCATAAACACAACATAATATATTTTTGGTTCACCTGCTTACCTCTGCCTCACAAAACAGAAGCAGGCCACCGCACCAGAACCTCTGACACCATAGGCTGCAGCTCCACGATCTCCTTGTGTCTCAAGGAGAAAGTCAGCTCCATCTCTTGCCAGATGAGTGCAACATTCTTGCTCTTCTTCTTAAACTCTTCAACCAGAGCCAGTGTTTCATCCTCCAGTGAGTCATCATTATGGTCTTCTGGATGGTCAGGGACATGGTTAATCTCGCCTCGCTTTGCTCTCTTCTGAGAAGAACCGGCACCATCATCTTCACAGCTGCTCTTTTTCTTGTTAATGCTCACCTTGATACAGCTTGCCTGACGCAGTTTGGACAGTAATTGCCAAGTTTGTATTTTATGCTCATTTTCCATCCTTCATACCCCGTTTCACTGCCTGGTTCTCGAAGGCAGGGGTGTCTATTGATGAGAGCAGAAGCGACTGACTCAATCTGGTCTTGATCAGGATATGCTTTCACTTCAAAAACTGCCTGAGCAATCTTGTCCAAAATGTCTGTCTTCATGTCTCTTGTTAAGATGATACCTTTCTTGGTCTCTCTATATGCCTCATTGCCTTTACGCAGCTTCAGCTCCACATCATCGCAGATAGTTCTTAATAAAAGCTGAGGGACTCTGGAGTGACTCTCTGCTGGATAAACTGGCTGTATCCAGGGAAGACCCTGAATCAAGAAAGCCTGACTCTTGCTGAACAAGTGCAGACTCATCCCAAAGAATGTGCAAGATAGCACGCTCAATTGGCAACTCATGGATGTCAGTCAAATTACAGAGAGCATTATTAAAGCCTGGGTCCTCATCTTGTAGTGTAAAGCTGCCTTGAAGTTGAAGATTTTCCTGAAGAATGTTTTGCAACTGTTAAACTGATCCAGGTACTTCAGGAAGTGCCACTTTATGGGACATTCTTGGGGAGATTTTCACCAGCAGTACTAATCCAGCCTGTGTCACAAAAAATAAGGACAAAAGACAGAGGGGTCAGGTTAAAGAAAATTTCTTGAAAGTTAAATTCATAAATAATGTAACAAGGTCTAACAATGTGTTAATTCTACCTGCAAATCATCATTATAATAAATGAGATATGTGCTTCTAACAAGCAGATCAAGTATTAACAAGAAATGCCGATGTCTCCATAGGCAAAGCAAGCTTGAGCAGCCAAAAAGCACATAATATAAACAAGGATCCAACAAAAACTGAACTGAAAACCTATACACAAACATAAGGGGTGACTGCAAACAGGACATAGGTGAATGAAACAAGACACAGGTGAAACAAATCAGGAAATCAACTCAGGAGGGAAAACAAGAAGTAAAACTAATAGAAACATCTCTCAAAATAAAATGACAGACAAGCTGTGACAACATCTTGTTTGAATAGAAGAAAGGGTGAAAATGTGAATGAGAGCAACAGTTTTGTCTATAGAGTGTAATGAGAGTCCACTGACCATTCTGTATCACTTCAATGGAGGAGGCACACTTTTGGAGTCACCAGCACCTTCCCTCCCACTGTGTATGCCACTAGTGGATGATGGTCGTTGAGAGCCTGAGGATCGAAAATCTCAATGTCTGCGTAGATGCTCTCCACAAGTTCAAAAGACCTAAAATGTTCAAGGTACCAAGATGTGAGCTTTTTGCCAACAAAGGCAACTTTTTCAGGGTTAACTACTATGGTCACGATTTTATAGAATTCTGGCAGTCCACTGCAGTGTCCAGATGAAAGAATCATACTCTCCACATATCGGGTCCCATGGAAATAAATGTCTTTAGAAAGGGACACAGTTTCAAGATGTGGATAATTTATCTCAATCACTGTGCACAGGGCAGCATCCATAGAAGATGTTTTGATGTCAGTTACTTTCTCCACGTGTAACATTGGCTTGAAAAGACTGGCTATCAAAATGGTATGCCATCATCTGCTGGTGTTTAAAGGACAGCGTGACAAGTATATTTTTAAAGTTTTGAACATCATGCATAGTCTTCTTGAAAAAGCTATGTTTTGAATCAAACCTCATCGTCCATAGTTCCACAAATGGACCAAAGCAGCGTAGAAGGTAAGGATAATGTTCAACAAAGTGGTGCTTAGGGCGAAAGCTAAAATCCGGAAAAGTGTCTGTGAGCAGCCTTCTGTGATCAGACAACTTGATCTCCAAGTAGTGCAATATTTCCTCTGGAAAAAACAGGTGAGACAACAATCTCTTTGAGGTCCATCAGTATTTCCCATGCAGGTTCTTGTTCTGGTATGCTCTTTCCAATGAGAAGAGGAAGAAATTGTAACATGGTCCAATTTTCATGGCCATTGCCACCTATGCTGCCCTTTTCAACATTTGATTTAGAAATTGCCTTTGGTGTATTCATCCTGTCCGAATATTTGTAAGGAAATAAAGTGATTAGGCTATTCAGTCTTTCCAAAGTAATGTAGCCTTTTGAAATAAACTTCTTTAGACACAAAGACAGTTCAACAGGAATAACACCTTCAAAAAAGTCATGCAATATGTCTGGAGGAAAACCAGTGACAGGGTGAAAATATGACAGATGCTTACTTAGAACACATTCACTTTTAACACCATTTACGTGTGGAACATTTTCACGATTAAGTTGTAGCAGAAATGTATTGTGCTGTTCTCTGGAGCATAGCTGAAAATCAGAAATTGCAGTAGTTGCTATTTCACCTCGATTTGTTAAACAAAATGTACAGAAATTCTTTACATTGAAACGCTCCTGAAAGCCGGCAAGTGCATGAGCTCCTAAATTGTCTGCACAGATACAAAATACTGAACCTTTTACGCATTTATTAAGAGTTTGCACAAAGATCCCTGTTTGTTCTAGTGACTTTAAATAATTAATTAAAGGACTGAAAAAATTTTCATAACCAAACTGCTTAACATCAGAAGTCTTAACAAGAAGAGCTAAATGAATTGAGTGTAAAGTGAAACGAAACTTTGAGGGCAAATTAAGAATAACCCAATAAACAGCAGTAATTTTATGAATTTTCTTCGATGCGCCTAATGGGTTACACAATTCAAAATCATCTATATACAGACCTAATGCAATAAACAGCTCCTGTTCTACAAAATGTTCATTTTGCTTAAAGTAAGAACCATCTTGAAAAGTCTTGTAAAACCCTCGAGTTGACTCTGCATTGAAAACAAGCTTTTCTAGAAACTCTGCTCTATTCAATAAAAGCTCAATAACCTGATTCACGGAAACATAAACAAAAGTTTTTCTTGATGTCCGGTCGTACAATAACTCAGTTGGTTCATGGAGAAATGCTCCCTGAAATATCTGTTTCTCCTATAATCTGTTGATAATGTACCTTTTTCTGATGTAGTAACAAGTACTGGATTTTTGTCAAACACAATGTTACTTATCTCTTGGAAAACTTCTTCTTCAACTCCAATATTATGTTTTCCAAAAACCTCTTTGAGAATTTCATTTGTATGAAACTTGGAAAGGGACAATATATGGTTAAATTATTCTATAATTGCCTGTATTGCATGTTTCGACACATGTAGCAGACATTGCATACGAAGAAAAAGGGAAGCTAATCTGTGCTCAAGTATTTTGGAGTCTACATTCTGTACACAATCGGGTTCACCTTTTTCTGTGGAATCCAATCTAGGACTACTTGTGAAAGACAATCCAGCTTGAGGATCAACATTACATGGCTGGTCTGTGTCATTAGACTGAAAATCACTAACTACCCTGACTGGTGTCAGAAAATCTCTCATCTTATGGTTTTTATGATTCCGTGATGTATGTCCAGTAAAACTATTAAGGTGGTTGGTTTCAAAGCTGCACCCCACGAATGGGCAACACACTATCTCTCTGAGTCTAAGGTGATGATGCAAATGAATTAATATTTTCTTTTTACAGCAAGTGTCCTTGTATTCACACAACCAGCACTGAAATGATAAATTCTCTCGCCTTGAGTCTTGAAAGATGTGATTTCAAAGCACTAATGGTTTTAAAAGTGCAACAGCAGTCCCTGTGGATGCAAGGCCAGGTTGAACCTCTGTGATGCAGTCGATAGTGTTTCAGCAGAACAGCTTCAGCGGCATGGGTGAACTTGCAGAATTTACACTGCATTAATTTCAATCTGAAAAACAAAGATGACAATTTGCTAGGGATTAGTAAAGCAGTCAGTAGAAATTTTAAAGATACTATCAATTTAATGACTATAAAGAATAGACTGGACATTAAGGTTGGCAAAACTGGAAATGTAATATTCTGTCCCGTTTTTAAATTTTGATACATTTTACTGCAATAAGATGAATTACAATTAGCGTATATTAATTAAGGACACTACTTAACCAACCAACACCTATAACAGTCGAGGTTAAGAAAGTCAACAGTCAGTATAAAACATAGCAGTCAATTAAAGCAGTAACATCTCTATATTATGACCAACACAATATTTGACACAGGTGAAGTGGTCTTTCCTACCACTACACTGTTATGATGATATTAACTCTGATATGAATTACATCTTATTACTTAAATCACTACAGCATATAGTGATCTGCTGAACTCAGCCTAAAGTAAACATTCATAAAACTCAATAACCAGTCACACAAATAGCTCCATGTTGTCTCTGTGTGATTTTCAGGGACAGGCTTTTTTAAATAAAAATAAAGCTCCTCTAGCGACCCGGCTAAAATACAAAGAGGACACTCCGCCGACAACTGTTAAGGCAGTGATCAGTGTCATAAGACTCACTGGCCATCGGCATTTTAGCGATCGTACCCACTGGTATATAGTAGTATTTACTATATACCAGTGCTGTCAAACGAATAAAAATTTTAATCGCAATTAATTGCATAATTTCAATAGTTAACTCGAGATTAATCGCAAATTAATCGCATATTTTATCTTTTTATTTCTGAAAGTGTAAAAAGCCTATTTGGGCATTTTAATATGCAAATTTGCAATAAATGACACTAGTAAAAAACATGCTTGTACAATTGATATTTTAATATTTTTATTTTAAAGCACTTTTCAGAATTGGAATGAAAACATCCTGGTGCCATAAAATGTTAAACTCTGTCCAATAATGGCTAAATCACTAATCATAATGCCCTGATGTTTATACAACGTGTAAATAAATGTGTAAATAAATAAATATTTAATGCCAAAATATTTTTTTGCCTTTTAAACAAAGATAGACATGGTATTAAGCATTTATATATAAAATAATACTAATTTTACATTTTAATAAAGTCACAACATTTATTAATTTTTTCACTCTCTCATACACATCTAATCCAGAGCTTTCACACCAACAACAATAAATTCCTCGTATATTTTTGCATGCTGCTTATATTCACATTCATACAGTTTAAAGCCTGGAAAAGGATTTAAAATTTCTAGTTCATTCCAGTGTCTTACACTTTACTTGCAACTGGGGAAAGAGCTTAATACCGGTTATTGCCACCGTAAACTGCAGAAAATACGGGCAGAGCTGCTCCTGCCTTTAGTCCCTCTGCTCCTATGTCAGGATGCGCTGCAGCGCGTTATGAAGCTGAGTGTTATTTCAGGTGGATATACTCACTGTGTCTGTTATTTTAGATTCCATATAAGCGACTTCACTTTCAGAAACAAGCCCGAAAAACTGCAACCCGCGACTCATGAAATTTACAAGCGACTTTCATTCATGGAACTACGGAAAGTGCCGAGGGGGGGGGGGGAAACACAATCTGGAGAGCGCGGCGAGGAAAAAACATTAACGCAATTAACGCGCCTTAAAAAAATGTGGGCGTTATGATCTAACAAAGTTAACGCGTTAAAACTGACAGCCCTACTATATACTACATATAGAAGTATAATATGGCGGGCCACTATAGCGTAACAGGTAACACCGACAGCTACACTCTCCCTTGTGTGAATACTACACTGCATATACTGTAAAGACAAACGGTAAAAATAGGCCCAGCTGACCGAGCCGAAGCTTGTGTGCGGATCTGGCGCCGCTCTCCAACTGTCCCTACTGTCAAACTAACCTGCTCTCCTGCTGCATAAAGGGAGCAATGCAGGTACTGAATTGGCAGTGTTATTACCACAGTAAAATAACACCGCCAATTCTTCTGACAGTGAGAGATTACATGGAATGTAGGCTAATTTTGCGACCACAATTTTGAGTTGGAACTGATAATTAACATGAATTAACAGAGTACCAACCAGTCAGACGATAACATGCCTATCCTGTTTTATGGGACCTTCCCAGATAAGCTAGCGGCTAACTGATGCAGCGCTACTAGCATCAGTTAGCCGCTAGCTTTCACTACTGACTGTAAAGCTATTGGTGTTTAAATGTTAAAAATGTGTGTCGCCTTCTTCATTAAACGACTTGCAATACTGCACAACACAACTTAGAATAACATTCTCGTATCAGCTTAACTTCATTTAATTAAAGGTTACTTACCTGTGTGGACTCCAGCTCGAGGCAGCGCAGCCACAAAGAGATTTCAAGTGCCAACCCGGAAAGTTGGCTTTCCCGCCTTTCACAACAAAGAAATCAGAGTTTGCAGAACTCTTGTCCCTTGCATTGAACTCCAACTTAAAGATTTAAAGATGTCCGGTCAAAATCAGAATTCAAACTGCTGAAAGTACTTAAAATATAAAATTATTACATACTGTTCAATAAATGATAAGCTTTTTAAGCTTTTTAAGAGTAATTTTCATTTGAAGGTCCTTTTATGGGGGCAGCCATCTTGGTGAAGAACAGTACTGCCTCCTCCCAGTTTGTGACATCAGGTAGCGGGATCGGCTGTGGAGCAAGTCCCAATGCCCTATCTATCCCCTTGTAAATAAATATCAGTTTTCATGCCAAAATATTTTTTTAACCCCTTAAACAAAGATAGATATGGTATTAAGCATTTAAATTTAAATTAATACTAATTTTACATTTTAGAGACATAAACAAATAAGTACGGTTTATGGGATGGGTTCTGCAATGTTATAAGACGAGTATAAAACTCATCTTTAGAACCAATCTCTGCTCAAAATGGTGATCTGCACCGCCTAATCTACTTTTAGCAGTTATCATCAGTTATTGCAACCGTAAACTGCAGAAAATAAAGGCAGAGCGGCTCTTTCTGAGTTTATTCTCTGCTCCTGTCAGGATGAGCTGCAGTGCGTTATGAGGCGGAGGGATATTGCGTCACTTAGTTTAGAGCCCAAACAATCGACTTCACTTTCAGAAATAAGCCCAAAAAAAACTGCAACCCATCTCTGCGCTCATGAAATTTACAAGCGACTTTAGAAAAAATAAGACCAAAGTTGTATAAAATAAGTGGGCTTCACAACAGTGAGCAATGTTTCTAAGTGTGTCGTATCCCTCCGCCGCTCGGGTCGGTAAACAAATGTTCCGGCAAATTCTACATCATAAAAAAGAAAAACCTACCAAAAAGTCTCGCTCTCATGTCATCTTGAAGACATTCTTCTTCCAAATGTTGGCTACAGACGACGTGTTTTCTCTCTGGCCAGAAGCACGATGGCAAATCCTCTCTCTTCAAGTAGGTAATCCAACAAAACAGCCCATGGTGGTCATGAATCGGAAAGGTGAAAAAACTAATGTTTTTTCCTCTTTCACCCGATGTATTGGAACATCAAACTGCCATGCACGTGAGCATTGTTGCTTCAACAATAGCTCTCGCGAATTTCAATGGTGAAGTCCTCTCGAAATCCGAAATAATTGTTTCTGTTCGCAGCTGTGTACAACAGCTCCTATTGAGCTTGCTTGTAAAGCGCGGAGAACTGCCGTCGGATCTCCGCGATTCTACGTCACAGGATGTGATGTCAGGCGCCCCCATACACAGTGATCCAGACGACAATTTATGCTTTTATTTTCTTATTGATTAACGCTAAATTCATTAAATAACCACAAACGTATTAGTTTTAGTTATAGCTAATGATCCCCTGATTTTTCCTTGTTGACCGGACTTCCCCTTTAAGTATTAACAACTCACCAAACTGTTTTAGAGTATACAACTGGCTTGCTTTGTTGTGCTAACTAATTTTATTGCCTCAAATGTCAATAATTAATATTTTCAAGTTTAACCAATTTAAATCACTGTTTTAGGCCAAAAAATACAAGTTGGCTTTTTTGCTGTGTATAAAGTCTCTTTCTGCTGACCCCTGTATCTCTTGTTCAGGTCCTCACAAATGGCTGATTTTATTTTTAACCCTAACCCTAAGCCTGACTGAAACTCCTCAAATAGGTCATTTCTTGTTCACATACTTGATTAGCAGTTACTTTCTGAAGAATTTTAGATAGAAAAACAAGATTGTATATAGATCGGAAGGCCCTGTAGGGGAGTGAGGAGCAGGGCTCTTGACTAACTTTTCAAGAACCAAGTCTTCATTGTTGACCTTTTGGTGAGAGACGACCCAAATTAAAAACACTTACGGAAAAACCAAAAGTAAGCATCCTTAAAAGACACCTTCAAAAATGTAAAAACTGTCAGAAGAAAAACAAAGTATTAAATACATAACAGGCTTTTTGACTCTGAAGAAAAAATAGAAACACTTCTAAAAGATATAAACATCTCTGGAAGAAAAATATGTACAATGAATTGTAGTATGTAGTATTTTATGTAAAGAGAAGCTTGTGTTGAAACAGTCTATGATACAGGCTGGTGGTGTACACCCCTGTGTTTTTGCTCTGGTTGTACTGTTATGTCAATTTATTTCTCTCAGGTTCACCAGCTCAAAAGTGAGGTGCACCCAAACCGCATATGATTCATTTTCATTTGAAAAAAATAATCAACCTCGATTATTAAAGTAATTTAGTTGTGGCTCTAAGTGTGTTCCAGCTCAAATGTTGTGTTCTGTGTGTTCGGTTTTGACAGGTTTTTCATTTTGTTTTATTTTCTATTAGAATCCAGATTACCACGGCTTCTCCAGCGATCCTGTGGAGGATGAATGGAACATGAAAGTTGGCTTCTTTTTTGGCATCTCTGTGGCTCTTGTCATCGGAGGAACATTTATCTATTATTTACCAGACCAAGGGTAAGTTCGTTTATCGTTGTGCTCAGATGTGATGTAACAGATGGAGTTTTTAGAGGTTATTCCAGTTTTATTTATCTATACAGAGCCAATTCACAACACGTCATCTCAAGGCACTTTACAAATGTAATCAAATGTCAGACAGATTGGTCCGGCTTTTTTTTCTTTAAGGAAACCCAGCAGATTGCATCGAGTCATTGATGTGGAGCATTTAGTCCTCCTGATCGTGTAGAGACAGTGGACAGTCACTTGCAATATGTTATTGACTTTGCAGCAACCGCTCATACCAAGCATCCATGGAGCGGAAAACTCCCCTTTAGGGATGGGTACCAAAATCCGGTATCAAAACAGCCCCGGGGCCACGGTGGACGGTCCTCAGGGACTAAAAAGCTTCAACCTTATCCTTGGTCTTCGTAACGGTATTATTAAAGCCCCAATGTGTAAGATTTACACACTGGCGAATTAATGAATTACAGATGACCTCGCCGTTAACAGTGTAATAACTTGCCCTGCAACCCTACGGACAAGACTTAACTGGCTGATATCACTCCACCCCTCCGCGTACACACATACTCCCTGAGAGGGAGACAAGACGAAAAAACAAGCCGTCTGCCGGGAGGACAGAGTAGTTGCTGGACTACACTGCCCTGTTTCTAACATACCGGCAAAATAAACATCACTGTTTTATTGAATTAACTTACCTGCTATCCAGTTGAAAGCCTGAAATCTCTGCATTAGTTTAGAACCCCCGCTCCCTCATGAATTATCTTCACTCCATCTGGTAATAATTAGAGATGCCCGATCCATATTTTTTCACTTCCAATCCCATATCAGAATTTGGGTATCTGCCAATACCGATACTTTTCTGATACCAGAGCTCTTTTTGCTTTAATGTTATTCTTATCATATTGTTGAATTTTTTTAACAGGCTGTAATGTCCTTTCTACGGGCAAGTATGATATGAAGGAATGTAAGCATGTATCCCAAAATACCACTTGGGATAAGTATAAACTCACAAAAGAAGTCAGAAAAACTGTGTTCACAGGAAAAATCTCATCCCGAAAACAAAAACAATGTGCAGGATTCAAATTGACTGTATTTATGAAATCCCAGAGATATTTCCATAAAGGGCAAGCTGTTCAAAACTTTAAGCTAACTTCTGATTTTTTTCTTTATTTATCTTACTTTAGTTTGTCTTTTTTACCCTCTTAATTGTAGCAGTTCGAGATATATAAACCACATGTAAAATGGATAATAAAAAAAATTATTATTATGATTATCTAAAGCTTCACGCTCCAAATAAAATTCAATGGATTGCTTCATATGATCACCACAAAATTGTGTATGTGGAAAAAGTTTTAGATCTTTGAGTTCATCTCATAAAAAATGCGAGCAAAACCAAAAGTGTTGCGTTTATATTTTTGTTGAGCGTACATCCTTTGCTTTGTCAAACTAGCAGAAAGTGTGGGAAATGTATGACTTTGTCACAAGAAATAAAGGGAATTGCTCTCCAAACAGCCCTCCAAAACATTCCCAAGAGATTTCATAAGCAGTCTTATCAGGATTCAGGTGTCCAAGCACTCATACCAAGTAATAGCCTGTAATGACCCTGGACAGTGACGGGTGGGTCATTGATTTGCATCTCACTTGGAATGCACCTAGGAGAATGGGCCGCCATCTGGTTAAAAACAGCAGCATGTTGGTGAAGTGCGAGCCACCAGAATTGACAAACTCCTGGATAGGTGAGGAAACGTTTTCAAAAACACTGAGCCAAAGTCTGTTTGCCTCCAATGCCTGTTTGCTGTTTCAATGACCCAGATAACTGAGAATTTGCACACAGCTATGTTCCCACTGCCGTTCTTAATGCTCAATTCCGATATTTTACTTTTTTTTTTTTCTTGCAAGGTCGTTCCCATTATTTTCAAAATGCTGCCTATATCTGACTCTAGTTTGACACCCACATGCACAATAACCTAGAATCCAGAAATACCCTGGATACCTAGCCGTCACACAATAATGACTTCACGTAGCCCGCTTTGGTCCAGCAAACATGGATGAAATAGGTTTTATGGATTAAGATGTCCAACGGAAGTCATGTATTGTCAGTGGGTGCTGAGGGGAAAATAAAAAGAAAGTGAAACTTTTGGCTAAACAGATGTCTGTTTGGCTGCGGAAACGCAGCCAGAAATGGTGGGGCAGGGGTTTTAACAACTTGACAGTGACAGAGTTCATTCATAACTTTAGGAAGTAGTTGGCAACTTTTAATAATTTCAGCGCCTCTCATCTTGGCTCCAAAAGCGGGGAACTTGTCGCAATCATTTTCTATTGCTTTGCAATGGGGGCAAATTGTGATGCGCTGCCCCACCTTTGAAATGCAATACAATGGGTACTGACGAACAAACAAATGTAATTTATAATGGCAGCAGTCTTTCCTTTCTGTAGTCTGATGTGCTTGAGTTCCTCATAACAAGAACAAGATACAACATAGGGCTTTATTGATCTCACAGTGGAGAAATTTACTTGTCACACATCGGCTTAATAAACAAAAAGAAAGTTGCCAAAGGAGGAAAGGTGCATAAGGTATAAGGCAGAGGTCACGGATTAGCGGACCAGGGTCCGGATCCGGACCCAGCTGCTACCTAATCCGGACCCAACCTGATGTAAAACATTTATATATTACTGCATGTTGTCCAACAGTGTCTAACTCAGGGGTTAAAATTCTCCGTCGCTGCGACGGATTTCCGTCATTTGGAAATTGAGCGCAAAAAGTTCCGTCTAGACTTTTTATTCAAGGTTATAATCTGAAGCTGCTATCAACCAATCAAACCTGGCAGAGCCGGGACATTTGCCAATCAGAAAGAGAGTAGGGCGGGTCTTTCCAAAGCGGACATTGCCAGTCTGAGGTTTATCGGTGTTCATCATTTTAACCTTTGGGAGAGCATTTTAAACTGGCCACACAGATGGTATGAATGAAAGTAGTGGTGGTCAAAGGGTTTCTTTGGATTTATGCAAAACAGCAGGTCAGAAAGTTCAGCAGCTGACAACAACTTCCCTCGGTAAGCGTCAATCTGCTCCGGGAGTTAATTAATGAATTATTTCCACCTGTGGCCATGTCGTCTGTCAGCGTTTATTCCCTCGCTGATAAACGCGGCGACCAACCAGGGATCTCCTCGTGATTCGCTATTATGTTTTATTTAAACACAAAGAAGAGTAACGCGCTAGCTCAGGCTAATTTAGCATGACCCTTGAAGAAGAGCAGTCGGACTGTGAAACAATGTGCCGCATTTGACTGGGTTCGATTCGGAAAAAGTAATAAAAAAAAAAGTAAAAAAAAAAAAAACTGCGCTGTTCTGAAACAAAGAAGGCAGAGCTGCATCGGCTGTCAGTCAGTATGCAGCAGTGTTCACCTGATGAGCAGCTGCGCTCCAGGACACTAAATAAAATGACAAGGATTTTGATGCTTACAGCTTAAGAAAACTACATCAAAAAGATAAAATAAATAAACTCCAGCTACAACATGGACTGAAGAACTGGTTCTAACTGGGTGAGGCCAGAGAAAGGCCATTCTCAGAGAGTTTTTTTTTTTATGAAGTTAAAGTGGAGCGCGGACACAGGGTTCATCCTGGACAGGTCTCCAGTCACTGGGCTAAAATATAACCATTTTATTAAACTTCAAAAAAGTTAAATCATGTCTTTTTATAAACTGTAATGATTAATTGTTTAACAATAACGGGCAAAGCAGAGACTGATTATTGTCATGTGCAATCTGTGTCAAATTAAAATGTATTATGTCATGATAGTGTTGGTGATGTGTCCTGCATTTCCAAGGATCATACAAGGATTTCCATGGCCTTGTATGATCATAAAATTGGTTTATATTGAATGTGACAGGAGACAAGACAAGAGCTAGTGGAGTTGATGTACAGGAGTGAAGTAGATGATGTAATGATGAAGCTGCTGTCCTCTGAACCAGCTGCAGTTTATGGAGGGTTTCTGGAGGACAGAGAGGAAAGGGAGCTGGGATTGTAAAGTGGACTGTGGACCAGTTTGTCAACAGTGTGAAGGAAGAACTTGATGCTGCAGAGATGAAAGTAACCCAGATGATGATGTGGATGTGGAAAGTGATGGAGAGGCTGTCCAGGATGACGCAAAGGCTCTAAAGCTGAAGGATGGCAGAGATACAGGAATTTTCAATGGATTTATCAGATTTAGTTGACTTTGCACACTAAGCAATTGAGCCAACTAATGCGGCATGATGTCCACGCCCCGGTAATATATGGGCTTGCGAGAAAATGTTTTCAGTCAAACATTATTTTTGCTTCAACCCCTGTGCTAACTTCACTTGCGCCGCTTCTCTTGTTAATATGGCAAAGCCCTCCGGAGCGTTCCCAAACATATCCGCTTGCTCATACATACGGAGAAAATAGCTGATTTAAAGGCGCAGAACGAATGAGCACCTTGATATGTGCTTGAGGTTGGCTTTGTTGCCAATCAAACCCAGGTTTAAAATCCTTACAGGGCAGCCTAAAGCTCACTTCTATCATTAAGCCATAAAAAAGAAATTAAAAAAAGTTCAGTTGTTTTATAAAAGATGTGAAAGTCAAGAAATTGTCTATATACCAAACTGTGAAAGATTGTGGTTCTCTATTTCAAAAAGCACTTTGGATTTTAAAATAGAAAAACATTCTATTTTTATGTTATTTTTTTGTTTAAAAAGTCAATGTATAAGGTGGGTGCATAAACATTTTATTTCAGTGTTAAATACTGTTTAAAGTAACGGATTGTAATAATAAATGTGTCCGGACCTTTACTGGTTGTTGATTTTCTTTATTCGGACCCCGCTGATTTTTAATTAGTGACCCCTGGTATAAGGTATATACAGTGTGTCCACATATGTACAGTGTATCAAAAATAAAAAATAAAATAAAAGCACAGGGGAAATAAGCAGATATTTAGGGGGACTTATGTACGCTCAGGTGACTTATATACAATGGAATGACGTTTTACATTAAGTGGTACCAGGTAAGAGCAACAGTGAGGTAGTGAGATATCTATGCAGCTGAAGTCGCTTATTAAACAGGATCATTTAAAAGTATTATTGCACAGGTTATTGCACAGTGTCTTAAATAGAATCGCACAGTAGTTATTGCACATTAGTTATTACTGTTATAGTTACAGTTATAGTGCAGCATTGTAAAGTCTGATAGCAGCAGGGATGAATGACCTGCGGTACCGCTCCTTTTTACAGACAGGATGTCTAAGTCTGTCACTAAAGGAGCTGTTCAGCTCCACTACAGTCTGGTGCAGGGGGTGAAAGGTGTTGTCCATGATGGATGTGAGCTTGGACAAGTCCCTCCTCTCAGCTACTTCCTCCTCTGAGTCCAGAGCGCAGCCCAGGACAGAAGTGGCCTTCCTCACCAGCTTATTCAGCCTCTTTCTGTCCCGCTCTGCGCTGCCTGGAGCCCAGCAGACGACAGTGTATAGGAGGGTTGAGGCATAAGGCTCCATCTAAAGATATTGGTTGTTTGGTTTGAAGTTTAGCCCACACAACTCATACATTTTAGCATCAGTGAATTTGTGACTGACCTCATGGTCTTTTGTAGACAGCCGGGGACGCGGATTTAGCTGGATTACTTGCATTTGACTTGACATAGTCGCGTTTCCTGAGCCTGGGTTAGGTTTAGTGAAACGGATAAAGCCAGGGTGCTCTGATCATGCTATGTCAAGCCTGGTTATAGTGCCTGAGAGGCGAGGGCAGGCAGGTAGGCAGACACAGGTGAAGCTGGAGGACTGCAAGCAGACACAAGGAAGGAAAGAACAGCTGGCTTGAGGTGGAGGGAGGCGGTGAGGAAGACGACGAGGGACGAATAGCGCTAGGAGATGAAAGGCGTGAGCAGACGTGGAAAGGACTGTGACGAAACAGCAGGGGAAGGGCAGACTGAGGAGTCCTTAAGTAGGTTGACTGACAGGTAAATTGAGTCCCGGTTGATTAGTGACGGCAGGTGGAGAAGATCTATGCTCAGTGGAATCGGGGCTGTATGGGAGATGGAAAGTGCTGGAACTGTCCAAGGTGAGACAGGTAAAAACAACCCTGACAATAGTATGTTTGCGTGAAAATAATAACTCTTGTCATACATTTACATTTTCTGAAGGTTATGCTTCTCCTTTTCTATTTATTTCTTTTGTTTTAGCCTGCAAAGCCACATCTACTGCTCTCTTACTGTAATGCACCATTTATGCGCTAAGCTAATCTTTAAGGGATAGCTAACGTCGGCTGGCTTGAAAGCATATTTCCAAGTATCGGCTCACTTGACCGCAGTATTTCACGGTAGTCTCTAGTTTTAAACAGCCTAATCCTGGCGAAAATGGTCCCTGGAAATGTCTCAGATTTACGAATGAGAACCAAATATTGCGTGCAACAACAGCAGCTGGTAGCTGGTCACGCTGCTGTCAAAGATAGAAGAATCGAAGGCAGGCTAGCGCACGGTCGCCCACACACCAGTCAGCCTTGCCCCCCTTCACACTCCCAAGCCCCGAATTTCACTGCAGAAATCTGGTCATCTTGATCTACAGCAACAGCGACTGCATCAACAGCTGCCACAGAGCCACTCAACCAGCAATAGGTCTGTGACCTGTCTGGGATAAAAGTTTCATGGGCAATCATAACTAAAACGATTCAGTCTCGCCAGCAGCAGGAGTTTATATAGAAAAGTTGTGAGACCCAGCTTTTATTTTGATAATCCACTTCTGCTTATCGACAAGGGAATTTGCATATTAGCTAAACATTTGGATCCCATCTAAATATTTAGCTCCAAACTAAATATTTAGATGTGAGCTAAATATTTAGTTTGCAAATTAAATATTTATTTTGGAAATTAAGCTTTAGAAAAAAACAAGCTGACTTGGCAACAGTGCATTTCACACGATGACCATAGCTATTAGGAGTAGCTAATACATGGCTGACATATTTATATAGTCACATTTATGATACGATGTGGCTTCTGTAGTAGTTATTACGTGCTTAACAACGAGGTAGTTTGTAATTCATTTAGCTAATCTTACACACTGGGGCTTTAAGTGAAATATTAATTCTAAGTGGTTTTTCTTTTTCTACAGGTTTTGGTAGTAATCTGACCAGTGTGTTGCTGAATAGAATTTTGCTTAGAAAAATCTACTTATTCATGGTTAACTTATGCTTTTGTGAGTTATTGCATTTTAAACATGGGGTGAAGTTAGTAAAGATAGATGTTTCCTTTAATAAAGGCAATCTTTTGAGTTTGAATGGCATCTTAACGGAACTTGATTGCATTGTTGTATTTCTAGGATACAACTGTAATTCATGTAATTCACTTTGAAACCTTTTGTATTGCATTGCATTTATCAATCTATCCATCGTCTCCTGCTGCTCCAAGATCAGGTCACAGGGTTTGATTATATATTTCTATCTATAAACTAGATGTTTTGTTTTCAGGGTTTCCGCGGGTCATTAAAAATTAAATGTCATTAAATTATCCGTCCGTCCGTCTTCTTCCGCTTATCCGGGGTCGGGTCGCGGGGGCAGCAGCTTCAGTAGGGAGGCCCAGACGTCCCTCTCCCCAGCCACTTGGGCCGGCTCCTCAGGAGGAATCCCAAGGCGTTCCCAGGCCAGCCGGGAGACATAGTCCCTCCAGCGTGTCCTGGGTCTTCCCCTGGGCCTCCTCCCGGTGGGACGTGCCCGGAACACCTCTCCAGGGAGGCGTCCAGGAGGCATCCTGACCAGATGCCCGAGCCACCTCAACTGGCTCCTCTCGACGTGGAGGAGCAGCGGCTCTACTCTGAGTCCTCCCCGGATGACTGAGCTCCTCACCCTATCTCTAAGGGAGAGCCCAGACACACTACGGAGAAAACTCATTTCAGCCGCTTGTATCCGGGATCTCGTTCTTTCGGTCACGACCCAAAGCTCGTGACCATAGATGAGGGTAGGAACGTAGATCGACCGGTAAATCGAGAGCTTCGCCTTTTGGCTCAGCTCTCTCTTCACCACAACGGATCGGTACAGCGCCCGCTTCACAGCAGACGCTGCACCAATCCGCCTGTCGACCTCCCGCTCCATCTTCCCCTCATTCGTGAACAAGACCCCAAGATACTTGAACTCCTCCACTAGGGGCAGCACATCCTCCCCAACCCGTAGAAGGCACTCTACCCTTTTCCGGTTCAAGACCATGGTCCCGGATTTGGAGGCACTGATTTTCATCCCGGCCGCTTCGCACTCGGCTGCGAACCGCTCCAGTGAGAGCTGTAGATCACGCCCTGATGAAGCCAATAGGACCACGTCATCCGCGAATAGCAGAGACGCAATCCTAAGGCCAGCAAAACGGATCCCCTCAACACCTTGGCTGCGCCTAGAAATTCTGTCCATAAAGTTATGAACAGAATCGGTGACAAAGGGCAACCTTGGCGGAGTCCAACTCCCACCGGAAACGAGTCCGACTTACTGCCGGCAATGCGGACCAGACTCCGACACCGGTCATACAGAGACCTGACAGCCCTTATTAAAGGGTCCGGTACTCCATACTCCCGGAGTACCCCCCACAGGATCCCCCGGGGGACACGGTCGAATGCCTTCTCCAGATCCACAAAGCACATGTAGACTGGTTGGGCAAACTCCCATGCCCCCTCAATAATCCTGCTGAGGGTAAAGAGCTGGTCCAGTGTTCCACGGCCAGGACGAAAACCACACTGCTCTTCCTGAATCCGAGATTCGACTATCCGACGGACCCTCCTTTCCAGAACCCCTGAATAGACCTTACCAGGGAGGCTTAAGAGTGTGATTCCTCTGTAGTTGGAACACACCCTCCGGTCCCCCTTTTTAAATAGGGGAACCACCACCCCAGTCTGCCAATCCAGGGGAACTGCCCCCGATGTCCACGCAATCTTGCAGAGCCGCGTTAACCAACACAGCCCCACAATATCCAGAGCCTTAAGGTACTCAGGGCGAATCTCATCCACCCCCGGGGCCTTGCCACCGAGGAACTTTTTAACAACCTCGGCAACCTCAGCACCAGAGATGGGAGAACCCGACCCAGAGTCCTCAGGCTCTGCTTCCTCAATGGAAGACGTGTTGGTGGGATTAAGGAGGTCTTCGAAGTATTCCGCCCACCGACGCACGACGTCCCGAGTCGAGGTCAGCAGCACACCACCCCCACTGTAAACAGTGTTGGTACTGCACTGCTTCCCCCTCCTGAGACGCCGGATAGTGGACCAGAATCGCTTCGAAGCCGTACGGAAGTCTTTCTCCATGGCCTCTCCGAACTCTTCCCACGCCCGAGTTTTTGCCTCGGCGACCAGCCGAGCCGCCTACCGCTTCGACTGCCGGTACACATCAGCTGCTTCCGGAGTCCCACAGGCCAAAAAAGCCCGGTAGGACTCCTTCTTCAGCTTGACGGCTTCCCTCACCGCTGGTGTCCACCAGCGGGTTCGAGGGTTGCCGCCGCGACATGCACCGACAACCTTGCGGCCACAGCTCCGACTAGCCGCCTCAACAATAGAGGCGTGGAACATGGTCCATTCAGACTCAATGTCCCCCGCCTCCCTCAGGACGTGTTTAAAGTTCTCCCGGAGGTGGGAGTTAAAGCTCCCCCTCACAGGGGACTCTGCCAGACGTTCCCAGCAAACCCTCACAGTGCGTTTGGGCCTGCCCGGTCGGACCGGCTTCCTCCCCCGCCATCGGAGCCAACTCACCACCAGGTAGTGGTCGGTGGAGAGCTCCGCCCCTTTCTTCACCCGAGTGTCCAAGACATACGGCCGCAGATCAGATGAAACGACAACAAAGTCGATCATTGAACTGCGACCTAGGGTGTCCTGGTGCCAAGAGCACATATGGACACCCTTATGCTTGAACCCTTATGCATTAAATTATTATTTTTTTCAAATTAAGGACTTAATTGACATTAAGTCATTAAATGTGATTATCAGTGGCATTTAAAATGCCTTATTTTTTTTCTAAAAAAATACGTTCAACAGTTTCGTCAGATATATTATATCAGAGATATAACTGATTCTGGCTTGCAAATACTGCATTCAGATGGATTAAATCAAAATGCTGCAGCTTTTGGCAGAAATTACTAAACATAACGGTGGGATTGAAGAAAAAACAACAACCAACTAGAACTGCAAGCTGTTATTAATGGGTTCCAAGCCCACCCACGCCCTGCCCCGCCCCTTTGAGCATGCTCCTGGACTTCAGTTCAGCGTTCAACACCCTCATCCCATAGCATCTGTGGAAAAACTGAAACATCTGGGCTTCAGCACACCCCTTCGCAACTGGCTGCTAGACTCACCAACAGACCTCAGTCGGTCTGGGTCGGACAGAACACCACTGATGTCATCACCCTCAGCACGGGCTCCCCTTAGGACTGCGTCCTGGGCCCCCTGCTGTTCACTCTGATGACACACAACTGCGTCCCCAGGTTCAAATACTTGGCAGAGGGTCCCAAGATCCTATGATATACTGGAAAAACCAAAAGACAGTCTGTCCAAACCTCTTCCACTTTTCATTACAATTTCTCTGAACTCCAGCATCATCTGTGTTTCATCGGGTGTTTTCTACTGCTGGAGAAGTGATATCAAAAAAGCGTAACAGATTCAATATCAAAACGTCGAAACAACTTATTTTTTTGAATAAAAATTTGCAAAAAAAAAAAAGCCAGTCCACAAGCATCCTCATTCACAACATGTTTACTTAGAGGTTACTACGTTATGATACAGGTTCACATTATTTATTGACTGTATAAAAAAAATCAAAGATATTTTAAATTCAAATGAAAATATGAAATAATACAATGCAAAATACAATTACTTAAATTGTATTATTGTGTATACTAGGTCATCAAATCAGTGTCAGTTAATGCTATCAACTAGGTTGCCTGTAGGTATTTTTAACGTCCAGCAGGTGTCAGTATTTAGTGATACAGTATTGGCACAGTATCAATACAGTTTGGCAACGTGTCGAAACACTTCATGACGCCTCATCGAACCATCACTACTGCTCAGCTACCCGCTAAACACCTCACAGATGCAGGGGCATTACTCAACTTTATTTTGGCTTCAACGGAGACCCTGTTCCGTATCCTGTCAAATGCTACAACGCTAAACCGCTATTTCAGTAGTGTGTATGAAATCTTTTTTAGTAGTGTGTATGAAAGCTTTTCAGTAGTGTATATGAAAGCTTTTCACTAGTTTATGTGAGAGCTTTTCACTAGTGTTTGTGCACGGTTTTCAGTAGGTTATGGAAGAGGTAAATGTTTTCACTAGTGTATGTGAGAGCTTTTCACTAGTGTTTATGCACGGTTTTCACTATATTATATGGAAGAGTTTAATTTAACATGTGTATATGGAAGTTAATTTTGATATATGTCCCTGGGGGCACCCCATACACACTGGTAGACTTCTGTTGGATTTACACATAGTGGTACAATGAAAAATGATCACATGTGGTATTTATCATGTTAACATGGGATAATAAACAGCATTTGTGGTTTTCAGTATGCGGCAGTGGGCCAGAAGGGAAGCAGAGCAGCTCATCCATCTTAGAGAGGAACAAGATCTGCCACTCATTGAGGAAAACTACTACGACACAAGCAAAATTATCTTGCCCCCATCTGAGAAAGAGTAATACCTCTTGCACTGTCCAACTGTATTTAATGGCTGTGAATCACTGATAAAATAAACAATATTCATCCTTGATTGTGTTATTTTCTGTGTTCCACAGTTTGATGTAATAAAAAAAACATTTAGTTTGTGGTGTGTTTAGATTAGAGCTGCAACTAACAATTATTTTTATA
Organism: Fundulus diaphanus; assembly: GCA_037039145.1. NCBI lineage: Eukaryota > Metazoa > Chordata > Actinopteri > Cyprinodontiformes > Fundulidae > Fundulus > Fundulus diaphanus. The sequence goes on along the minus strand of CM073129.1, from coordinate 5,115,337 downwards.
ATCGATGAATCTGTTGATTATTTTTATGATTTAATCAATGACTTGGGATGGGGGGGGGAGTTTTATTTTCATTCCTATTTTTCCAAAATAGAACATTTGGACTGAGAGCAAATAAGTGTACACAAAACAAGTTGCTACTTAGGAGTTCTGTTGCAATATTAGGTTATAAATATTTTTGCTTGAAATAAAGAAGTTTGTGTTGACTAGATTGTTAGTCAATCATTTAATAGGCAATGTTGTCTGTATGAACATCGATTTAACACAAAAGTGAAGCTGTAAAACTAGGGTGTCAAATGCAGTTTGGTTGAACCTTACCCTTGTGCTAATGCACGTCTGGGAAAAAAATTGGGCATAACAATGAAACCAGTGCAAAAACACCACTTCTGACAATCAAATAAACCACCAACCCATTTCATAGACTGTTTCAGCACAAGCTGCATTTTATGTAAATGCTACATTTCACGTATATATTTTTCTTCCACAGACGTTTATTCTGTACATTTTTCTAATTTCTAAGAGTTAAAAAGGGTGTTAAATATTTCTTCTGAGGGGTTTACATTTTTGAGGGTGTCTTTAAGGGATGCTTATGTCTTGTTTTTCTGTAAGTCTTTTTAATTTGGGTCTGCCTCTTATCATTCTGAGTGTCTCACCAAAATTCCGCTATAACAATAAAGACTTGATTCTTGAAAATTTAGTTTAGAGCCCTGCTCCTCTCTCATGCAGTACCTTCACTCAGACCTTGTCAGCAAATTAAAACTTCAAGCTTAATCAACCAATTATTACCATCAGAATGAAATTGTATTCCGACTGAGAGAGTTGGTTTATGATCCATGATCCGATCCACGTCCATCTAAACACTTTTTCCGATTAACTCATGAACTTACTGCGCCTGCATGTGGAAGATGGGGCCGCAGCTTTGAGTGCATCTTTTTTAGCACAGTAGGCCTGTCAACAAGCCTGACATGAAATTCATTGCAACTGTCATGAAAGTTCATCCCGAGTAATGACCAGTGCCTTCAAAGTGTCCAGTTTCTCTTATTGGTCCAAGTAATGTTCATAATAGAAAAAATGCATTCCACAGAGGAATTGGTGCCAGGTAGGCACATTGCAAACTGACAGATAATCGCTAAAGTTTTAAATGGAACACTTCTGTGCTTGAAATGTGTGAACATCTCAACCCAGTGCTCATCTGCAACATTTAGTGTCTTTGTTCCACTGTTCAATCTTGTCAGATGTGTACATTTTCACAGAGGAAACTTCGTCAAAGAGTTCCATTTCATTGATGTTGACGTGTGGCAGTTTTGAGGAGACATACCTCAGGGTCTCAACCTCATCCCAATCTGGTGAATGTTGTAGCAGGGTCCAGGAGAGGCACTTCATGTCGGTGAATGAAGAGCCACACTCTGGCTGATATGAGATGCAACCTTCTTAAATGTGAGTTCCTCCAGCAGCAGCTGAAAATCCCGGCTGACGAGGTAAAACACATCACCTTCCACCACGTTCACCGGCTTGGAGGTAAGAAGCCCGATAAAACCCAACCTCAGCCAATTGTAGCTAAATTCGAGCACTACAAGCAAAAGGTGCAGATAAGAAGTCAGGGCAGGGAGCTGAGGGGAATGAATTTCCTCATCAGTGACCAGTTTCCAAAGGAAATCCTTGATAGAAGGTGAGTATTATTCCCAATCAGGAAGATATACATGGCTGAGGGCGTCAGTGCTACAGTTGCTGTAGACAAGCTTTCCTTGTGTTGGCCCCTCGTGAGAACCTTTGCTCTGGAGGTCCCTTCGGGCATCTGGCGTTTTAGTCGCTCTGCCGTCTGCCTTGGTGCTCTGGGGGTGGTCTTTGGTTCTTCACAACCACTACTGAGCATTTTTCTTATGGATAAACCTTACATACAAAAGTGCACTCTCACAAACACTTACAGGTGCTTGGATTCAAGTACTTACAGATTCACTTCTATGCAGAACACCCATATTTACATACAGGAATCCAACACCATGTCGGCTGTCATGGTGAGTCTCCCTTTCATTGCCCGTCGGTCGGCTTCCATATATGGAGTCCATTTGATTAAACCGCTTCCAATGTGTTATGCTTGCGTTGCTCCCACTGTTGTAGTCCTTAATGGACTGGTAATCACTCTTTATTCTCTTCATCTTCACTTGGCGGCATTGTTGTGCTCCTCGCTGGTAGCCCTCAGCAGCCGTCAGTTCTGAGTTATGAGTCTGATTCTAGTTCACAAACAATAACTCCACCCCTTAGCCAGTCAGAGACAGACAGCCTTTTTGAAGTGACATCTACACGTCAACCCGTTGGGCTTGGAAACCCAGTGAAGCAGGTACTAGAAATGGTAATGGTTCCACATAACCTTTACTAGTGGAAAGGCCTAAAAAGTGACGTGTACCGAAGCAACCCTCCTAAAGTTAATACTGCTCCACAGTGTCACTTCAACTCGCTTCGCCAGAGGTCTGTTTTGCCGCTTTTCCACTAGTACCAACTTAGGGTGATTTGCTTCGGTACGTGTCACTTTTTAGGTCTTCTCACTGACAATAGTTACATGGAACCATTACTATTTCTACTACCTGCTTTGCTGTGGTTCCAAGTGCAGCAAGTCAATTTAGAGATGCCAACAGCCGCAGCAGATGCCAAGTATATCATTAGGTACTGAACAGGATGGAAGCCCTCACATCAGTGCCGCGGCTCAACGTAGAGGTGCACATGTTTTTGTGCTTTGTGATGGATGAGAATATTCAGATGGAGTTTGGCTGTGCCACACGGAGGAAAGTATTAAAGGAGCCCCTAACTGATGGCCCACTGAGGGCTACCAGCAAACAGCACCCCAATGCCGGCAGGTGAAGGTGAAGAAAATGAACAGCGATTACCAATCCATTAAAGGAGCTGTTACAGATTATGAGATTAGAGACTAGGCAGTGAAAGGCAGTTACTATGGAAACAACAGATAAACACTGGAGACACAGAGCCTGACATACTTAGATTGGACAGAATGACTGATTAGGAGAAGATGTGTCAGCTTGGACACGTCTACATTATAGTATGATCTTCTCGGCCACTGCCACTATGATGAAAGTGTTGAGAATTAAAAATATATCTTAGTTGGGGTTACTGAGGAAAGCAGAGTGGGGTCTGTCCCTTCCTGCTCCAGCGTAAGATAAACATGGAGTTTTATTGCCCCGAGGGGGTGGTCAGAAGGAGAGGGGGTCAGTCATGCTCCCACTGAGCCATGCAGGAGGAGTTTAAAGTTGATAAAAGGAATGTCTTGGTAAAACTTACTTCAGACAGACAGACAGACTTCTCGACCGCGCGGTGAAAGATCTCGATTGGTAATGTAACTCTGTCTCCATATTTAATTTCTATGAATTAAATATGTATTTAAACCGTTTTACCTCTGATCAATGCTTCCTCATTTATAGCCAAATCCGGAACTGGGAAAGATGGGTTTTTAATAGACATGTAACAGCAAGCCGGTAAAACCCAATCTTATCATGGTGCCAAAACCCCTCGGATTTTGGCTGTGAGTGAGGGTCTGTTTGAAAATTGGACACGAAAAGAGGACTAATTCTGCAGCATCACCGGTCGACCGGAAAAATGTAAGGAGATTTTTCTCCATTGGCAGAATGTTAGCTGTTTAGGCCAAATTTCTGTGGTGCTGTGGTTTACGTTTCTCTCTTCTCAAAATATCAGAGGTTGAACAGAGCAACTAGTGTGAGAGGGTTGAATGGAATTTATGTTGAAACCGAGAAATGATTGAATGGGATTTATTGTCTACGTCAAAAAAACGTAAAATAAGGTAGAAACGATAAAAGAGATAAAAGCCAAGAAGCCAAGTGGTGAGGCTGTCGAAAAATAAAATAAAAAGACAATAAAAAGGTTAAAAAGCTAAAGAATAAAAAATAGTCTCAGGAAGTTGGTCACTCCCCCCCATGACTGACGAGTCTGGTGAATTTTAAGACTGGGGTGGAACGTTACCTCGGAGAAAGGGGACTAGACACAGAAACGTAGCGATAGGAACGGCCAAGAATACGTAATATCTTTAAGTTGAGGCTAAGAGCAGCAAGACCTTAAGAGTGAGCTGTTATAGAAGATAAGAGATTAAAAAAAGGGGCCCCAAGGGAACATTTACATTGTTCTCTAGCATCAGAACGGGGATTCTGATTGCACGACGATTAGACCGAGGTGGTATTAAAATGAATAGTTGGTTTCGTCGACTACGGAAGGGGCGAGGGTCTCTCTGTGATGCGCCAGGCTGTCTGTCTTAAATGTTATATTTGTTATGTCTTTTCTGATGTTTTGAATGTCTCGGTAATATGGGATCCATGGTTTTGAGAGAAGGAGAGATTGGTTGGACCCTGCAACTCAGCGGAGAGTGGGGGTGTGTGTGTGTCTTCATGAGGGTGTGAATTTCTCCGCGTGCATGGGCCTGAAGATAAGAGCAGTGACTGGGGAGCAGTTTAATTTTGTTAAGTAAAAGTGATGAGTAAAAATATGGGTGAAAATAAAAACTAAAGGGGAATTTGGAAATCATTGAAAAAAAAAAGGTGGATGCATTAATGATGTTTGTTGAAGTGCAGGACAAGTTTCAATGCAGTAAAGCATTTGAGGTATTAGCAGCAAGCTGAGGTATGTCCCCTTGTCTTTATTGTCACACATCACATGAGGTCAGGAGGATTTAATCACAGGCTTGAGTTTACAATATGGGAGTAAACACAGAAGGGAGCAAGTTTCATTGTGGGTGATGACCAAATCACCAGCTTTATGCCCAGTTAGAGAAAGGAGACATTCTTTGTCTGAGGAAACCATTTTATCTAAGGTTAAAAACAATGGTACCTTCCTGAAAGCAAACTCTTAAAACAAACCTAATGCCTGTTGCTTGATAAAATAAAATGATGACATTTGTATTTTTCTAACACCTTCTGTTAGGGTGTAATTGTAACTAGCGTTATCTATTGCAAAATAGCATTTTAAAATGCCTAATGAATGTATATCCTTTCAGATATAAAATATAATTTGCGATTAAATTGTGATTAAAAGGTTTTCATTGTTTGATAGCCCTAGTTATAATAGATAAATAAATAAATATAATCCGTCAGACTTCAATCTAGCTGTTTAATAGAGAGTGGTAAATTCTATCAGCTTTTGCTCATTTGCAGGCCTGGGAAAACCACATTAAGCAGAACTAAACAGAGTTAAAAGTTGGGTTAAACTGTACCTTAATAGTGTGTGCAAACTGATACTGCGGTTGATTTGATCGATTTTGTTAACCCTGCATTTAGTCATGAGTCAGTTTCGAAGTTATCCTCAAATAAAGCAGCTAAAATTGAGGAATCTATGACAAATGTTAATGGCGTGTATCATTTTATTAAAGATACTGATATTGCAGAGCGTCAAAACCTAGTGGATACAGAAAATATTACGGGATCATCACAGGACGGTCCCCAAATTATTCATTATATGTAATCACATTTTCATGGTCCCACAAACTGCAGATGTCCTTGTCACACAGTAATTTAAGAACAGAGGAATCTTCTACTTGTTCATTTGGTGATGTGCAAATTCTGGTGAATAAACTTTTCAACATCAGTTGCTGGTGATTGTTCGTGGCCGGCAGAATTTGACTTAAAAAATTACTAAACAATGGCACATAACTGATTTTAGAGCTGTTTTAAAATGTACCTTTGGTGTTTTTTATATTTTGTTCCTTGATAGATTTAGTTATACAGCATTTTCTTTATACACTTTAGCAGAAGGTTCCTGAGTTTGCCTGGGACTCTCGATATCTTCTGAAAAAATCAGTAGGATGGATCAAACACACAGGTGTGGATCCTAAATAAATCAGTCCAATTTAGGGGAATTATTTGGAGTAATAGTGTTAAAAAAAAAGAAAAAAAAATGTGTCCTTTTTAATATCTCAGCTGATGATTTTAAATCTTGATACGCTCGCTCAGACAATATTTGATACACCATTTGCCTGTGACTCAAAGGAAGGGTGATACACCTCGCTTGAGTTTGTTAATTACTAAAAGTTGGTAAAATTACAGTTATTGGAAAACAACATACGAAGGAATGAGAGTAAGCAGCTGATTCCATCGAGAACTGTCTCTATTTTAATTTAAGGTGGGGGAGTTCCCTTCCCCCCCTGTTTTTCTTTTTCTATCTTAATTTTGTTACAGGTCTGTTCGTTCTGGAGTATGGACACGGCTGACATGAGACGCTGATCGGTGCCGATTTGGGGTTGGAAGAATAAAACTGAGCATTTACAGCCGATATGTGTGTCGTGGGGCACCCATCACATCTGGGACAGTTGCTTACGCTGGACACTGGACCAGGGACTGTTTCACATCACTAATTCCTGGCATGAAGTCCCAATACCACCCCACCTTCAAGAAGGTCAGTGCCTCATCTAAGGGATAACGCACCCATGAACAATGTTTCCTCACCCTGGAACAATGGCCAACGCCTATGAACAGCACAGATCCTAAGCTGTCAAGGGAAAATGACTGTCTGCATACACTGGAGTTGCATGCCTCATCCAGTTTCTGAGTCGTGGACCAGAACTTTGTCACTGAGGTGCGTCAACAGCAAATCACTGCAACACGTGGGGGACGAAATGTGGAGTTCCACACATGGAAGCTGTGAGTGCGACGCCTAAACTCCAATCTCTTTTCTGCCTGATCTGCTGAACATGTCAGTCCGGGTCCATCTCAAGGACCACAGACTGATAACAGACTTTTTGTTAAGGTAATTCAGACTGTTATTTCTACCAATATACTTTTGACCAAATTTAATGGAATGTGATTGTCATGGTTTTCAATTGTTTTGCCCACATGCGGATACGAGCGGGAGGCCAGGCACAAGTTTTAAGATGTTTTATTGAAGGAATCAACTGCTGGGATACAACGACGAGACGCCGAAGGAGAGGTCTGAGCGTCGAGCGGGAGGTACTGTGGGAAAGGAAAGAAAAATGACTACGATTGAATGAACCAAGGAAATACAAGAACCTGCGCAGCTTACCACTCAGCTGGGCGGACCTGACCGGGAGGAAGTAGCGGCAAGAGGACCCTGTGATCCTACCCCCTGTTGGTGTAGTGGCTAGCGGCTGGAGGGCAGCAGGTGGAACTGGCGAGGGACCCAGAGCGAGCTTCGGCTGAGCGGAGTGACAGATGGATTAACTTGAATGAAGGGAGGAACCAGCAGCATCCGGGAGGGGAACCACAAGCCCGGCTGGGTAATATCCAGGGAGCAAGGGGGAGTCGCCAGAGCAAGATCTGAGCCTTGTGATGCTGCGGGTGTGATTCTCCGGACAGAGCGTCAAGAGGTAAGTGCTTCCACGCACAAAAACTGTGACAAAAGAGAAGATCCAAGATTAGTCAAAAAATCGAGAGGCAAAGCTTACACGCTAGTGTTTCAGAGCTAGTTGGAGGCCACGTCATACCACGACTGGTTTAACATTCTGGCGTCTTCCATCTGTCGGTGCTCTGCTTAAGAAGCCGCTCCAAATGAGTCGCAGGTGTGGGCCACGCCCCTCGTCAGCTAGAACCACCTGCGGAGCAGAATAGGGCACAGATACACAGGGAACCCTGACACTACCTCCCCCTCAACGGCCGCCTCCTGGCGGCCCGGACGAGGAGGTGCTAGGTTGCGCTGACCAGAACCTGCTTAGCAGGTCCTTATCTGTTATAGCAGAACCGGAAACCCAGGATCGTTCCCCAGGGCTGCGACCCTCCCAGTCGACAAAGTACTGGTGGCCCTTACCTCGACGACGGGCGTCCACAACCCTGAGAACGCGGGGCCTCCGATCATCCGGGGAGGGTGGAGGGGGTTCGGCAGGAGGGTACAGGTCGCTGTCCAAGACCGGTTTTATTTGGGAGACATGGAAGGTGGGATGCACACGGGAGTGAGGACGCAGACGGACGGAGGAGGGGTTGATGATGGACTCTATAGTATAGGGGCCGGTGAACCGGGGAGCGAGTTTCTTGGCGGATGAGTCTGACAAGACGTCCCTGGAAGACAGCCAGACCCTCTGACCGGGGTGATAAGGCGGGGCTGGTCTGCGGCGTTTGTCGGCGAATCTTTTGCTCTGCTCTGCGGTGCGTGAAAGTGCAGAGATGGTGGCTTTCCAGATATCTTGACAGCGGGCGATGTATTCGTTAACAGAAGCGAAGGGGATTTGGAGTTCATCAGAGGGCAGAAGTGGAGGTTGATAACCTAGGGCTACTTCAAAAGGTGAACGTCCGGTGGATGACGAGAGGTGAGAATTGAGGGCGTACTCAACCCATGGTAAAAATTTGTTCCAGTCTGTTGGGGATGACGAGGTGAGGCAGCGGAGGGTGGTTTCTAGTTGCTGGTTCATACGTTCGGTTTGACCGTTTGTCTGTGGGTGATATCCAGAAGTGAGGGTGTAACGTGCACCGAGAGCAGAGCAAAAGTGCCGCCAGACCTGGGAGACAAACTGGGGCCCCCGGTCAGAGTGGATCTCTGTGGGGATCCCATGGAGTCGAAACACGTGTTTAATGAGGAGTTGGGCTGTTTGGAGAGCATTAGGTAGTTTTCGGATCGGAATGAGGTGGCAGGACTTGGAGAAGCGATCTACTACTGTAAGGATGGTAGACATACCTTGGGATGTGGGAAGACCGGTAACAAAGTCAAAGGTTATATGGGACCTGGGACGCTTGGGGATAGGAAGTGGATGTAATAGACCGGAAGGTGGTTGGGTCGAAGGTTTGTTCTGGGCGCAAACCGGACAGGCTAGGACGTATTCTCGGACATCCTTGGTCCAGGATGGCCACCAAAAACGCCGGGAAACCTGGGACTGGGTCCTATATATGCCGGGGTGTGCGGAAAACTAGGAATCGTGGCTCCAGCGTAGGACATCGGGACGGACAGATCGGGGTACGTACTTAAGACCCGCGGGTCCAGTACCTGGGTCTGGATCGAGCTTTAGGGCTTTGTTGATTCGATCCTCCAGGTCCCAATGTAAGGCCCCAATGGTGCACGAGGGGGGGAGGATCGGTGCTGGTTCTCTCTCCTGTTCTGGAGGGGCAAATTGGCGAGAGAGAGCGTCTGGTTTCACATTTCTGGATCCGGGTCTGTAGGTTATAGTGAGGTTGAATCTAGAGAAAAATAAGGACCAGCGGGCTTGTCGGGGATTAAGGCGTCGGGCTGACTGCAGGTATGAAAGGTTTTTGTGGTCTGTCCAGACGATTACGGGCTGCTCGGATCCCTCTAACCAGTGACGCCACTCCTCCAACGCTAACTTAATGGCCAGCAGTTCTCGGTCGCCGACGTCGTAATTTCGCTCGGCTGGGGATAACCGGCGAGAAAAGAAGGCGCAGGGGTGGTTCTTGTTATCAACCTTGGATTGTTGAGATAAGACCGCGCCGACCCCGGTGTCGGACGCGTCGATCTCGAGGATGAACTGTTTAGAAGGATCGGGGTGAATAAGAATGGGGGCCTGAGAAAACCGGGTCTTGAGATCAACGAAAGCGGCCTCAGCTTTAGGGCTCCAGGCGTAAGGGACCTTGGTAGAGGTTAACGCGTGCAAGGGCGAGGCAATCTGGCTATAATTTCTAATGAAACGCCGGTAAAAATTGGCGAAACCCAAGAACCGCTGGAGTTGTTTACGGGACTCTGGGGTTGGCCACTCTACGACCGCCTTGATCTTTTCAGGGTCTGATCTGACTCGTCCGCCTTCTAAAATCAAACCGAGGAAGGAAACAGAAGCTTGATGAAACTCGCATTTCTCCGCTTTAACGAATAAGCGGTTCTCTAAGAGGCGTTGCAGGACTAAGCGAACATGCTGTTTGTGCTGCTCAAGATCGCTTGAATAAATCAAAATGTCGTCCAAATAGACGAAAACAAAGACGTTTAGAAAGTCGCGAAGGACATCGTTTACTAAGGCTTGAAACACAGCCGGGGCATTACACAAACCAAAAGGCATTACTAGATACTCAAAGTGACCTAACGGGGTCTTAAAGGCTGTCTTCCACTCGTCTCCTTGCCTAATACGAACTAAATGGTAAGCATTGCGCAGGTCGAGTTTGGTGAAGATGGCCGCGTCCTGTACTGGTTCAAGCGCAGAAGATAACAGAGGAAGTGGATACTTGTTCTTAACGGTTATTTGGTTTAGTCCCCGGTAATCAATGCAAGGTCGGAGGGACCCATCCTTTTTTCCCACAAAAAAGAAGCCAGCCCCCAAAGGTGAGGACGACAGGCGGATTAATCCGGCCGAAAGGGACTCACTTATATAACGCTCGAGCGCTTGACGCTCAGACCTCGAGATGTTGTAAAGGCGGCTGGCTGGTAGAGGGGCCCCGGGCAGCAAGTCGATGGCGCAGTCATAAGGACGGTGTGGGGGTAGAGAGCTAGCCCGACTCTTGCTAAATACTTCTCGCAGATCGTGGTAACAACCCGGGACGCGAGAAAGATCAATAACATCCACAGGACCCGAGATGGAACTCGGGGCGTGGGAAACCGGGAGCGCAGACTGCAAGCACCGAGAGTGGCAGGCAGGGGACCACGACTCGAGCCGTGATTCAGCCCAATTTAATTGCGGGTTGTGAACGGCTAACCAGGCTAAACCCAAAACCACTGGCGAACGCTTTACGGGAAAGACAAAGAACGAGAGCTGTTCCCGATGATTGCCTGATACTATCACTTCCAGAGGCTCAGTCCGGCGGGTGATCAAAGTCAGTCTTAGCCCATCTAAGGAGGAAACCTGGAGTGGCTCCAATAATGGTTTAGTGGGTAAACGGAGCTGTTCGACCATCTCTTGGTCGATTTAAATTAAAATCGGAGCCGGAATCTACGAGAGCAGACACGCTAATACTATCCTGATTAAAGACTAGTGTAACTGGTAAACAAAAACGCGAGGACGGCTGGCTGTCACTCATCTTGGGGGTGGGAATCGAACACCGGTCCGCCGTCCTTCCCGCTACTGACGGCGGACCCGGTCTTTTGGCCTCACCGGGCACTCCCTGACAAAATGACCCTCGCCTCCGCAGTAGAGGCACAGGTTATTGGAGAAGCGCTGCTGGCGCTCGTCGCTAGTCAGACTGACCCGTCCCAACTGCATGGGCTCAGGTGGAGGCGTAACCTCCCGTCGTTGAGAACCGTTCATATGTGCCGGGGGTCCAAAAGACCGTAACGGCCTGTCCGAACGAGCCCGGTTTCGACTACGCAGCCGGGAGTCGAGACGAATAGCTAAAGTCACCAGCTCCTCGAACGTGCTGGGATCCTTAACCCGGGCCAATTCATCCTTTAGACCCTCATCCAGAGCCTGAAAGAATGCTGCCTTTAAGGGCTTGCCCTCCCAACCTGCTGCTGCGGCCACGGTACGAAACTCGACGGAGAAGTCTGACACACGTCGACCGCGCTGTTTTAAACCGAGAAGGACTCGAGACTGCTGATCGGTGTCTAACTCTGCCGAAAACACCGTCTTAAACTCTGTAATAAAGTCCTGAAAAGAGCAGCCAAAAGAGTCACAGTCAGGGGAACGGGCTTCTGCCCATCTGAGGGCTTTGCCCGTTAAGAGTCGTAATATATAGGAGATCTTAACTTGATCTGAAGCAAATGTGTGGGGAGAACGATTAAAAACTAGTTTACACTGGAATAAAAATCCTCCGCAATCCCCGCTGTCACCGGAAAATTTCTCAGGACACGGTGACGTGTCTCCGGGAGGCGGGGCCCAACTGCTGTCCTCCGCGCTTTGCGCTGCAGGAGGCGGGGTGTCAGGAGCTTGAGTGACAGGCTGGGTTGCCGCGGCAAGCGAGGCAGTGAGCTGGCTAAGCTGGGCGGTGAGTACCTGGAGTTGTTCCTGCGTTGAATTTACTGCTAAACCCAGTGACTGCAGCTGTTCCTGTTGCGCGGCCAGCTGCCGCCCGAACGTATCCGCTGGACTTTGCTGGCCAGAATGTTCTTCTGTCATGGTTTTCAATTGTTTTGCCCACATGCGGATACGAGCGGGAGGCCAGGCACAAGTTTTAAGATGTTTTATTGAAGGAATCAACTGCTGGGATACAACGACGAGACGCCGAAGGAGAGGTCTGAGCGTCGAGCGGGAGGTACTGTGGGAAAGGAAAGAAAAATGACTACGATTGAACGAACCAAGGAAATACAAGAACCTGCGCGGCTTACCACTCAGCTGGGCGGACCTGACCGGGAGGAAGTAGCGGCAAGAGGACCCTGTGATCCTACCCCCTGTTGGTGTAGTGGCTAGCGGCTGGAGGGCAGCAGGTGGAACTGGCGAGGGACCCAGAGCGAGCTTCGGCTGAGCGGAGTGACAGATGGATTAACTTGAATGAAGGGAGGAACCAGCAGCATCCGGGAGGGGAACCACAAGCCCGGCTGGGTAATATCCAGGGAGCAAGGGGGAGTCACCAGAGCAAGATCTGAGCCTTGTGATGCTGCGGGTGTGATTCTCCGGACAGAGCGTCAAGAGGTAAGTGCTTCCACGCACAAAAACTGTGACAAAAGAGAAGATCCAAGATCAGTCAAAAAATCGAGAGGCAAAGCTTACACGCTAGTGTTTCAGAGCTAGTTGGAGGCCACGTCATACCACGACTGGTTTAACATTCTGGCGTCTTCCATCTGTCGGTGCTCTGCTTAAGAAGCCGCTCCAAATGAGTCGCAGGTGTGGGCCACGCCCCTCGCCAGCTAGAACCACCTGCGGAGCAGAATAGGGCACAGATACACAGGGAACCCTGACAGTGATTTCTAATATTTTATCTGTGTCTCCAACTCTTGAGCTTCTAGGCAAATGGATTGGTGCAGGTAATAACTTCTTAAGGCAGCCAATTGAGCAGATACCAGCAGTACAGGTTTGCGGTTTTGAAAAATATACTACTGTCTCTTAAAATTTTTTACTATATAACTGATATGTTCCTTTTAAACATGAGTTTTAATTCTATTATGTCCAGGACCGTATTGCTCATAATTAACAGCAGCTGGTGTATGTTACCATATCTTCTATGGGCAGACAATCCACAGGGGTGGGAATACTTTCACGTGCTCCACTTAGGTTTCTGTGAGTTCTGGTTAACAACTGCATGTCATAAATTTCCACAAGGGGGGTTGCAACGTTCTTAGGGGACAGGTTTATTACATGGGCCTCTCGGTAAGCACAGATGTGTCCTGCTTGGGGCATTCTGTTTTTAAACAACATAGGTTAAACGGATCTGTTAGGTTATTTCTTAAATAGCTCATAAGTATTGAGATTTTTCTATTGTACAATATAACTGTTGCCTGTTAAAACATATCAGATTTTCACCAGAATTCGCCGTTACCAGGTGTTTTATTCAGGTAAAACCCAATATTTTATCAGTATGTAAGTACCTTGGAACATTCAGCATTCTCATACCATCAACTTGCTGTGAGCACATTAGTTATTATTTCTATGGGTACACTGATCTTACACAACTTTTGGAGGACTTCTTGTAGATCTGTGGGATTATGAAATTGCATTAAGTTTTGATCTGAATCCAGGATATAGGGTAGTGTTGTTCATACTTCAATTCAGATAATTATTTGCAGTTAATTGATTCCCTGTGATGACTAATACTATTCTTTGTTAATGTTTTGTAACAAAATTAATTTTGTTCCAAGCAGAGGGATGTGACATAAACATTTATATGATAACACTATATCGTAAAGTTATATAGATCTTAAACTTTATATCAACCCTTGGCACAAGTAATTTCGAAGAAGGATTCTTGCGCAGGACACCACGGAGGTATGTAACTGTGTTGTAAATCAGATAACGGTTGTTTAAACAAACAGAAAACCCCCACAAAAGACCTTACCCATGGCTCTCTGGAATGTTGTTTTAAGTGACTAAAATTAGATTCAGTGGGCATGTGTCAGGAAAAGGATGCACCGAGGCCATATGACAGTCTTGTGAGCAGATAACGCTGTTAAAAATGCTTACATGAGGCTTTTCATTGTTTTAGTTAACTTCCAGGAAACAAGCCAGGAACCAAGCTAGATCACATTTAAGGGTCAAAGGTTAGGAGACAGATGTTCTCAGCAGAAAAAAGAAGGTTGGTCTAGCCCCCGCTTGGCCTATATAAGTTTGAAAAGGAAGGAACGATGTGTACGTTTTGAGACAGGCTTCAGACCCAGGCAGAGAACTTAAGGTATCCGATGCTGTGATAAAGGTTGTGTCTCCCACTTTGGAATTCTAAGTTGTAATAAATATATGTTTAACTGTTGTTTTTGCCTCTGAATTCACTGCCTCTTCTCTTTGTGCCAAATCCTCAACGAGGGTGAAACGAGACGAGTTAGGTGAATGGGCCCCATATGCGTCTCGTTACTATACTTTGATTTCACAACTGCATTAATTAATTTTTGATTTTACAGACAGGGGGATCTTTACCAGAGATTTGTGTGGTCGTTGCATTTTCTTACAGGACAGCGTAAGGACGGGGAAAGTGAAATTGCGATAAAATGTCTCATTAACTATTACATTTCTAAAATAGGATGGAGATGGAACAATGGAAGATGTGAAGTGTGTTTCTTGTGGGATTGTTCAGTTAATTTCATTACAGGATATGATTCCATATGACTGAAAGGAGCTTTTCGGGACCGAAGTCAACCTCCGGAATTACAGGTAGCACACGACATTTGATATTTAAACGATTGTCGTGTAAGTTTCAGGTTGTATTGGAGACATAAAATTAGGAGAGTTCAGGAATGGGAGGGGGAGTCCACTGACCCCCGACCTCGAAGGTGTGCGCGCTGAGGTCATCACAGACAGATGTGGTGGGCCAAAGGGTCAGGGGCCCTTCACATTCCAGGAGCCAAGTGCACCAGCCAGAGGGTGTTCCACTAGAGGGTCCAAGGGGAACAATACCAGGCCAGCTTTCGGGTCAGACTGGCTGACTGGAAGGATTTTCAACTGCCACCCACCCGTGCCATCCAGCAACGGGGCAGCTCGATGCGCAGAGCCACTCACGGAAGGGGCAGCTGGAAGTTTATTTTGTTTTCGTTTTTTATTTTTAATAAAGATTAACATACAGTTGTGTGGAGACCGCGGTTGGAACACTGACTCTTTAAACCATCTTCTTTAAAGGCGAGAAGAAGACATCTCCGAGACGCAAGACATCATGACAACAATTGAATGCATTGTGTAAAAAAGAAAAAAGAAAATGAGTTTTGTAACCACTGCATATGTCTTATAAGTTCCATATTCATAAGGTGTTCAATATTAGTATCGTTAGAATCTTGGTTCTGCATTGCATGATAATCTTTTTATTCTGTGGTTTGATCTGAGTGTAGTGCTTTCATGGGTTATCTTTATTTCTAAGAAGACATTTTGTTAATCTAGGTTAGGACTCTTAAAGTCATATTTAGATCATATAATAGTTTCTGGTAGTTGCACATTTATCTCAGCCTTGCACCTCTCGGATAAAGGTGCTTACTTTTCTTAATTCTAGTAGGTTAGAGATTCAGATAGGTTTAGTAGCTTTTTAGCTTATACTTGGGTTATTTTACACTTAAGGGGAACATTTGAACTTCATTTGATTTCATAAGTCGCCAACAGAGGGGTCAGTGGGTTACAATATCACATCTTACTATTTACATTTTGTTTAAGGGTTTCAAGACATAGACTTAGTTTAACCTAGTTATTGGTTTGATCTTTGAGGGATCAAAACAGAGGGGTTGTTGAGAATTAAAAATATATCTTAGTTGGGGTTACTGAGGAAAGCAGTGGGGTCTGTCCCTTCCTGCTCCAGCGTAAGATAAACATGGAGTTTTATTGCCCCGAGGGGGTGGTCAGAAGGAGAGGGGGTCAGTCATGCTCCCACTGAGCCATGCAGGAGGAGTTTAAAGTTGATAAAAGGAATGTCTTGGTAAAACTTACTTCAGACAGACTTCTCGACCGCGCGGTGAAAGATCTCGATTGGTAATGTAACTCTGTCTCCATATTTAATTTCTATTAATTAAATATGTATTTAAACCGTTTTACCTCTGATCAATGCTTCCTCATTTATAGCCAAATCCGGAACTGGGAAAGATGGGTTTTTAATAGACATGTAACAGCAAGCCGGTAAAACCCAATCTTATCAAAAGGAACATGGACCGCGGAACGCATTTCAAATTGGTCGGGCCCATCAGGCAATACTCAATACCACTACCCATCACATACGCACGCGCCCGCATACACATAAAACACCAGCATCCCCTTGATCACGCAACTGATTTGCGTCACATGACACAAGACAAGCCAATCCATTTTTAGACACCAGAATTTATTGCTTTCTCATAGGCTGTGGTCCCTGAGCATAATAAATATGTCTGCCATGTTATAATTAAAATCGGCACCGAATTTTTATTTAACTTTTTTTCTGACTTTCCAGCACACACGCCCCGGATTTATTTCCACTTACAATCATTATATTACAGCTAACACAATATTTACAGAATAAAAATACTTTAAAAAGAAAAGTCAAACTCACCCCTGCTCTAAATATTCCCGAAAAAGTGTCTCCGTCTGTCGTTATGCTGGAGAAGTCCCTGGCTATCCTCAAAGCATCCACTGTGGTCAAAAGATCCCTGTGTGTGTGTGTGTGTGGGGGTGCACATCAAGCTATTTAGTCTTTTCTGGGTCATTGTTGATCTCAGATAGGTCTTGATACGACGGAGGGACGAGAAACACCTCTCAGCACTTGCAGTGGACACGGTTAACTAAGCTAACGAAGCAAACGAAGCTAACGAAGTAGCGGTCATAAGCAGCGCAGAGGTGGGAAAACTTTTGTTTACATCACATGACACAATCAGCCAATACATTTTTAGATGGGATGATTTATCGCTTTCTCATTGGAGAATGATGCTGCTGCCATAAACTACTGTGCATTTGAAAAAAAATAGCTATTGAATATTTTAATTTTATTTATATATATTAATTTACATGTTTGATCATCAAAACTAGGTAGGGCCGCAGCCCTACTGGCCCTACCCGTTCCGCGGTCCATGGAAAGGAACACTGATATCGTACTATGTAATGTCTGTGAGAGGAATGAACGGACACTCTCTGGTGTCCGGAAATCTACCCATCACATTGTTGCATATGAGAGTCCAGTACGGAAGCTGTAAACATCCCTCTGCCTTTTAGATCAAATATGTTAAAATATAGTTTCAGTTTTAAGAGTCTTTTTATTACTACAGAAGTCTACAATAGAAACACCACATTATTCAGGCACAGAATCTGGGGTGACCACAACCAGGTCAATTCTTTAACAGAGCAATAAGCAAAATTTCATTATTTTAGATTTAAAAAAAAAAATAGATAATGTGAAAAACTAAAGATAATATTTTAAATGGACTATGGTATGACATCACACGCTTCTCTGTGCGTTGTTCTCCAGTGTCTTGTTTATATAGCCAGGCCGGCCACGTGTGCATGAACATGCATGTGAACAGCTGCTACTCAGGGCTTAACCCCTCCCTGCCCTAAAATGCCACCATCAGAGCAGCGCAGCATTGGAGAAAGATGGTAGAGAGCACCCCCAGCAGATCAAACTGTTCTCTTGCTAACAGCATTATCAAGTTATGAGTGACTTACTTCTTCATATGTTCCTCTGAAAGGTGATGCTGGCTTGCTGTGGTTTTATCCTTTACAAATAAGTGCATAAGAGGCGACAGGTGAGATGGGAAATGAGGAGCCGGGTTGCAGATGAAGTGAAGGTAGAGGAGCGGCTTGTCATACATCTTGTTTTCGTCTACAGATGTTACTTAAGCACCACCTAGTAGTAAAAAATATTGCTCATGGTTTCTTTAAAGACTACAATGGTCGAAACGATGCTAGCTGAAAATTTTTTAAGTGGTTCGACCAAATGGACTTATTCTACAGGAGCCGACCGAAATGCATCATGAGGGAGAGTCGCCGCTACTTGGCCACCATAGTGTTGGATTCTTTAATGATGGTAAGAGCCACTTTTACCTCAGAATCCAGGGAGGTTCACCTGATGGTGCCAACACCATGGTGGCTGTGTGCCACAGTGGCTTTCCTGCACCTCAATACACAGGTGAGAATGGTGAAGATTGCTGTCTTTGTCGTCACTTCCTGTTTGCAGTAAGGCGTATTGTGTCACTTCCTGTTGTCACGGTTTGAATTACGGTCTGTTCCAGGCTCTCTTGTTTTTATCTTTAATCTCTTTGCTGTAACATCTATCTGTTTCTAACACATAAGCACTTTTAAAACATTCTCTGTTGCTGCACTTCATGTTTGGGAACTCCTCGTGTTTCACACGGTTTGCTTTTCTCGGCGTGGTCATTAGCCTAGCTTTAGCCTCACAATGGCTTTCTCCCCTATCTGTCCATCAGCTTCTCCGTCTAGGTCTAAGTCTCCCCCTATCTCCTGCTCTCTGTGTCAGATGTTTAGTTGTTTCTCTGCCTCTTTTAGTGATAATGGTACATGTAATAAATGTAGTGTTTTTGTAGTTTTGGAGGCGAGGGTGTCAGAATTGGAGACCCGGAATGGTCTCCAATTGGCTTCCTCCCAAATATGATTACCTCGTCCTCAGTAAATGAGGCAGCATTGGAGGAATCTTTAGAACCTGCGCGGTGTTTGACCTGTTTAGAAGCAGTAGATCTAAATTTCTAGCTTGATCTAAACCTTCTACTTGTATGTTAGACCCAATCCCAACCAAGTTGTTTAAGGAGGTATTCCCTTTGATCAGTGGCCCTATTTTAGACATGATTAATCTATCCTTAGTAATAACAGCTACTTTAAAAGCCTGTGGTACATATCCATTTACTAAGGATAGATTAATTGTTCTTTTTTTTTTTTTTTACTCTCACGTGTACAAGCCTGAGCCTTCGCTACACACCAACAATAATTTCGTAATATTTTTGCGTGCTGTGCATGCACACATGCATACACACAGTTTTTAAAGGCCTGGAAAGGTGTTCTTTAAAATTTCCAGGTCATTTTAGTGTCTTGCACTACCCTGCTTAAGACCCTTGAAAAACAACTATTTTGCACAGCTTCTTGTGTGTGATAGCACTCTGTAAGTCCAGGGTACTTAATTTGGCAATGCGAGTCAGCCTTAATTTGTGAAATACAGAGATAACAAATTAATAAACATAAAATTATGGTCCATCTGTTGGGTTTCTGCATTGTTCTCGCCATGTAAAAACTTATCTTCAGAGCCAATCTCAGCCCAAAATGGTGATCTGCACCGTGTGATCTACTTTCAGTAGTTTTTGCCATTTATTGTAATCGCAAGATCCAGAAAATACGGGCAAAGTTGCTCCCTCTGCGTTTACTCCCGTTGGCTCCTATGTCAGGCTTGATTAGGAGAGACCCATCCAAGATGGCGACGCCGCAGGATGCGCTCCGGCACGTAATGAGGCGTCTACGTAATGTATATGATTTGCTGTGTCTCAATTCGGCGGCTGCGTCCTTCGAAGGACGCATTTTAAGGCCGGTGACGTCACAACGATGCGCGGAGGCTGTCCCATTTGGCAAAAATTCTGAGGATCCTTAAAATGCAGCCTTCGAATGCGTCCTCCTTTTCCCCGAATTCTGAGGATGCACCGCTACCATCCTTAGTGGCCTCGCCTGGCACAAGATTTCCCGAGGTGCTTTGCTCGCCTTTTTTTAGTAGTTGAAGAAGAAGAAAGAAGGCGGATTTTGTAATGGAAAGCAGCAGCGCTGGCAGTAGTGCTGAGTACAGCTTTAAATGTAAGTAGTTTGTTTTTATTTTTTTAACTGAACATCTATTAAAATACGTGACGGTAACGGAGCCACCGGAATTTGTAGGACCAGCTAAAGCTAAAGCTTAGAGCTAATCTGTTGATACGAGACGTTCAGCAACATTAAAAGCCTTCATAAAAATGTCACAATTTTTGATTTTAACCTACATCTTATTGTAACTGTGCTGATAGCCGTGTCCCTCACAAATCCGATCAATCTATTCTCATACAGTTTATTACAAATGATTAGAACTGTCAAAGCTTAATGCAGCTGAAGAAATAACATCAGTCCAGCTGTACTGGGCTGTCAATACTGCAAACGTTTTGTTTGAATACTCAATAACATATAGTTAATTTACAGTACAGTATAATAAGGTTTAAAGTATAATTCACTTGAAGAACAATACCGGCGTAATTATACAGAAAAGTCATTTTGCCTGTTGACATAACAGAAATATGCTTTACATGTCATTTTGTTCTAGGGAGCAGGGAGCATACAGAGGAGTTGATAAAACTCCGAGGAGCATAAAACTCCGTGGGCAAAATGACCACCTCTTTACCGGGGCCAAAAACACTGCCACAGTCGGATGGAGGTAAGAGTTGAGACATAATTCCATATACATGTTGCATTTGTATGTAAAATTCACACAAGTTCAAAGAAGTCCTGTTCAAACACCAACGTACAAATATAATCTTTTGATCACATCAAATGATGCCCAGATGTCACTTTTTTTTAATCTTATAGTTGTGATAGTAGTGATCCTTGTGTGTTTATCTCTTCTCGTTTCTCTTGTTTAGAACAATCCTGCAAAAAACGGGCCTGGAGGGTGAAGTTGAGCCACAACAGGCCAAAAAAGAGTGGGACAACTTGAAAAAAAAGATCCAGGGACAGGGCAGGGGGTCAGTGGAAAGCCTGCTGCTGCCACCTGGCCATGGTTTGTCCTCAGGTTCTGTGTTGCTGTCATTGTTAAATTAAATTATTAAATTGTCTATAAAAGTTATTGTTGTCTGTGTGTTCTTAAAGTCTTTTAACCTTTTACATTATCTGGTTCATCACTTCTTTACAATTTAAGTAAACTTAGAACAACTTCTCAGTGACAACATCAATTTATTTTTAGAGAAACAAGTATTTACAATAAACTATCAAAAACATTTTAACTATTTACATTAGATTTTAAAATTAACTACAACAACTATTTACAGAAGATATAAAATAAATATTACTAAAGAACATATATATATATATATATATATATACAATTTTGACTGAGCAGGAGTCCCTGGTGGTGCTGCTGGACTGGATGGGATGCCACACAGATGACCTTGGAGTCCTCTCACTGCGAGTGGGACATCATCTGGGGGGTGGGGGATGCCTCTCTCCACTGTTCACCACATCGTCCATCAGGGTTTGCAGGGCTGACCCAATCGACGGCTGCCATGTTCCTAAAAATGTTTAAGAAGACGCAGAAAATGACTTTACTACAACTGTTTTCATAACCCTTACATGAGAAAAGCTAAAAAGTGATTATACTTGCCATCTAAATGTAATCGTGGTCGGGTAGAACCTCCTCCAGGGCAGACACCTCGGCAGACAGCTGGTCCCGCCAGGGAGCACCACTGACTGCCTCCAACACGTTCTCCCCCTCCTCATCCTCTGGCATGTCGTCCTGCACTTCATCCTCTGGGGCCATGATGTCACCGGCTCCCAGGCAGATGTTGTGCATTTAAGTTGATGCAGCAGTACATCGGCCTTGTCTGGATAGAGACATGAAGATTAAGAACAACAGGATTAGATGATAGCAATTTCATTTTAGCTGAAATAAATTTCTAATGAATGTCAACCCCTTAACGCCTGGTGTTGCTAATTTGTGACCAAACAATTCTGGCCTTTACTTATTTTACTTCATCTAGAGCCACTATTTAACTTTTTTTTTTTACGTTTTTATATTTAGATTTATTTTTCCTGTATTATGTTTTCGTTATATTACAAATAAAATCAAGCAGTAAGGGGATAACAATTTAGACAAATAATGATTTATTTCTCAATATTAGTTTGGCTTCTCAACACAACATTAGTGATAGTGAAAGTAGTGACTTAAGTCAGTTATTTACAGGGTTTGTAGACATTTTACTATTCAATTCAAATTACTAAAGTTACAAACATAAGCCTATATCAAGTCTTACAAATAAATATAACATTTTATATTTAAACATATTCGTCAATCTGCTGACAAGCGTTTGTTTAATAACTGGTATATTATGATCATTAGCAGGCCCCTGTGGGTGAAAATAATAGCAGGTAAATGTTACCTCTCCACTGCGCTCCTCCAGCCTGAGAAATATTCGTCGCCGGTTTTACTGCCGCCGAAGCCGTCTAAACCGACTGTCCTCCTCCAATAACAAGTAAATAAAAAATAAATAAATTCAATATCCATTTTTTTGCGTCGTTTATTGGCGCTGGTGCTGTTTTTCGCCAGGCTTGGGGTAGACGTGATGACGTCGTGTCGCAACCAGGAAGTGCTCCAAAGGCTAGACCGTCCCATTTACCAACGGTTGAGGATCCTCCGGAGCATCCTCCGATGGCTGGGTCCTCCTAAGGCTGTGTAGGCTGGGTCCTTCGAAGGACGCAGCCGCCGAATTGAGACAGTCAACGATCAAAAGCTGCAGGTCATGAGACTCTCTTTTGTAGTGCATGGTGGGAAATGTAGTGTAACGTTTTACACTTCCAACTCATTCACAGCTGACACAGATTCATAGAAAACTTCGCTTCCCAGAAGCTCCACCTTTCTTGTCGAGGATCACTTCCACCCTGAATAAAAAAAAGTCTGAGGGCTGTTAGTCAGTCATCCCAGCTTGAAAGTGATTTTGGAAGATCTTGTGATGAAACTTTAATATTTTCTGCGCTACATGGCTTTACTGGAACTGGGAAGGGAAACCGGGTTTGCTTGAATGAAGGGATGTCTTTCTTAATAATCAGGGGCTAGCATGTTGCTAGCAGCTTAGTCCCCGTGAAACAAAGCTTAACTGGTGGAAACCCATGTTAATAAATTGTCGATCATCGGACTTTGGTTTAATCCTTTTGTTTTTGTGGACTATTTTCTGAAAAAGTTTAGCCATGGAGGAAGTTGATAAGATCTTGATTCACGCTCTCAGACACGTCGGAACGTAAGTTTGTTCATTTTTTGTTCTTGCATGTTCTATGAGCTAGATGTAGCCGACTTATTGACAGCTCTCGGGTAGGTTATATCACATTCTTGTGCCCTACAGGGAGGTGGGTGAGGGCATCGACAGAGTAAACCAGTTCACCAGTGAGCTCATCGTGGAGGCTGTGGTCAGATGTATCCGGGTGATCGATCCAGGCCTGGACGGAGCGTTACCTACCTCCCTGCCGCCGGGTATGTCTGCCCGCTTCAGAGTGGGCATGAGCCTGGCCCAGGTCTGCCAGGTAAACACCTTGAGAAAGTGCTGTTCCCAAAAGTCTGAGCTTTTGTGTTGGCTAACTGGTTGATTTGTAGATGAAGACTGCTGCTGGAAAATGCTTTTCTTATCAGGTGAATTCAATAACTAAAGATCTGAATTAACAAACCTCAATCATTGGCCAAGGAAACAGGAACACTCAATGCATCTGTCAGTTAGGCCAAATGCAAACACTGTCCAGATTCTTGCAAAAAAGATTTCTTAAATATATTTCCACCAAAAGAAATGTGAACACTCCAGTGTTACCCCTGGGTATTTTGTTTATCTTGCCTAAGAGAATCACATGTCGTCTTCTGGCTCTTCTCCACACGTTAGCAATTCAATAAAAATTGTATTTATATAGCGCCAATTCACAACATGTCATCTCAAGGCACTTTACAAAGTCAAATTCAATCAAATCATAAATACAGATTGATCAAAACGTTTCCTACCTAAGGAAACCCAGCAGATTGTGTCGAGTCTTGACAAGCAACATTCACTCCTCCTAAAAAAGTGTAGATCCACAGTGTACAGTCATCTGCATTATTGATTGCTTTGCAGCAATCCCTCATACTGAGCATGCATGAAGCCACAGTGGAGAGGAAAATGCCCCTTTAACAGAGAGGAAAACCTCCAGCCGCACCAGAACCAGGCTCAGTGTGAACGCTCATCTGCTTCGACCGACTGGGGGTTAGAGAAGACAGAGCAGAGACACAGAAAGCACAGAAGCTCACATTGATCCAGGAGTACTTTCTATGTGATAGGCAGACTTTAAAAATTCCAGTAGCAGCTTGTTATTTGGATCAGGTGTGTGGCTGCTGATGTTCGAATTCACCCATCAGATCAGGATACAAAAACAGCCAGTTTTATCATTTTAAGCATGCGATTAAAATTTAACCAAATTCAGTTTCCCACACAAATGTTTTTACTACTGAAAGCAGCTTGAATTTCAAATTAATATTGATCAATTGATTCAAATGTTTCAATTACTGTTAAATTGTATTGTTCTTTATTGGGGGTGACTTGGCTCAGGGGGTAGAGTAGTCGTCTTGACTAGAGTAACAGATGTGGAAGACTTTATTATTATTATCAGTTTGATATGTGAATGGCAAAGAAGTAAGTTAGGAGTGTCTGGTTACTGGCTTATATTTAACCCATTAAGACACTCTTGGTCTAGATGCTATCAATCCGTTTCTGAAGCCTTGATTTAATATTTTCCATGGTGGTTACTGTGTGCTTTAGTATTTACAAGGACTAAAAGCCAATTTTAAGCAAAGGGTTTGCTAAGATTTTACTACCCAGTGATAGAAACAAGAAGTCTGTATGTAGCTTTTTTTTCCTTCACGGTAGAATCACAATTCAATTCAATTCAATTTTATTTTTATAGCGCCAATTCATGAAACATGTCATCTCAAGGCACTTTACAAAGTTAAGTTCAATCATATTATACAATTGCTGCAAAAGTAATTTTTTGGGTTGTTTTTTAACTCGTGGCAAATATTGTGATTCAAAATTATGTAATTTATGGAAATAATAGTTGAAGAAAATTACCTATTGTTTTGATGTCAAAAACAACTTTTATCAATGTGAAGCAGAAATAAAACAACTCCTTCTGTTACTTCTTGAAAGGACTGCTTACATCCACTTTTCCACCTTAAAAGAACCAATTTCACATAAGAGCATCATTATACTAGTCCTTAAGCTGATATAAATGTAAAACTTGAAGAAGCTGCAATGGGGTACCGCGCACGTGACGTCACCGTCTCAAGAGCAACGCCCCTTTTGCCGCTTAGGTAGGACAAACCGATAGAGAACGCACGTAGCAACCAGCAACAGAACCAGCGATATGACCGACTTTGCAGCCATTAAACTTTTCCAAAACGATGTCCCAGGCGCACGGTTTACTGGTCGCACTGTCGAAGAACACACCAACCTTCAGCTCAAACGATGGCTTGAGTGTCGAGGGCTTAAAAAGACCGGAAAACGGGCCAAGTCGATCGAACGGTAAGTTTTGTTTTTTGTTTTTCCTGCGCGGCGGTCATGCCGTCGTCGGCCGTTTTCTTTGTTTGTAATCACCGTCCAGGGATCGGTATATGTTTAATGTTTGTCTCATTTGAAATGTTTTTGAGTAGGCTATCCTGTATCATGTTAGCGCCTGCTACCATGATAGCCTATATGCTATCATGGTAGCAGGCGCTTCATTATTTGTCGGCCACCAAAATAATCTTACCTG
Source organism: Fundulus diaphanus (assembly GCA_037039145.1). Taxonomy (NCBI): domain Eukaryota; kingdom Metazoa; phylum Chordata; class Actinopteri; order Cyprinodontiformes; family Fundulidae; genus Fundulus; species Fundulus diaphanus. Next base: position 5,089,941 of record CM073129.1, on the reverse strand, counting down.
TTCACTACTTGATGTCGCTGGAATTGGGTCAGGATGTTCTTCGGTTGGGCCCTTTCCTCCGACAAAATGCTTGCTACATATGTAGGCCGACCGCCCCGGTGTACCCATCGCACACATTTCTCCTTGGCACTCTTGAATTTCGGGAAAGTAATGAAGAAAACATCCTTCATATGCGGCCGATCAGCGTACCTAGAGTCGCTGTTGCACGTTCCATAGCAACAATGTTTATAAACCATGGTCTTAGATTTTGGAAAAAGCAGTCGTTTAAACGAGTAAAACCTAGGCTAACGCACGTCTCTTTTACAGCGAAACAGCTGCGGACTATGCAAGTTTGTCCTACCCACTGAGCTATATAATACACTGGAGTGCTGATTTTGCCGAAAAACTGAAGTCACTGGCCGCCATCTTGCTACTCCCTACTCTCACAGAATCCCATAGGATTTGGTTGCAACAACAAGCAGTTTTCTGGCTGAGTGAAAACGTTTCACAGGTAATTCTACAGTCAGTGGATGTACTAACACTATCAACTACTAGGAAATTAGGTGCTGAAATATTTTACATGTTATTCATATTAAATATATATATATATATATATATGTATATATAAGTATGTATATATATATATGTATACACATATGTAAATATATGTTTTTGTATATTGTTATTTATATATTTATAAATGTTAAACTTATATATTTAAATTAATAAAATGCAAAATATTTCAGTACATGACTTTCTCAGTACTTGATGTTTTTAGAACACAACATAAAAGTATATGGCATTTGACATTTTAAAAGTCTTAAGCCCCCCCTGAACATGAGAAAATCCTCGTTATTCGATGCTGTAGCGCACATATTCCTTAGTTACTGGGGGGAAATAGGGAGTACCAATATGGCGGCTGGTGGCTTCAAAGCGACTCGTTCAAACAGACGGCGATTAGCACTCCAGTGTATAATATAGCTCAGTGGTCCTACCGCGTACCACGTGACGTGACGTCATCGTGACGTTACATTTCTAAAAATAGCTCGCTCGCGGTACCCCATTGCACGTCAGATTTGAATTGCCTGTCTCATCATCAGCTGTATTAAAACTACAGAATATCTATTACTGTAAGATGATGAGTAAGCACTGACTTCTCCTCATTTAAATCATTTTTCTCTTGTTTCCATGGCTATTGACTGGAGTTAGTCATCAGGTAACTCTGTTTTCTCTATTTTTTTTGTGGGTCTTTAGCAAGTAGTTGCTCTTAGAGCTGCACAATACATTAATATTACTGTGCACAATATGAATGCTGCAAAGAACTTCTTGGACTGCTATAGGCACTGAACAGCACTCCAGCAGTAAAAGCTGTCCCCCATCAGGAAGAGGAGGTCCTCTGCCTTGACACCGCCGATGTGTGGAAGACTTTGAGGAGAGTCAACCCCCGGAAGGCCCCAGGTCCCGACAACATACCTGGGCGGGTGCTCAAGGAGTGTGCAGGTCAGCTGGCTGGTGTTCTCACAGACATTTTTAACACCTCGCTGGACCAAGCCACAGTGCCTGCATGCTTCAAGTCTGCCTCCATCATTCCGGTGCCAAAGAAACCTCAAGTCACCTGTTTCAACGACTACCGGCCTGTTGCACTGACTCCCATCATGATGAAGTGCTTTGAAAGGCTAGTGAAATAACACATAGTCTCCAGTCTTCCCCCAACACTCGACCCGTTCCAGTTTGCCTACCGACGGAACCGCTCCACTGAGGACGCCATCTCCTCTGCTCTTCACCTGAGCCTGGCACACCTGGAGAAGAACACGCACGTGCGGATGCTGTTCCTGGACTTCAGTTCAGCGTTTAACACCATCATCCCACAGCACCTGGTAGGAAAACTAGAACATCTGGGCTTCAGCACACCTCTTCGCAACTGGCTGCTGGACTTCCTCACCAACAGACCTCAGTCAGTCCGGGTCGGATAGAACACCTCTGATGTCATCACCCTCAGCACGGGCTCCCCTCAGGGCTGCGTCCTGAGCCCCCTGCTGTTCACCCTGATGACACACGACTGCGTCCCCAGGTTCCCCACCAATCACATCGTTAAGTTTGCCGACGACACAACGGTGGTGGGCCTGACCAGAGACGACAACGACCGGGACTACAGAGAGGAGGTGGAGCAGCTGGTGGGTTGGTGCAGAAACAACAGCCTGATCCCGAACTTGGAGAAGACCAAGGAGATCATCATCAACTTCAGGAAGAACCGGCCTCGCTACGCTCCACTGCTCATCAACAGCTCAGCTGTGGAGGTGGTCAACAGCACCAAGTTCCTGGGGGTGCACATCACGGACAACCTCACCTGGTCTGTGAACACCACGTCACTGGTGAAGAGGGCACAGAAGCACTTGTACTTCCTGCGGAGGATGAGGACAGCCCTCCTGCCCCCGCCCATCCTCATGACTTTCTACAGAAGCACCATAGAGAGCATTCTGACCAGCTGTCTCTCTGTGTGGTGTGGAGGCTGCAGTGCCTCCGACTGGAGGAACGTGAGGAGAGTGGTGAGGACAGCAGAAGGGATCATCGGGGCTCCTCTTCCCTCCATCAAGGACATCTCATCTCAGCGCTGTGTGTCCCGAGCCCGTAACATCATCAGGGACCCCTCACACCCCCACCATGGACTGTTCTCCCTGCTACCCTCTGGGAAGAGGTTCCGCAGCATCCGCTGCAGGTCCACCAGGTTCTGCAAAAGCTTTTTCCCTGTTGCCATCAGACTGTTGAACTGCTGAAGCCACAAAAAATGGACTCTGTACTACATTCGTATATTTGCACATTTGCACATATGCCATCAGACTGTTGAACTGCTGAAGCCACAAAATTGACTCTGTTGAACTGCTGAAGCCACAAAATGGACTCTGAACTGCTGAAGCCACAAAATGGACTCTGTACCACATTCGTATATTTGCACATTTGCATCATTGCATCCTTATCTAGCATTACAAATGCTGCCGAACTCTGTTTCTAAAATGCATTCTTGCACAGATGCCCTTTGCACAATCATTTCTGCACATACAATCGTTTTTTTTAATAATACTCACTTGTACACTGTGATCGCACACTGTCTATTTCTCCTGCATTGTTTACATTGTTTACATTTAAACTGTTTACTATAAATCACTGCTGCACCTTATCCTGTAATTTACTGCAATTTACTGTAATTTTTCAAGCTGTATGCAAACGAAATTTCGATCTGTACGTACTCTGTGCATACAAAATGACTAAGTTGTCTAAGTCTAATATTGTTAAGTAAGTATTTAGGTGCTATGCATTTCTGCTGTTTTTGCGTATAGTATTTTGGTGACACAACCAGCCCAGGACATTGTTATTAGCAAACTTCCATTTCTTTCATTGCCAAAACAGCTGACATTGGCAGGAAGCATTTTTTCAGTAAAACCTTGTTGAAATAGAAATATTTTTTTTTCAGTATATGGACAGAGTACTCATTTGCATCAAAAAGAAAACAGAACGATATTGACACTGTTTACTTTATTTGATTATTTATCGCAAGTCATATCCTTATCACAGCATTGTCTTTTTTCTTATTTTATTTTTTGGTTCCTTTTTATGGGTTTTTTGCAACACTAGTGGCTCATTTTCACGAAGTAGGCTGACAGGAAAGGGGGGTTGAGAGAGAGGGGAGGACATGCAGCAAAGGACCTCAGGCTGGAATCAAACCTGGATCAACTGCGTTGAGGACTAAGATCTCAGTACATGGGACGTGCGCTATACCCCTGCGTCATCGTAGCACACCCCCACAGCATTCTCTAACCACTACATTATGGAGTTTGTCTTATTATCGTACAGCCCTACTTGATGTAGTATGCTATGCTGATATTTTGACCTGTGTCTTTCTAGGACATTGGCTATAAAGGAGAGATTGGCTACCAGACCTTTCTGTACAGTAATGAGCCAGAGATTCGCTCGCTGCTCATGTTCCTGGTGGAGAAGCTGCCCAGAGAGACCTCTGAAGCCTCAGACCAGCCAACAGGTACAGCTAGAGGACAAAAAACTCGCAAAGAATCATGTCATCCTCCAGCAGTATAATATTACAAAAATGCAAGTTGTGTAGCTGTGCTGTTCTGACACAATTTATGTATGTTCTAAAATTAATCTAATTCAAATTTTCCCTCAACATACACACAATGCAATAAATTGAAAATGGTTTGTTTGAATACGTATGTACGTCCCCTGTACATAAAGTATTCAGTCTGTGTTCAATATTTGGATCGAGCAGCTATGAAAACAAGTAGTGTAAATTCTTTCTGTGTATGATACACTCAAGACACCTATTTTTCAGTGGTTTCTCAATGTCAAAATGCAAGCCACCAGGGGTGAGGCCTACAAAGTCAGCCAACCCCCCCCCCCCCCCCCCCCCAGGTGTTTTACCCCCCAGCACCCCAATTATTCCCCTACCTATACGTGTCTGTGTTGTGAGATTGTTATAAATGAAAGTGTCTAAAGGCCCGTTTACACTACACTTTTTTAACCGAGCCGAGACCAGTCCGAGCTCGGTAACCGAGATAACTCTTGTGTGTAAACGGTCAGCAGACTGAACCGGACCGCGCTAAACATAACCGGACGGCGCTAACTGCAGACCAGCTCTTGAGTAGGTCTCGGCCTGGTTTTATTTCTGGCCCAGTTTTCTGATAAAGAGCGCATGAGCAGACCGCGTCATCCCCTTACAGTCAGCTGACTGTCCGCGGGTTTTCCGGCAGTCTGACTGCACGTCCCGATTCACACTCCATTCAGACAGATTTCAGACATTCATAATAATACTAGCTTCCTTACCGTGCCACACGGTTTCCAGAGATGATTCTGCTTAGCAGCGCAATGAACCTCAGCGTCTGTCGTTGTTTCCTGCGTCTGTAAATCCTTATTAGACGTTCGTTTGTCTCATCCACTTCCCAAAAAAGCCAACTTTCTCAAGTAAATTCACCAATGGTTGCCTTCTTCCCCTGACTCTCCACAAACACCGAAATATCACAATATCAAGCATAACTTCCTGAATGTTACGGGCGCCGCGCTGTTTTGTTTTGCTCGGTCCCGCCTTCAATCCCAGAGAGCGGTAGTACCGCAGATCACCACTAGGGGGGCGAGGAGCAACCAAGGAACTGAGATAAGCTTTGTGTGTAAACGGGTCGGCTTGTCTTGGATAACTGATCCAAGCTCGGACTGGTCTCGGCATGGCTCGGTTTTTAGGTGTAGTGTAAACGGGACTTAAGACTTACAATAAAATTGGGGTCACCAGATTTCACTAGGCAGTAGGGCTGGGAATTCCTCCCCTCTCCACAGCGACGCCCCCACCAAGGTCCTATATGTGTGGCAACATGATGGAGCAGGCTGTTGTGCTATTACACACTGTTTTAAGTTATTTAATGTTGAATAAATAACTCTAGGTCTGTTGGGTATTGTCCGTTGAATATCAGCTGATATTAGGACAATAGTTGAAAGGAATGATTTGAGCACTGGCGTTCTTTTGAGTTGAATGATTTGAGCATTGGCATCCAGTTGGAGCAAACTCTGCACACATATGGAATAAAGGAGTGACAACTTCTCTTCAAGTTCAAGAATTTATTAACAGAAATAAAATTAACATCCAGAGAACATCACTATAGAAAGCTTAATTAACACTATATTTCAATCAACAAATCCTCTCTACTAGGCTAGTGAAACTTAACTAAAACTACTAAGCATATTAAGATTAAAAGAAGCTAAGGAACTATGTAAACACAAAAGACAAAATAAAATGGTTGATCTCCATCATCAGAATGATCCAGTGAATCCTGGTTCACTCCAGATCTAAATTAAAGAACCGAAGTTCATCTTAAAGAATATGGAATGAGGTTAAATGAGCTTAACTAATTTTGAACATTTAGTTTGTGTTCCAACCCATTCACAATGCAAATCCTCAGTTAAACAAAACATTTGATACGAACTATTTTAAAGAATGATTTGCAACATTTTAAAGAATGATTTGCTCAGTAAAAACCGACCTCCATGCCAACCGTGGGATTGGCGCTCAATTCCACCTATAACCACCATTGCAATAGTCATAACTAGTAATGGGTAGATGAGGCGTCATGAAGCGTTTTGACACATTGCCAAACTGTATTGATACTGTGTCAATACTGTGTCACTGAATACGGATTCTACTGGAATTTAAAAATCCCTACAGCCAACCTAGTTGACAGACTCAACTGACATAGATTTGATGACCTAGTAGCAGAATAATATAATTTAGCTGTTGCTTCTAAAAAATGGATAAGTGAGAAGACTTTTGTCAGTGACTGTGTATGATTTGCTTTGTGAGAAAATCCAGATCACTCTTGTGTAACCCTCAACAATTGCCTTGTTTAAAGACTAAATACTAATGTCATTTTATTAATAAACCTACTAAAATAATTTTCCCATTTTCTATTTACTGTGATAGATATGTAGTTTTTAAATAAGGCAGAATCTCTTCATTTATCTGCCATTCAAACGTACTGTAATGAAAAAGGGTGAAACAGCGCCAATAGTGGCCAAAAGTGGTATTTATTTTTTCCATAGAGAATTAATAGGCAGTTTCTTTGAAATTCAAATATTTATAAAAATTCAACCGTTGACCCTAAAATCCTGAAAATGTTTACAGGTAATCTGGAATGTGTGTTCTAACTGCTAATTTTTTCCATGTAGTTTGATGCAGAAAGTTTAGAGAAAAGTTTTTTAGAGCTTTTAGTGACATAGGCAAAAACTTTAATGTGACCTAATTTAGTCAAACAGGTATGGATTTGCATCAAACTGACAATGTATTTTAGGCTCTGTTAACTGAAGATGTGTGCCCATTTACAAAACGATTGAGACATGCATGTTGCAGATATAGTGATTTGTTCATTTGACAAACTTTTAAAAATTTAGAATGACGGACATAAAAAAAAAAGCTTGGATTAGAGTGTACCATATGCTTTAATCTATCCAAGGAATAAATCCTGAGATTCTGAGCTCATAAAAACAAACGGCAGATTTTTGGTGAATTCTTTTCATTTACCGAATAATAGGTGTTTGAACAGACAAAATGGTGATTTTGATCCAAAATGGTGGACTTCCTGTGGGGTTTGGACCACGGGTCCAAGAGACTTTTTTGTAGGTCCTCATCAGTTACATTTGTATATCCAATATCATAAACCTCGGACAAAGCATGGCTTGGGGCTGATGTTTTGAAATATTCTATAGGGCGCTGTAGAGCAAGTAGGCTGTAGAGCAGGAAATTTCACTGGAAATCATTTTGGGACTGGACCAAGATCAAATTTGTTGAATTTGGTACAGATCAGATGAAAAATGTGGAATCTGGAGCCAAACATATGGTCATGGCAAGATGCCTGTCTTCGCCACGCCACCATGGCCAGACGCTGCATCCAAATGTCTTTGTGCTTGAAAGCAAGTGAGACCAACATGTTATCTGTCCTCCGACCCACTTTCATGTGGACTAGGTCAGTGGTGTCTGCATGGGACCTTTCCAAGCTAAAAACAACACTTTCTGACCTCAGGGGGCGTGGCTTTAATGACGTCATCGTTTGACCACAGAATTTTGTAGGGGACCTGACAGGCATCCACCATGACAGGTTTCAGATTTTTTGGTCTTTCAGTTGGAAGGTTATAATGGTTTGACTTTTTTTTTATGAAGGTCAAGTTTGTGCCTTGGCCACTTCCCCTAAACATTTTCAGAAACTTATGAATTCCATAATTTTTACTCTCACATGCCTCAATGGCAAACACACCGAATTTAAAGTCACTAGCTCGAAAGCCCTAGGAGGAGTTCGATAAAGTTCGAGGTGAGTAAAAGTAAAAAAAGGGCCCAAAAATGACCTTTGACCCAAAATGGCCAACTCCCTGTTGGTTTTAGGGCATACCCCCAAGAGACTTTTTGTCATGATTCGGGAAGATCTACCTACATGAATTTTAAAACATTTTTAGGACTTACCAGTAGCCCCAACTCACTTTAGGTGGCGCTGTAGAGCTGTTTCGCCACACCCATTTTCAACTCCATTAATATCCGAAAATTTTCATTGGGGGACAACTTTCTGCCAAGTTTCGTGAGTTTTCATATATGTTTAGGCCCCCAAAAAGGCCTCTCAAGTGGCGGAAAGACAGATACAATAGGGTGCTCGGGCCTAATTATCCCATCAATGTATAAAACCCTTATGGAAATAACGTTTGCTTTAACCGTTGTTACGGCCCAAGGCCTTTCCTATGAGTCCCTGGGTAGAGCTCCTAGTTGGTGCTGATTGGAAGTGGAGGCAGCTGGCCAGACTGACATCAGGCCCAGTTTAAGAATCAGCAATCTTCCTCACCTGGTAGCTCCATAACACCGTAAAAACAGACTCGAATTGCATCAGCATGGCATGGTTTTCAACAAGCTAGCGGGAGCTATGCCTGTTATCTCAGTCAAGCTTTAAAACCACCATGAAATCCCATTAAGTAAACCATTCTAAATAAACCATTTAACTTTCCCTGTTCAACTCTGCCAAACCTGTCGGTGCCTCTGTGTTAGTTTGGTTCACTTTGGGCATCCAGTCGAAAGCAGTTGAAGCAGGGAGGGTGAAGGCTGTTCGTTTAACCAGCTATAGGCGGCTGTGCGGCTAACCGACACATGGCTGTGTGCAGGCAGTTTCGGGGTCCTTCATGCGGGTCTCCGACCTGTGAAGGGGGGTGGCAGTATGGGGTCTCTGCACTCCTGCTGGATAATGGCTCAGCTCCCAGGCTTGGCTTCATAGCAACGCCACCCCGCTGAGGGGTGCAGTTCCTTGGTGCCTGTAAAAGTCTCAAATTTTTTTGCTTACAACTCGGTCCCGATTTTTCCTCATGGCTTGATTACACAACAAGGCAGACGGAGGTGTCCAGGATGGGGAGGAATGACTAGGGAGCGACATTCCCTCCCAGGAAGACAGCTCCCTCACTGACTTCAATAGGCACCCTTGTTCTCTGAAAAGCCAACAGGAGAGGGAGGCTCCGCTAGCTGCACCACCATAGTCCGTGTGCCCAGAGACAGGGTCCGAGAGCCAACCGCAAACTGAGACCAACCCCCAACCCACATGAAGAAAAGGGAGGGTAAAAAACTCTAGTCAGCCAGCCAGCCCGCCCGAACCATGCAGACCCCTGACCCCTAGAACCAGCACCGAGAGCTGCCATGAACCAGGTGCGAGAAAAGGAGCCGGACACAGAGCTCTTCAAGACCTAGGCACCCCCGAATAAGCCAGCATGACCTACAGGACACATCCCACAGCCCCCCACTCCCACTAAGTGATGGAGCCGATCAAAGGAGCCCAGAAAGATCGAGCTAATGTGGAGGCAGATGCTGTTTCAAGATTAATATGATCCAACAAAAGATCTCTACACTGATTGATATTGAGAATTTGTTTTTTGTTTTGCTTTTCCAGTTCATGAGGATAATTTTCTTTGCGATACATAAGGCAGTGAAAGCCATGCAAACTGATTTTTTTTTTTCTCAAAGTGCTGTCATCCAAGTTACCCAGCAAGCAAACTGAGGGGGGAAGCAGGACAGTCATAAGTAGCCGGTCAACGGCGGCAAATCGCCATCTATAGACCAGTTCATTGTTATTGTTTTGATACGGGTTTTTCAAACATGCGCGCCAGACTGGTAGGCAAAAGGCGAACACAATGGCGAATGCAAACAGAGAAACTGACCAGTTCTCCACGTATTTTTCTTCTTTAGATAACGTATCACAAGATTGTTTTAAGAGTAAGTTGATGGTATCAGATTGCCATATCCACACAGCAAAAGCCTTAAGGGACGGAGCGAGTCTGTGAAATGCTGGCCAAGTGTTCTGTACCGCGACATATATAGCTTTATAAACACGCAGGCCAGAACACACGAGAGAGCACGAAAGCCCCTGAAACGACTGGACGGCTACAATTATTTTATATCGGGACATACGCACCAGCAACTCCCGCAACCCCATGAGGGATTAAGCGGGTCAGAAAATGGATGGATGGATGTTCAGACATGTTTGTGTAACATACGAAAGCGGAGTCGGACACAGACAGTGCCTCAGCAGAGAGGAAGATCCGCCACCGGTAGGTTAAAAAAAACATTGTTCACTACGGATTATCTGCACTATGGTTATGTACACCTGTTCAGAAGTATCTGAACATGTCCCGATATAAAATAATTGTAGCCGTCCAGTGGTTTCATGGCTTTCATGCTCTCTCGTGTGTAGTGGCGTGTTGATTAGGTAGCTGTATATGTCGCCGTACGGAACACTTGGCCAGCATTTCACAGACTCGCTCCATCCCTTCAGGCTTTTGCTGGACGGATCTGGCAATCGGATACCATCAACCATCAATTTACTCTTATAACGATCTTGTGATACGTTATCTAAAGAACAAAAATACGTCGAGAACTCGTATTTTTCTTTGTTTTCGTCCGCCATTGTGTTCGCCTTTTGCCTACCAGTCCGGCGCGCATGAGCGAAAAACCCGGATCAAAACATTGTTGGTTTTCTGATTGAAGTTAGTAAATTGTCATATACCTAATCTGATCTGTTTTATTTGGTGCTAGTAATTCAAATTCAACTAATTTCTTCTTTTTTTGTCTTTTATTCAATTTAAAACATGCACTCTGACTCTATTCTTTAAATAATCACCTGTCTTGAAAGCTTCCAAAATACGTCAGGGAGATGTTAAAAATTCTCCCCTCCGGGGCTCGGGCACCGGCATAAGTGCACCCTCCTACCTGATAGTGTGTGGCCTGCTGCTGTAAAAAAGTTTGACTGCCCTGGGGAAGGTGAAATTTTACATCTCTGGCACATTGACAAGTCCTTACATATCTGAACCCAGAACTTCTGAACAGGTGTACATAACCATAGTGCATGAATATAATTGTCATGATTATTGCCTGCGCACTGTGAACAGACATTAGATTGTGCAAAACCCATCGTGAATAATCTTTGACCTGTATAGTGTACTCTAAGAACTTCCAAAATGACTAGAAACACGAATTTACAACTAATACAATCCTTCCTTATAACAAAATCCTTCATAAACATAGCTGAGCCCATGTGTTTGGTTCAAAGCTGACTGATAAATCCTCTTCCCATTTCATAATAGGAAGAGATATTGAATCATCTAGCTTAGTCAGTATCCTGTATAATTTAGACAGTAGTTAGAGGGGTTTAGATCCAGGAACTCTAATACATTTATTGGAATTTGTAAACCACCTTTAATGAGCTGACATTTATTTTTTAAGATTTAATTTGTTGATATTTTAAGAATTTATTTTTATTAATACCATATTGTATATTTAATCTATCAACTGTAATAAACTTAGTTCTTTCAAATATATGTTCCAGGTGTTCAATACCGTTATTCTTCCAGTAAGGAAAGTTAATCATATTTTTTGTAGGATATCAGGATCATTTTAGATGGGTCTACGGCTGCATGGGATAAGTGATGATTCCATCATTTTAAGAAACTCCCACCATACTGTCAGAGAATAGCTGATGTTGATATTTTTAAAGCATGCATGCCTTTTTTATTTGAGCTCATAAATGGCAAATCAGAAATCTTGATATCACATATTATCTGTTCTGTCTCTAGCCAGGGCACATCCAGGAAATTATGTTTTGTCGATTTTGAGATGTATTGTAGCCTATTTGCTAAGAGGTAGTGATGGAAGTTGGGCAGATCTAGTCCCCCTCTATCTTCAGTCTTCTGTAGCGTTTTTAAGAACTTTAGAGATCGAGGAGTTCAGAGATTTAAACCAGTCAAATGATGGTTTATTGGGGATCATTAAGAATAAGTAATTAATTATAGGTAAAACCATCATTTTAATTGAAACAGCCAGTCCCATAAGGGAAATTGGTAGCGATTTCCATCTGTCGAGATCCTCTCCGATCTTCTTTAAAAATTTTAATACTCCCTTGACTGTATTTGTATATCTAGGGGGTATTTTCTAGTAAGATTCTAGTAATCTCATTTCTTGAGAGAGAGAGAGAGAGAGAGGTGTTTGAATGCTGGAGATAGAGTAATACATCATCTGCATGAACACTAATTTTATGCTTTGTTTTCATGCATTTTATAACTTTTAATAACATTAGCTTGTCTAATTGTTGCTGCTAGTGGTTCAATAAAAATAGCAAACAGTGAGAGGGAAAGCAGGCATCCTTGCCTAGTACCCCTCTGGAGACAAAAGCTGGAAGATGTTTGGTTATTTGTCCTGACCCATGCTGTTGGGAAGCTGTATAAAAAATTTAACCAATTTATAAAAAAAGTTCCAAAACCAAATTTATGTAGAGTAGGAAATAAAAATTCCCAGTTAACTCTATCAAACGCTTTTTCTGCATCTAAAGACAATATATTAGATTCAATGTTTTTACTATAGGAATAATCTATTAAATGAAGTTATCTGTATACATTTGTGGATGACTGCCTTCCTTTTAATGAAAGCAGTTTGATCAGGATGTATTATGAGAGGAGTGACTTTGTCTAATAGTTTTGCAAGAGCTTTACAGATTATTTTAATATCTACGTTAATAAGGGATATGGGACGATAGCTGGTAGGAAATACAGGATCTTTGCCTGGTTTAAGCAGAATTTATATTAGCCATGAATCTGCCAATTTCCTGAGTTTCCTGCAGCATTCTGTGGAATGTTGATGCCAGAATATTCCAGAATTCTTTATAAGCTTCTACTAGAAATGCATCTGTATCCGGATCCTTTTTATTGGGCATGCTTTTTAGAGTTTCCTGAATTTCAACTGTTGTAAGCGGTGAATCCAGGGTTATTGTTTGACTATTTGATAATTTAGGAAGTGTTATTTTAACCAGAAATTGCTCAATGTCATTATCTGATGGGTTTATCTGCGATGTGTATAATTATTAGGGTTCCAAGCCCGCAGCGCAGGCGAACGGCTATGCCGTTCGTCTGCTCTGTGAGCAGAGAACCCTATTGTTTTTCGTGTGTTTTTAAATTAGGGTTCCAAGCCCGCAGCGCAGGCGAACCGCTATGCCGTTCGTCTGCTCTGTGAGCAGAGAACCCTATTGTTTTTCGTCTGTTTTTAAATTATTAGGGTTCCAAGCCCGCAGCGCAGGCGAACGGCTATGCCGTTCGTCTGCTCTGTGAGCAGAGAACCCTATTGTTTTTCGTCTGTTTTTAAATTATTTATTATTATTATTATTACGGGTAATTATTATTCTCCGCTAAAACGCGTTGGGCGGCCCATGCGGATTTGTAACGAACCTATTGAATCAGGTATCCAAGTACAGAATGTGCACCGCTACTCAAACCCAGAAATTCAGACCCCTCAACAACTAGGGGGCGCTATAACAAAGGACAATGCGTTTTGGCCTATAACCACCAAACTACTGGTCCCACACTCAAAAACTTCACATCACTTTGTTTATTGGATGATTCTGCAAAATAAAGGGAATTGGCACACCCTTCGTTTCCCAGCTAGGTTTCGCGCTACATGGCTACAAAGGTTAAACCTTTCTTGTTAAACTCCTCCTACATTTTTTATGCAATCCGCGCAAAACTCCATATATAACCGCGTAATGGACAAATAAAAAAGTTAACACGTCGGATTTTTGAATTTTGACTTTTTCGAAAAGTAACGCTAATATAAGTGATTGTTAGCTAGCTAGCTCTAAATGTAATTGCTGATTATTCTAAAACCATAACAGATTTTGACATGTCCTTCATAACCCATAGTCCAAATAAGATTTTGCACATGTGACCCGCGTTTGAGGATCGTCCATCACTAGGGGGCGCTGTGATGTCAAGAAATCTACTACGCAAGAATGGCTGATCGGATTTTTACAAAACCTTCTTCATCCCCTTCCAGTCATACCCCTGAACTCAGGTATTAAATATGGTAATGATTAAAACAAGTGGGCGGGGCCTATTTCCAAAAGTGTTAAAAAACCTGGAGAATAATAAAAACAATGAAGTAAAGAATAAAAAATGCTTTAAAATCAATTTTTTGATCCCAGATTTTCAGGATGTATTCCGTGAATAAGGTGTAACAATTCTCTCACTGCATGTATTGTTTTTTTTTTGAAGTGCTACACTCTGAATTTTTAAAAGTTTGTAAAATGGAGAAATCAATGTATTTTCCACAAATATTGTTCAACCCCCCAAAATATGGCCTCTATTTGTAAAGCACATGCAGAATAAACATGGATTTCAGTTTGGTAAAAATCCAGGCGAGTTTGACCAATTTACAAGACTTTGAAAATAAATGGTACAAGACTATAAAGTTTAATATTTTATTTCTCTGAATCCATTTTTTTAATGACCATAAAAAAATCCTGTGGTTAGATAAAGCACTCACTGAGATCCATGAATATTTTCAGAATTTTAGAGCAAACCGTTGATTATTAAAGAATTTATGAAGTTTGTGATCAGTTCACAGCTCTCATCCAGAGCTCTGACTCCACAGCTGTGAACAGGGCGGCCATTTTGCCCATATTTGGGCACATCACAGGAAGTGATGTCACAGCGGCCATCTTAGGTCAGACAAAGCTGCGCTCAGAGAGAATAAAAGTCAATTCAGGAAAATGTACTTTATGTTTCAGACACTCTGAATCCGGTGAATTCTAACCCGATTTCCAGCTAAATCAACTGACTGAAAATGTCACCCCTTTAGGGGCTACATGGGACCAATTGATTGAATTAAATGATTGTCTAACTTAATAAATAATTTCGGTTTTGTATTGAAAGTAAGCAGACTTCCAGAGCTACGTCCCAAGGAGCCAGACTTTTACTCCGCTTATGGGTGCGCATATAAAAGGACACCAGGGGTCCGTTCTTCGTACGTCGCTAACTCAGTTAGCAGGATTTCATTGTTGACGATTTGGCATGATCTTGGATCGTTTGGTTCTTCGAAAGACATCCTGCACTTGTTGTCATAGCAACATGTGCGCCATCTTAAGCCTGCTCGAGAGCAGGCTTATTTCATGTAAACAAGATTAGATCACGGGTGTATAAGCGGAGGAGATAGGGAAGTCTGCCGTAGCCATGTCCATTTTTACGACTGCAACCTGTTGCGGAAGGTGCAAGAATAATTTCAGAGTTTTTCGAATTAATCGCGTATTGCGCAATAGACAGGATCCTTGAGCGCAGCGCGACAGTGTAATTGTAGAGAGATTTTCTTGGTGGCTGTTATAAACAGACAAACACATCATTTAACAGTGGCTTTTAAAGGGGAAGTCCGGTCAACAAGGAAAAATCAGGGTATCATTAGCTATAACTAAAACTAATACATTTGTGGTTATTTAATGAACTTATCTTTAATCAATAAGAAAATAAAAACATAAATTGTCGTCTGAATCACTGTGTATGGGGGCTGACATGACTGCCCAAATATGGGCAGTAAGGGGCGTTTGACATCACATCCTGCGACGTGGAAGAGCGGAAGCGGCGACAGTATTTCTCTCCGCTTTCCATGCAAAGTCAATAGGAGCCGTTCTACACAGCTGCGATCATCAATAATTATTTCGGATTTCCAGAGGACTTCACCGCTGACATTCCCAAGAGCTATTGCTGAAGCAACAATGCCCACGTGCATGGCCATCGGATGTTCCAACACAACTGGTAAAAGAGGAAAAAACATTGCTTATTTCAACACAGTCACTTCAGCGATCTCTCCTCCGCTGTGTGTGTGTGTGTGTGTGTGTGTGTGTGTGTGTGTGTGTGTGTGTGTGGGTGTGTGCGCGCGCTCAGCTGCAGCGCCGGTGCAAAGCCGTGCTCAGCCCAGCTTGTGCTGGAATGCTCTTATATTTTAATACTTAGCTTATTATTATTTATTATAGTATAACTTAAGTCACTTCAGCGATCTCTCCTCCGCTGTGTGTGTGTGCGCGCGCTCTGCTGCAGCGGCGGCAAAGCCGTGCTGCGCGGAGCGCGCACACACACACACACACACACACGCGTGTATAGATATATACTGTAGGACCCGACTGAGTTTGATCTTGGAAAATAGTGCGCCGTGACAAACAGAGCGTTGAAACTTGCTCAACAGCGGGTCCGCCGAGTGACGTCAAAAAATGGGAGGTGACAGTACTATTCTTGACCAAGATGGATTCCTCCACATAAACATGATTAAATGAGAATTATTATTAATTAAAAAAACTTATAATTTTTTGCACAGTATGTAGTAGTTTTATATTTAAAGTACTTTCAGCAGTTTGAATTCTGATTTTGACCGGACTTCTCCTTTAAAGAGGAAAAAGTGGTGTTGGAGCCATAAATCTAAAATATTTAAGTTATTTGTATGATGGTTTGCTTTTTATTTTTATCCTATTCAGTAAGAAGATTTGTTCGGGCCATTTTATTGTGAAGTTTAGTTTACTTTCAAAGGCTTGCTTCCTGTCGAGCCGTATATTGTATTAGAAAAAACTATGGATGGATTATCTAGCCACGGAGCAATACAGTTTTACCGTGTAAACTGTGGATGACTTGGAAAAGGAAAATTTCCATTTTTTATGGATAAAGTTTTTTTTTTGTTAAAATTCCCAGTTTGCACATGTCCTTTACTTCCCGTGTCTAAGGAATGACTGAAATTTGGATCTCTTGACATAACAAGTGCCTTTTTAAAATAAAGTATAATAATTAAAGGCTACCATATTGTAGAATATTCTTGTATTTCACTTTTACTTGTCTCCATATTCTAGTGGGTCCTGTGGAGGCTCTGACATAAAAGAACAAAGTAAATATGAGATTATTAAAATGCAAAAATTCATTCTGTAGAAAGTGATAGAAACATCTACCATGGACAGTATTTACGCATTAATTTGTCTGCTGCTTTTTGCCAGCCCTCTCTCCTGGCTTTAACAGATTTTGAGGTGTTTTAATTAAAGGAGAAGTCCGGTCAAAATCAGAATTCAAACTGCTGAAAGTACTTTAAATATAAAACTACTACATACTGTGCAAAAAATTATAAGTTTTTTTAATTAATAATAATTCTCATTTAATCATGTTTATGTGGAGGAATCCATCTTGGTCAAGAATAGTACTGTCACCTCCCATTTTTTTACGTCACTCGGCGGACCCGCTGTTGAGCAAGTTTCAACGCTCTGTTTGTCACGGCGCACTATTTTCCAAGATCAAACTCAGTCGGGTCCTACAGTATATATCTATACACGCGTGTGTGTGTGTGTGTGTGTGTGCGCGCTCCGCGCAGCACGGCTTTGCATCTAACAGACGGGGTTTCAGTTTGTTTGCAGCAGAGCGCGCACGCACGCACACACACACACACACACACACACACAGCGGAGGAGAGATCGCTGAAGTGACTTAAGTTAGCTGATTATTATAGTATAAGTATTAAAATATAAGAGCATTCCAGCACATGCTGGGCTGATCACGGCTTTGCACCGGCGCTGCAGCTGAGCGCGCACACACACACACACACACACACACACACACACACACACTCACAGCGGAGGAGAGATCGCTGAAGTGACTGTGTTGAAATAAGCAATGTTTTTTCCACTTTTACCAGTTGTGTTGGAACATCCGATGGCCATGCACGTGGGCATTGTTGCTTCAGCAATAGCTCTTGGGAATGTCAGCGGTGAAGTCCTCTGGAAATCCGAAATAATTATTGATGATCGCAGCTGTGTAGAACGGCTCCTATTGACTTAGCATGGAAAGCGGAGAGAAATGCTGTCGCCGCTTCCGCTCTTCCACGTCGCAGGATGTGATGTCAAACGCCCCTTACTGCCCATATTTGGGCAGTCATGTCAGCCCCCATACACAGTGATTCAGACGACAATTTATGTTTTTATTTTCTTATTGATTAAAGATAAGTTCATTAAATAACCACAAATGTATTAGTTTTAGTTATAGCTAATGATACCCTGATTTTTCCTTGTTGACCGGACTTCCCCTTTAATGACTCAAATTCAGCATAACCTTCCATTAAAAGCTCTTGTTCTGCTTGGGAGAAAAACTGTGGGCGTTCTTTGGCCATGCTGAACAGCCAATAGCAGCGTTGCTGATCATTGTTTCTACTATCGATACATTTCCCCTTTTAAACAAACGCATGAACGCGCAGTTGTCTCAGATAACTCAATCCAGTGATACTAATCGTAAACAACAGGTGTGTTCGAAGAACCCAATTAGCCGGATCATGATTAGCCGGATGAAATCATCTTGGATGTCTCATTTGATCTCGGATGTTTTAAGCAACGTACGAAGAACGGACCCCAGGAACCAGATCCTGGGGAATTACCTTCAATAAGTAAGATTTTATGATAGATAATCCTCATGCTTTACAGTTACAGTGTTTCCGGCATAAACACAATATGTGCTAATGGGTACAGCGATGGAAGTAGAGAAAAGTACATTAAACACCAAAAACAAACAAAATGGTCCTAAATTACTGGATAGACATGATTTGTGGGGAGTGGGGGGGGAAGCCCGTGCTGAGGGTGATTAGGTTTTTTGTTGATTTCTTTTTGTTGATAATTGCTGTTGTCTGTAGATCGGTGTCTGTGTATATAGCTTAAATATATATATATATATATATATATATATATATATATATATATATATATATATATATATATATATATATAATATTGGAAGAATTTTAGAGCAAACTGTTGATTTTTAAAGAATTTATTTATGAATTTAAAGAGAATAACATTTCCGAAATGTGCCCATGTAGGGATTTAAAATTTCCAGTAGATGGCAGTATTTGATTATATATGGATTTTTTACACACACACACTTATATACATAAGCTTTACATTGAATGTAGCCAGTTGCGGAGCCAGAGGGTTGGCAGGGGTGGCATTTGCCACCCCAACAGAGCCCTTGCCACCCCCTACTGCCACCCCACTGGAAATGGTAATTTTAAAATATAATACTTATGAGATCGGCAAAGATTTGCCAGGAAAACTGTAATTTCCGACTGTCCCTGAAGGCAGCCCATGCAGTAGCAGCCTACATGCTGCGCACTGACGCTGTTCATTGGTTAAGCTGACATGTGGTTCCTGCTTGATCCAAAACACACCCGCGGCTTTAGAGTACACCGTTGAGGAGTTTTGCAGGTATTTACAACATTTTACCGCTCAGCGGTAACCGCTGTGTTACCTTCCTAATGAGAGGCGGCACTTGTCATACATTTCTAAAAATAAAAAAAAAATGGTTGTGCACCGCTCCGTCCGTAGTGCCTCGTTTATTATATTAGCCATGCTAGTGCTGATAGATCGTGTTTTAGACAGATTCTTTTAACATATGTTTCAGTGCACATGCTGCCCTGTAATGTTTTATTAATTTGGCCAGGATATATCTCCCAGCTCTTGCTTGAAATGTGTGTGGTAAGAATATGTGAAAAACCATTGTTAAGTTTATAATGACTGAAATGTAAATAGGCTATGTCATATGAAAGCTTTGAATTATAACCTAACTAGTTATATTAATTTAATTAATCTATTTTTAATTTAGTATTATTTTAGCTAGCTACAGAAAACTAAAAACTATTGTTTAAATAATATTTAAAATAGTGTTGTCTTTGCCATACAGTCATGGAGTCTAAATACCAGGCTGCCTTATTTTGTGTAGAGCCCAAATGAAGAGAAAAGAGAATATCTCACAGTTCTTCTTAAAGAGGCAAAAACCAGGGCCAGACCAGGACCAGACAGAACCCTGCAGCAGTGACCAACCTGGAGAAGCCAGCCAGGAGACACCAGGCCCAAGTGTATCACCAGCAGGTTAGAGGCTGTGACAGAGAGTTATTAAGTAGTAAAATCCAATAAGCCTAATTGTAAAGGTTAGCATGATGCTTTTTGCATTTTTTATTGTGTCTGTTTATGAACACAATTGAAACAAGTGGGCAGGGCCTATTTGCAAAAGTGTGAGAGTAGGGAGTAGCAAGATGGCGGCCAGTCACTAGGAGAGGTCACTGGCCGCCATCTTGCTACTCCGTTCTCACACAGAACCCCATAGCATTTGGTTGCAACAACAAGCAGTTTGGCTGTGTGAAAACGTTTCACAGGTAACTTTACAGTCAGTGGATGTTATACTTACTATACAAATTACTTTTGTTTAGGTAACACTTTATTTGTGCCTAAGATTTACATGATACTGTCATAAACAGAGGCTGCACAGTGAAGCAGTGAGAAGTGTTGTTGCCTTCTGGGTTCAATCACCTGGGTCTTTCAAATCCTCCCGGGTCTTTCAAATCCTCCCGGGTCTTTCAAATCCTCCTGGGTCTTTCAAATCCTCCCGGGTCTTTCAAATCCTCCCGGGTCTTTCAAATCCTCTGGGTCTTTCTGCATGGAGTTTGAATGTTCTACCTGTGCATGCGTAGGTTCACTCCGGGTACGCCGGCTTCCTCCCACAGTTCAAAAACATGACTGTTAGTTTAATTGGCTTCTCTAAATTGTCCTTAGGTGTGAGTGTGTGCAAGAATGGTTGTTTGTCCTGTCTGTCTCTGTGTTGCCCTGTGACAGATTGCCGACCTGTCCAGGGTGTAACCCGCCTCTCGCTCAGTGAACGCTGTGTATATATATATATATATATATATATATATATATATATATATATATATATATATATATATATATATACACACACAGAAAGCTATATACACGGTAGACTGTGCGTTAATGTAACGCAGAAGGTCTGGAGATGCTACGTTGGTGTAGCTTGTAGGACCTGAACAGGGGAGAGAGGCAGAGTCAAGTGTCACGGGGCCTCTGGGCCGTGTTAATAAGGCTGGTAGCGGATGGGAAAAAATTGTGTCTGAAATATTTTGTGACTGGGGTGTCACAAAATCGGCCACAATCTTCCCTGCACGCCTCAGAGTCCTGGAGGCTTACAGGTCCTGGAGAGATGGAAAATTGCAGCCAGTCACCTTCTCTGCAGACCGGATGACACGCTGCAGTCTGCTCTTGTCTTTGGCGGTGGCACCAGCGTACCAGATGGTAATGGAGGAGGTGGTTTAGACACACCTTCTCCTTCAAAGAGTTTTCTTAATTTTCATAACTATGACAATTGTAGATTCACACTAAAGGCATCAAAACTATGAATTAACACATGTGGAATTATATACTTAACAAAAAAGTGTGAAACAACTGAAAATATGTCTTATATTCTAGGTTCTTCAAAGTAGCCACCTTTTGCTTTGATTACTGCTTCGTACACTCTTGGTATTCTCTTAATGAGCTTCAAGAGATAGTCACCTGAAATGGTTTTCCCTTCACAGGTGTCCCCTGTCAGGTTTAATAAGTGGGATGTCTTGCCTCTTAAATGGGGTTGGGACCATCAGTTGTGTTGTGCAGAAGTCAATTGGATACACAGCTGATAGTCCTACTGAATAAACTGTTAGAATTTGTATTATGGCAAGAAAAAAGCCGCTAAGTAAAGAAAAACGAGTGGCCATAATTACTTTAAGAACTGAAGGCCATTCAGTCCGAAAAATTGGGAAAACTTTGAAAGTGTCCCCAAGTGCAGTCGCAAAAACCATAAAGCGCTACAAAGAAACTGGCTCACACGAGGACCGCCCCAGGAAAGGAAGACCAAGAGTCACCTTTGCTGCGGAGGATAAATTCATCCTAGTCACCAGCCTCAGAAATCGCAGGTTGACAGCAGCTCAGATTAGAGACCAGGTCAATGCCACACAGAGTTCTAGCAGCAGACACATCTCTAGAACAACTGTTAGGAGACTGTGTGAATCAGGCCTTCATGGTAAAACAGCTGCTAGGAAACCACTGCTAAGGACAGGCAAAAAGTAGAAGAGAATTGCTTGGGCTAAAGAACACAAGGAATGGACATTAGACCAGTGGAAATCTGTGCTTTGGTCTGATGAGTCCAAAGTTGAGATCTTTGGTTCCAACCATTGTGTCCTTGTGCGACGCAGAAAAGGTTCAACGGATGGACTCTATTCAATTCTATTCAATTTTATTTATATAGCACCAATTCATGAAACATGTCATCTCGAGGCACTTTACAAAGTCAAAATCAATCATATTATACAGATTGGTCAAAATTTTCCTATATAAGGGAACCAGTTGATTGCTTCAAAGTCCCGACAAGCAGCATTCACTCCTGGAGAAGCATAGAGCTACAGGGAGAGACGTCTGCATTGTCCATGGCTTTGCAGCAATCCCTCATACTGAGCAAGCATGAAGCGACAGTGGAAAGAAAAACCACCCATTAGCGGGAAGGAAAAACCTCCAGCAGAACCGGGCTCAGTATGAACGGTCATCTGCCTCGACCGACTGGGGGTTAAAGAAGACAGAGCAGAGACACAACAAGACAGACAAAAAAGCACAGAAGCACACATTGATCCAGTAATCTGTTCTACATTAGATGGTAATAGCGGGTGATCTGTCTTCTCTGGATGATGTCACAGTTAACAGAACGTCAGATCAGGTGTACCTACTATGAAGAAAAAAGAGAGAGAACAAAAAGTTAAAAGATGCAATGCAATGCAAAACTGCATTGCATCTACTTTTTTTAGACAAATGCAAGAAAGTAATAAATATTATGACATGCTTAATTGGAAGGGAGTGGGGAGCAGATAGATGGTGCTACTGTAGAAGGTCGTGAGGATGGGCGGGGACAGGTGGGCTCTCCTCATCCTCCGCAGTAAGTGCAAGCGCTTCTGTGCCCTCTTCTCCAGTGACATGGTGTTCACAAACCAGCTGAGGTTGTGTGTTATGTGCACCCCGAGGAATTTATTGCTGCTGACCACCTCCACAGCTGAGCTGTTAATGAGAAGTGGAGCATGGCGAGGCCATTTCTTCCTGAAGTCCATGATGATCTCCTTCGTTTTCTCCACGTTCAGGATCAGTCCTGGTCCTGGTCCTGGTCGTTGTCGTCTCTAATCAGGCCCACCACCGTCGTGTCGTCTGCAAACTTCACAATGTGATTGGTGGTGAACCTGGGGACACAGTCGTGTGTCATCAGGGTGAACAGCAGGGGGCTCAGGACGAAGCCCTGAGGAAAGCACGTGCTGAGGGTGATGACATCAGAGGTTTTCTGTCCGACCCGGACCAACTGAGGGCTGTTGGTGATGAAGTCTAGCAGGCAGTTGCGAAGGGGTGTCCTGAAGCCCAGATGTTTCAGTTTTTCCGCCAGATGCTGTAAGATAATGGTGTTGAACGCTGAACTGAAGTCCAGGAACATGCTCAAGGGGGCGGGGCGTGGGTGGGCTTGGAACCCGTTAATAACTGCTTGCAGTTCTAGTTTATTATTAGGGTTCCAAGCCCGCAGCGCAGGCGAACGGCTATGCCGTTCGTCTGCTCTGTGAGCAGAGAACCCTATTGTTTTTCGTCTGTTTTTAAATTATTTATTATTACGGGTAATTATTATTCTCCGCTAAAACACGTTGGGCGGCCCATGCGGATTTGTAACGAACCTATTGAATCAGGTATCCAAGTACAGAATGTGCACCGCTACTCAAACCCAGAAATTCAGACCCCTCAACAACTAGGGGGCGCTATAACAAAGGACAATGCGTTTTGGCCTATAACCACCAAACTACTGGTCCCACACTCAAAAACTTCACATCACTTTGTTTATTGGATGATTCTGCAAAATAAAGGGAATTGGCACACCCTTCGTTTCCCAGCTAGTTTTCGCGCTACATGGCTACAAAGGTTAAACCTTTCTTGTTTAACTCCTCCTACATTTTTTATGCAATCCGCGCAAAACTCCACATATAACAGCGTAATGGACAAATAAAAAAAGTGAACGCGCCGGATTTTTGAATTTTGACTTTTTCGAAAAGTAACGCTAAAATAAGTGATTGTTAGCTAGCTAGCTCTAAATGTAATTGCTGATTATTCTAAAACCATAACAGATTTTGACATGTCCTTCATAACCCATAGTCCAAATAAGATTTTGCACATGTGACCCGCGTTTGAGGATCGTCCATCACTAGGGGGCGCTGTGATGTCAAGAAATCTACTACGCAAGAATGGCTGATCGGATTTTTACAAAACCTTCTTCATCCCCTTCCAGTCATACCCCTGAACTCAGGTATTAAATATGGTAATTATTAAAACAAGTGGGCGGGGCCTATTTCCAAAAGTGTTAAAAAACCTGGAGAATAATAAAAACAATAAAGTAAAGAATAAAAAATGCTTTAAAATCAATTTTTTGATCCCAGATTTTCAGGATGTATTCTGTGAATAAGGTGTAACAATTCTCTCACTGCATGTATTGTTTTTTTTTGAAGTGCTACACTCTGAATTTTTAAAAGTTTGTAAAATGGAGAAATCAATGTATTTTCCACAAATATTGTTCAACCCCCCAAAATATGGCCTCTATTTGTAAAGCACATGCGGAATAAACATGGATTTCAGTTTGGTAAAAATCCAGGCGAGTTTGACCAATTTACAAGACTTTGAAAATAAATGGTACAAGACTATAAAGTTTAATATTTTATTTCTCTGAATCCATTTTTTTAATGACCATAAAAAAATCCTGTGGTTAGATAAAGCACTCTTTGAGATCCATGAATATTTTCAGAATTTTAGAGCCAACCGTTGATTATTAACGAATTTATGAAGTTTGTGATCAGTTCACAGCTTTCATCATCCAGAGCTCTGACTGCAGAGCTTTGAACAGGGCGGCCATTTTGCCCATATTTGGGCACATCACAGGAAGTGACGTCAAAGCAGCCATCTTAGGTCAGACCAAGCTGCCATCTTAGGTCAGACCATAGAGAACACAGACATGAATACGTAGACGCCGCGTCCTCGGTTGAGAGGCGTGCCGACAGAGCGGCCATCTTAGGTCAGACCAAGCTGCAGTCAGACAGAATACAAGTCATTACAGGAAAATGTACTTTATGTTTTCAGACACTCTGAATCCGGTGAATTCTCACCCGATTTCCAGATAAATCAACTGACTGAAAACGTCACCCCTTTAGGGGCTACATGGGACCAATTGATTGAATTAAATTATTGTCTAACTTAATAAATAATTTCGATTTTGTATTGAAAGTAAGCAAACTTCCAGAGCTACGTCCCAGGAAGCCCGACTTTTACTCCGCTTATGGGTGCGCAAATAAAAGGACACTAGGAACCAGATCCTGGGGAATTACCTTCCATAAGTAAGATTTTATGATAGATCATCCTCATGCTTTACAGTTACAGTTTTCCGGCATAAACACAATATGTGCTAATGGGTACAGCGATGGAAGTAGAGAAAAGTACATTAAACACCAAAAACAAACAAAATGGTCCTAAATTACTGGATAGACATGATTTGTGGGGAGTGGGGGGGGGAAGCCCGTGCTGAGGGTGATTAGGTTTTTTGTTGATTTCTTTTTGTTGATAATTGCTGTTGTCTGTAGATCGGTGTCTGTGTATATAGCTTAAATATATATATATATATATATATATATATATATATATATATATATATATATATATATATATATATATATATATATATATATATGCTTGTCGGGACTTTGATGCAATCAACTGGTTTCCTTATATAGGACATTTTATCCAATCTGTATAATCTGACCCAATCTGTATAATATGATTGAACTTGATTTTGTAAAGTGCCTTGAGATGACATGTTTCATGATTTGGCGCTATATAAATAAATAAATTGAATATATATATAATATTGGAAGAATTTTAGAGCAAACTGTTGATTTTTAAAGAATTTATTTATGAATTTAAAGAGAATAACATTTCCGAAATGTGCCCATGTAGGGATTTAAAATTTCCAGTAGATGGCAGTATTTGATTATATATGGATTTTTTACACACACACACACTTATATACATAAGCTTTACATTGAATGTAGCTAGTTGCGGAGCCAGAGGGGTGGCAGGGGTGGCATTTGCCACCCCCAACAGAGCCCTTGCCACCCCCTACTGCCACCCCACTGGAAATGGTAATTTTAACATATAATACTTATGAGATCGGCAAAGATTTGCCAGGAAAACTGTAATTTCCGACTGTCCCTGAAGGCAGCCCATGCAGTAGCAGCCTACATGCTGCGCACTGACGCTGTTCATTGGTTAAGCTGACATGTGGTTCCTGCTTGATCCAAAACACACCCGCGGCTTTAGAGTACACCGTTGAGGAGTTTTGCAGGTATTTACAACATTTTACCGCTCAGCGGTAACCGCTGTGTTACCTTCCTAATGAGAGGCGGCACTTGTCATACATTTCTAAAAAGAAAAAAAAAATGGTTGTGCACCGCTCCGTCCGTAGTGCCTCGTTTATTATATTAGCCATGCTAGTGCTGATAGATCGTGTTTTAGACAGATTCTTTTAACATATGTTTCAGTGCACATGCTGCCCTGTAATGTTTTATTAATTTGGCCAGGATATATCTCCCAGCTCTTGCTTGAAATGTGTGTGGTAAGAATATGTGAAAAACCATTGTTAAGTTTATAATGACTGAAATGTAAATAGGCTATGTCATATGAAAGCTTTGAATTATAACCTAACTAGTTATATTAATTTAATTAATCTACTTTTAATTTAGTATTATTTTAGCTAGCTACAGAAAACTAAAAACTATTGTTTAAATAATATTTAAAATAGTGTTGTCTTTGCCATACAGTCATGGAGTCTAAATACCAGGCTGCCTTATTTTGTGTAGAGCCCAAATGAAGAGAAAAGAGAATATCTCACAGTTCTTCTTAAAGAGGCAAAAACCAGGGCCAGACCAGGACCAGACAGAACCCTGCAGCAGTGACCAACCTGGAGAAGCCAGCCAGGAGACACCAGGCCCAAGTGTATCACCAGCAGGTTAGAGGCTGTGACAGAGAGTTATTAAGTAGTAAAATCCAATAAGCCTAATTGTAAAGGTTAGCATGATGCTTTTTGCATTTTTTATTGTGTCTGTTTATGAACACAATTGAAACAAGTGGGCAGGGCCTATTTGCAAAAGTGTGAGAGTAGGGAGTAGCAAGATGGCGGCCAGTCACTAGGAGAGGTCACTGGCCGCCATCTTGCTACTCCGTTCTCACACAGAACCCCATAGCATTTGGTTGCAACAACAAGCAGTTTGGCTGTGTGAAAACGTTTCACAGGTAACTTTACAGTCAGTGGATGTTATACTTACTATACAAATTACTTTTGTTTAGGTAACACTTTATTTGTGCCTAAGATTTACATGATACTGTCATAAACAGAGGCTGCACAGTGAAGCAGTGAGAAGTGTTGTTGCCTTCTGGGTTCAATCACCTGGGTCTTTCAAATCCTCCCGGGTCTTTCAAATCCTCCCGGGTCTTTCAAATCCTCCTGGGTCTTTCAAATCCTCCCGGGTCTTTCAAATCCTCCCGGGTCTTTCAAATCCTCTGGGTCTTTCTGCATGGAGTTTGAATGTTCTACCTGTGCATGCGTAGGTTCACTCCGGGTACGCCGGCTTCCTCCCACAGTTCAAAAACATGACTGTTAGTTTAATTGGCTTCTCTAAATTGTCCTTAGGTGTGAGTGTGTGCAAGAATGGTTGTTTGTCCTGTCTGTCTCTGTGTTGCCCTGTGACAGATTGCCGACCTGTCCAGGGTGTAACCCGCCTCTCGCTCAGTGAACGCTGTGTATATATATATATATATATATATATATATATATATATATATATATATATATATATATATATATATATATATATATATACACACACAGAAAGCTATATACACGGTAGACTGTGCGTTAATGTAACGCAGAAGGTCTGGAGATGCTACGTTGGTGTAGCTTGTAGGACCTGAACAGGGGAGAGAGGCAGAGTCAAGTGTCACGGGGCCTCTGGGCCGTGTTAATAAGGCTGGTAGCGGATGGGAAAAAATTGTGTCTGAAATATTTTGTGACTGGGGTGTCACAAAATCGGCCACAATCTTCCCTGCACGCCTCAGAGTCCTGGAGGCTTACAGGTCCTGGAGAGATGGAAAATTGCAGCCAGTCACCTTCTCTGCAGACCGGATGACACGCTGCAGTCTGCTCTTGTCTTTGGCGGTGGCACCAGCGTACCAGATGGTAATGGAGGAGGTGGTTTAGACACACCTTCTCCTTCAAAGAGTTTTCTTAATTTTCATAACTATGACAATTGTAGATTCACACTAAAGGCATCAAAACTATGAATTAACACATGTGGAATTATATACTTAACAAAAAAGTGTGAAACAACTGAAAATATGTCTTATATTCTAGGTTCTTCAAAGTAGCCACCTTTTGCTTTGATTACTGCTTCGTACACTCTTGGTATTCTCTTAATGAGCTTCAAGAGATAGTCACCTGAAATGGTTTTCCCTTCACAGGTGTCCCCTGTCAGGTTTAATAAGTGGGATGTCTTGCCTCTTAAATGGGGTTGGGACCATCAGTTGTGTTGTGCAGAAGTCAATTGGATACACAGCTGATAGTCCTACTGAATAAACTGTTAGAATTTGTATTATGGCAAGAAAAAAGCCGCTAAGTAAAGAAAAACGAGTGGCCATAATTACTTTAAGAACTGAAGGCCATTCAGTCCGAAAAATTGGGAAAACTTTGAAAGTGTCCCCAAGTGCAGTCGCAAAAACCATAAAGCGCTACAAAGAAACTGGCTCACACGAGGACCGCCCCAGGAAAGGAAGACCAAGAGTCACCTTTGCTGCGGAGGATAAATTCATCCTAGTCACCAGCCTCAGAAATCGCAGGTTGACAGCAGCTCAGATTAGAGACCAGGTCAATGCCACACAGAGTTCTAGCAGCAGACACATCTCTAGAACAACTGTTAGGAGACTGTGTGAATCAGGCCTTCATGGTAAAACAGCTGCTAGGAAACCACTGCTAAGGACAGGCAAAAAGTAGAAGAGAATTGCTTGGGCTAAAGAACACAAGGAATGGACATTAGACCAGTGGAAATCTGTGCTTTGGTCTGATGAGTCCAAAGTTGAGATCTTTGGTTCCAACCATTGTGTCCTTGTGCGACGCAGAAAAGGTTCAACGGATGGACTCTATTCAATTCTATTCAATTTTATTTATATAGCACCAATTCATGAAACATGTCATCTCGAGGCACTTTACAAAGTCAAAATCAATCATATTATACAGATTGGTCAAAATTTTCCTATATAAGGGAACCAGTTGATTGCTTCAAAGTCCCGACAAGCAGCATTCACTCCTGGAGAAGCATAGAGCTACAGGGAGAGACGTCTGCATTGTCCATGGCTTTGCAGCAATCCCTCATACTGAGCAAGCATGAAGCGACAGTGGAAAGAAAAACCACCCATTAGCGGGAAGGAAAAACCTCCAGCAGAACCGGGCTCAGTATGAACGGTCATCTGCCTCGACCGACTGGGGGTTAAAGAAGACAGAGCAGAGACACAACAAGACAGACAAAAAAGCACAGAAGCACACATTGATCCAGTAATCTGTTCTACATTAGATGGTAATAGCGGGTGATCTGTCTTCTCTGGATGATGTCACAGTTAACAGAACGTCAGATCAGGTGTACCTACTATGAAGAAAAAAGAGAGAGAACAAAAAGTTAAAAGATGCAATGCAATGCAAAACTGCATTGCATCTACTTTTTTTAGACAAATGCAAGAAAGTAATAAATATTATGACATGCTTAATTGGAAGGGAGTGGGGAGCAGATAGATGGTGCTACTGTAGAAGGTCGTGAGGATGGGCGGGGACAGGTGGGCTCTCCTCATCCTCCGCAGTAAGTGCAAGCGCTTCTGTGCCCTCTTCTCCAGTGACATGGTGTTCACAAACCAGCTGAGGTTGTGTGTTATGTGCACCCCGAGGAATTTATTGCTGCTGACCACCTCCACAGCTGAGCTGTTAATGAGAAGTGGAGCATGGCGAGGCCATTTCTTCCTGAAGTCCATGATGATCTCCTTCGTTTTCTCCACGTTCAGGATCAGTCCTGGTCCTGGTCCTGGTCGTTGTCGTCTCTAATCAGGCCCACCACCGTCGTGTCGTCTGCAAACTTCACAATGTGATTGGTGGTGAACCTGGGGACACAGTCGTGTGTCATCAGGGTGAACAGCAGGGGGCTCAGGACGAAGCCCTGAGGAAAGCACGTGCTGAGGGTGATGACATCAGAGGTTTTCTGTCCGACCCGGACCAACTGAGGGCTGTTGGTGATGAAGTCTAGCAGGCAGTTGCGAAGGGGTGTCCTGAAGCCCAGATGTTTCAGTTTTTCCGCCAGATGCTGTAAGATAATGGTGTTGAACGCTGAACTGAAGTCCAGGAACATGCTCAAGGGGGCGGGGCGTGGGTGGGCTTGGAACCCGTTAATAACTGCTTGCAGTTCTAGTTTATTATTAGGGTTCCAAGCCCGCAGCGCAGGCGAACGGCTATGCCGTTCGTCTGCTCTGTGAGCAGAGAACCCTATTGTTTTTCGTCTGTTTTTAAATTATTTATTATTACGGGTAATTATTATTCTCCGCTAAAACGCGTTGGGCGGCCCATGCGGATTTGTAACGAACCTATTGAATCAGGTATCCAAGTACAGAATGTGCACCGCTACTCAAACCCAGAAATTCAGACCCCTCAACAACTAGGGGGCGCTATAACAAAGGACAATGCGTTTTGGCCTATAACCACCAAACTACTGGTCCCACTCTCAAAAACTTCACATCACTTTGTTTATTGGATGATTCTGCAAAATAAAGGGAATTGGCACACCCTTCGTTTCCCAGCTAGTTTTCACGCTACATGGCTACAAAGGTTAAACCTTTCTTGTTAAACTCCTCCTACATTTTTTATGCAATCCGCGCAAAACTCCATATATAACCGCGTAATGGACAAATAAAAAAAGTTAACGCGGCGGAGTTTTTAATTTTGACTTTTTCGAAAAGTAACGCTAAAATAAGTGATTGTTAGCTAGCTAGCTCTAAATGTAATTGCTGATTATTCTAAAACCATAACAGATTTTGACATGTCCTTCATAACCCATAGTCCAAATAAGATTTTGCACATGTGACCCGCGTTTGAGGATCGTCCATCACTAGGGGGCGCTGTGATGTCAAGAAATCTACTACGCAAGAATGGCTGATCGGATTTTTACAAAACCTTCTTCATCCCCTTCCAGTCATACCCCTGAACTCAGGTATTAAATATGGTAATGATTAAAACAAGTGGGCGGGGCCTATTTCCAAAAGTGTTAAAAAACCTGGAGAATAATAAAAGCAATAAAGTAAAGAATAAAAAATGCTTTAAAATCAATTTTTTGATCCCAGATTTTCAGGATGTATTCCGTGAATAAGGTGTAACAATTCTCTCACTGCATGTATTGGTTTTTTTTTAAGTGCTACACTCTGAATTTTTAAAAGTTTGTAAAATGGAGAAATCAATGTATTTTCCACAAATATTGTTCAACCCCCCAAAATATGGCCTCTATTTGTAAAGCACATGCAGAATAAACATGGATTTCAGTTTGGTAAAAATCCAGGCGAGTTTGACCAATTTACAAGACTTTGAAAATAAATGGTACAAGACTATAAAGTTTAATATTTTATTTCTCTGAATCCATTTTTTTAATGACCATAAAAAAAATCCTGTGGTTAGATAAAGCACTCTTTTCAGAATTTTAGAGCAAACTGTTGATTATTAACGAATTTATGAAGTTTGTGATCAGTTCACAGCTCTCATCATCCAGAGCTCTGACTGCAGAGCTTTGAACAGGGCGGCCATTTTGCCCATATTTGGGCACATCACAGGAAGTGACGTCACATCCCGTGTTTTTTCTAAGCGGAGCAGAAACTTGAAGAGGGAGGATAGCTTTTAGGGTTTTCTAAAGAACACATCATTTAAAAAATTTAATTGAATATAAAAAAGATCAAGCAGAAGACAGGAAAGTTATTTAGAAGGCAAAGAAGACAAAATGGAGAGATTTTTGTGATTCAATAGGCAGAACAACCCCTATAGCTTAGGTATGGGGAATGATTAAGAAAATGAAGGGAAATAGACCAGAGAGAACATATCCAGTTCTAAAACATGAAGAAGGAACAGCAGTAACAAATGAAGAAAAACTAGAAGTAATGGCAAGAACATTTGCAAAGATCCATAGTTCAGATAATTTAACAGAAACAGGAAAATTTAGGAGAGAGCAGACAAGAAGGATAAATGATTTTATTTTAGAAGGTGAAACAACTCCAGGAAATGTCATGGATGTTTATTTTTCTATGCAAGAAATGAAGAGAGCGCTATTTAGATCAGGATTAACAGCACCAGGAAAAGATCAGATATGCTATATTATGTTAAAAAAACTTAGGGAAACAAGCTGAAGAAAAACTTCTAGGTTTATATAATAAGATTTGGAAAGAAGGAAGATTACCTTCTAATTAGAAGGAAGCAATTATTGTGCCAATTATTAAACCAGGAAAGGATCCAACAAACCCTTTAAGTTATAGACCAATTGTACTTAATTCATGTTTAGGAAAGATTATGGAGAGAATGATAACAGAAAGGATTACATATTATGTAGAAAGTAAAAGACTGTTGTCTTCATGTCAAATTGGATTCAGAAAAGGAAGTACAATGGATCCAGTTGTGTGTTTGGAATCAGATATTAGAAAAGCTCAGATTAATAGGGAAGTAGTAGTAGCAATATTTTTTGATAATGAGAAAGCATATGACATGGTATGGAAGGATGGGTTGCTTATAAAATTATATAAAATGGGCATAACAGGAAGGGCTTATAATTGGATTGAAGATTTTTTGTTTAATAGTTATACAGGTACAGATGGGAGTAACAAAATCTGATAAATATAAAATTGATAATGGAACTCCACTGGAAAGTATTATCAGTCCTTTATTATTCTCAATTGTAAGTAATGAACAACTGACAACAGCTTAATCGGTAAGTGTATCTGTCGCTGCTCCTGCAGTTAATTAATGAATTATTTCCACCTGTGGCCACGTCACCTGTCAGCGTGTATTCCCTCACTGCCAGTAACTTAGCTGATAAACCAAACAGGGATATCCTCATGATTTGCTATTAGCTCAGGCTAATTTAGCATGATGCACTTTTTCTTTTCTTTTTTTTTTTAACAATGGTCGGAATGTGAAACAGTGTCCCGCATTTTAATGGGTCTGATTCAGAAAAAGTGAAAAAATTCCACCTGAGCTTTTCTGTAACAAAGAAGGCAGAGCTGCATCGGCTGTCAGTCAATAAGCAGGGGACACCTGTGAAGGGAAAACCATTTCAGGTGACTATCTCTTGAAGCTCATTAAGAGAATGCCAAGAGTGTATGAAGCAGTAATCAAAGCAAAAGGTGGCTACTTTGAAGAACCTAGAATATAAGACATATTTTCAGTTGTTTCACACTTTTTTGTTAAGTATATAATTCCACATGTTTTAATTCATAGTCTTAAAAGTAGACAGGGTGTCTGCCTCACGGACCAAAATTAGGAGTTGGTTCCACAGGAGAGGAGCCTGATAGCTAAAGGATCTGCCTCCCATTCTACTTTTAGAGACTCTAGGAACCACCAGTAGACCTGAAGTCGAGAGCAAAGTGCTCTGTTAGGAACATACAAGGTAATCAGAGGTCTGATATATGATGGAGCTTGATTATAAAGGGCTTTATATGTTAGAAGAAGAATTTTAAATTATATTCTTGATTTAACAGGAAGCTAATGAAGGGAAGTTAAAATAGGAGAAATATGATCCCTCCTGTTTATTTTCATCAGAACTTTTGCTGCAGCATTTTGGATCAGCTGAAGACTTTGAATTGCATTTTGTGGACTTCCTGATAGTAAAGAATTACAATAGTCCAGCCTTCAAGTAACAAATACATGGACTAGTTTTTCAGCATCGCTCCTGCACAGAATATTTGCAATTCTGGCGATATTCCCGAGGTGAAAAAAGGAAACTCTGGAAACCTGTTTAATATGGGATTTAAATGACATGTCTTGGTCAAAAATAACACCAAGATTTTTTACTTTATTACCAGAGGCCAAGTTAATGCCGTCCAGATTAAGTGATTGATGAAGAAGTTTATTTTTTGAGGACTCTGGTTTAAAGATTATAACTTTAAATGCAGAAAATCTAAAGTCATCCAGGTTTTGATGTTATCAAGACATGACTGCAGTCGAAGTAATTGATTGGATTCATTAGGATTTATGGATAAATAAAGCTTAGTCTCATCAGCATAACAGTGGAAATGAATCCCAATCTGTTTGTTAATTTTGCCAGTTGGAAGCATATATATAGTAAAGAGAATTAGTCCAGGCACTGATCCCTGTATAGATATATAAAGATATATTCTATAAATCCACTGGGTTCATTAAATCCATATTGAAAACACGATTTACTACAAGCTTACTAACTATAGCTGAAGGACCTGTGTACATATTGTCATGGTTTAGTTTTGATTCGGCTTTTGTTGCCATTGGTTTTCGGTTTTTCCACCTTGTTTTAGTTTTAGTTAGGGTTTAACTTTATTTGTTGTTTTTGGTTTCTCCTTCCCCTCACTTCAGCCTTCCCTTCCACCCAGCCTTCACTTCACTCTCCTTGCAGTCAGTCACACCTGTTAGTAATTATTCAGTGAGATGCATGTCACCTGTTAGTCTTCCTATTTAAACCTCCCTCTGCCTCACTTTAGTGCTGGTCCGTCTTCTGCTATCCACCACTCCATGCCAGTCCTCGTTTTCGTCTTGGAAGATCTGTTTTCTGTTCTCTCGTTTAAGGTTAGTCCTGCCTGTTGCTTTGAAAGACTTTGTACCCTGCTATTGTCCCTGGAGAAGCTCTGTTCTGTGTCCTGGTGTCTCCAGAGAGCTACTAACCTGACTAGCCGCTCTGAGAAAGCTCTGCTCTGTGCCACACCATCCAGCTTCATAGGACTCTCTCTCCTGGCCGTCAGCCCCTGCCTTCACCTGCACCCCTGAGCCGCTGTATTCCTGCACCTCTGGTTACATCTTCCATCAGTCATCTACCCTTCAATAAACCTCTCAAACTTTTGTCCTGTGTGTGTTCTGAGTTCATCAATAAACAAATCCTGACAGTACGGACCAGCCAAAAGGATGAACTCAGACACCACATGGAACTTACCTGCAGGGGCTGACACCCCGGAGATCCGTGCATACCTGGACATGTGCGAACGCCTGAGGAGAGAGAGGTACGCCAGGATGGCTTCTGCCCAGGACCCTGCGCCGCCGATCAAGGCCGACTCCACTCCCCAGGTGTTCTACGTGGGCGTTGTTGCCGCTACCCCAGGGCACGAGAAGAGAAGCCGCAGATCCCTTCATCGCCTATGTCACCACCTCTATGACTCGCAGCTGGCTCCCCGAGTAAAGCTCAATGTTCCATCCATCAGAGCCCCACATGTCGAGGAGGACCAGCTGTGGAGCTTCTATTACGGTGACCGGGACGACCTTCTTCCCCGTGGGCCTGCAGCCACCCCTCTGACAGCCTCTGTACCCCCGTCTGGCTCCTCCCGGCTAGGACGCCGGGCACTCCGACGCTTTAAGGCCTCCGAAGACTCGCTTCCGCTCAGGTCCCGTGAGGGGGTTCAGGAGGACCCGCCCTCTGAAGCCTGTAGCCCGGCAGCGTCCGAGGTAGCCGAAGAGATGGTTCCGCCTCCACCCGAAAACTCCGCTCTGCCGGCCTCTGAAGGCTTCGCTCTGCCGGCCGCTGAAAGCTCCGCTCTGCCGGCCGACGTAGGCTCCGCTCTGCCGGCCACCGTAAGCTTCGCTCTGCCGGCCTCTGAAGGCTTCGCTCTGCCGGCCGCTGAAAGCTCCGCTCCGCCGGCCGACGCAGGTCAGCCCGAGGCCTCCGAGGAAGCCGCCCTGCCTCAGCCCGAGGCCTCCGAGGAAGCCGCCCTGCCTCAGCCCGAGGCCTCCGAGGAAGCCGCCCTGCCTCAGCCCGAGGCCTCCGAGGAAGCCGCCCTGCCTCAGCCCGAGGCCTCCGAGGAAGCCGCCCTGCCCCAGGCCGAGGCCTCCGAGGGAGTAGTTTCGCCTCAGGATGAGGCCTCCGAGGGAGTAGTTTCGCCTCAGGATGAGGCCTCTGAGGGAGTAGTTTCGCCTCAGGATGAGGCCTCCGAGGGAGTAGTTTCGCCTCAGGATGAGGCCTCTGAGGGAGTAGTTTCGCCTCAGGATGAGGCCTTAGTTGATGCTACTCCTATTTCTGGTTCGTCGTGCCGGGGTCGTCCTCCACGACGCCCGCACCAGACTTTCCTGTTCGGCCGGAGCCGCAGACTGCGGACTGGGGCCGCTCGACTTTGCCTCGTCGGGGCCGTCCCCCGCGACGCCCGCGCCAGACTTTCCTGTTCGGCCGGAGCCAAAGACTGCGGACTCCGGGCCGCTCAACTTTGCTTCGTCGGGGCCGTCCACAACGGCGCCCGCCTCTGACTTTCCTGTCCGGCCGGAGCCGCAGACTGTGGACTCCGGGCCGCTCGTCTTTCCCTCGTCGGGGCCGTCCACCACGGCGCCCGCTTTTGACTTTTCTGTCCGGCCGGAGCCGCGGACTGCGGACTCCGGGCCGCTCGTCTTTGCCTCGTCGGGGCCGCCCTCCTCGAGGGTTTAGTCGGGCGATGCTGCTCCGCCGCCTGCCTCGTCCAGGACGACCTCCACGAGGACACTTTGCGGCTTAGCAGCCGTCTTTGCCTGCGCCCTTAAGGCCAGTGCTTGTTTGTTGTTTTAGTTAGAGCTCGGCCTTAGTGTTGATTTATTTAGCATTCATTAGTATGAGAGTTATTTCGGAGATTTCCTTGTTGTCTCAGAGTTCTTAGTTTTTGCTTTGCTTTGTTTTTTCTAGCACTGTTTAGTATTCTAGACCTGTCTTTAGTTACGGGTTTGCTTTAGTATCCTTGTTTGTTTTTTGCCTTAGTCTTCCAGTTTCTGTTTGTGTTACTTTAGCTTTAGCTATCTAGTTTTTACATTACTTTACCGTTTCGGCCCCTAGTTTCTTTGTTTTGATTTTCTGGTATTGCATTAGTTTTATAATTTTTCTTTAGTGTTTGTTCCTTTCCTAGTTTTTAGTTTTATTTCCTAGTTTTTGCTTAGTTTTTCTTTGTGTTATCCCTAACCCAGTTTTCTAGTTTGGCTTTATAATTTAGTTCATGCCTTGTTTTCCAGTTATTGGTTTAACCCTTATTTGTTAAAACCTTTAGTTCCTAGCGCTCCTTAGGCTTCTTATCCCTGGTTTTGAGCTTTACGCTCCTTACTTTGTCTGGTTCGAGCTTCCTTGGTTTTTATTTTGGCTTCCTAGTTCCTTAGTCCCCTGGCGTGTTGGGACGTCCTCCATTCCCTAGTATTTTGGATTTATTTTGTCCTCTGGCGTGTTAGAACGCCTTCTGTCTTGGGTTTCTTGGTTCCCCGGCGTGTTAGGACGCCCTCTGATTCTCGGTTCCCCGGCGTGTTAGGACGCCCTCTGATTCTCGGTTCCCCGGCGTGTTAGGACGCCCTCTGATTCTCGGTTCCCCGGCGTGTTAGGACGCCCTCTGATTCTCGGTTCCCCGGCGTGTTAGGACGCCCTCTGATTCTCGGTTCCCCGGCGTGTTAGGACGCCCTCTGATTCTCGGTTCCCCGGCGTGTTAGGACGCCCTCTGATTCTCGGTTCCCCGGCGTGTTAGGACGCCCTCTGATTCTGGGTTCCCCGGCGTGTTAGGACGCCCTCTGATTCTGGGTTCCCCGGCGTGTTAGTACGCCCTCCGATTCTGGGTTCCCCGGCGTGTTAGTACGTCCTCCGTTCTTGTTCTCTGGTGTTTTAGATGTTCCCGCTTCCCTTGTGCCCCGGCGTTTCCCTCACGCCCCGGCGTTCTCTTCCCCAAGCCCCGGCGTTTCCTGCACGTCCCGGCGGGTTCCCTCTGGCGTTGTCGTACGCCTGTTCTTCCCTCTGGCGTTGTCGTACGCCTGTTCTTCCCTCTGGCGTTGTCGTACGCCTGTTCTTCCCTCTGGCGTTGTCGTACGCCTGTTCTTCCCTCTGGCGTTGTCGTACGCCTGTTCTTCCCTCTGGCGTTGTCGTACGCCTGTTCTTCCCTCTGGCGGTAAGTACGCCCGTTCCTTCCCTCTGGCGCTAAGTACGCCCGTTCCTTCCCTTTGGCGTTAAGTTCGCCCGTTCCTTCCCTTTGGCGTTAAGTACGCCCGTTCCTTCCCTTTGGCGTTAAGTGCGCCCGTTCCTTCCCTTTGGCGCTGTCGTGCGCCCGTTCCTTCCCTTTGGCGCTGTCGTGCGCCCGTTCCTTCCCTTTGGCGCTGTCGTGCGCCCGTTCCTCCCTCTGGCGTTAGTATGTCTGGCCTTGCCCGTTTTGCCTTGTGGCAATGTTCGCCTGACTTCCCTTGTGGCGATGTTTGCTTTTCAGCATCTGCTAGATGTTCTTGTTTTGCCTACCAGGGGTTGTTAGAGACCCCTTTTAGTCCGCTTTTGTTTTTCCTTTTGTTTCAGATCGCCCTGAGTGGGTAGTTTTTTTTTTTTGTTGTTTTTTGGCCCACCATCCGTGCCACCCTCCACCCACCCTGCTTTGGTCTGTTTGGTTTGACCCTAGCCCGCCATCCGTACCACCCTCCACCCACCCTAGGTTGGTTGTTGTTTAGTTTGTTAGGCCGTCCGGAGACCGGCCTTGAGGGGGGGGTAATGTCATGGTTTAGTTTTGATTCGGCTTTTGTTGCCATTGGTTTTCGGTTTTTCCACCTTGTTTTAGTTTTAGTTAGGGTTTAACTTTATTTGTTGTTTTTGGTTTCTCCTTCCCCTCACTTCAGCCTTCCCTTCCACCCAGCCTTCACTTCACTCTCCTTGCAGTCAGTCACACCTGTTAGTAATTATTCAGTCAGATGCATGTCACCTGTTAGTCTTCCTATTTAAACCTCCCTCTGCCTCACTTTAGTGCTGGTCCGTCTTCTGCTATCCACCACTCCATGCCAGTCCTCGTTTTCGTCTTGGAAGATCTGTTTTCTGTTCTCTCGTTTAAGGTTAGTCCTGCCTGTTGCTTTGAAAGACTTTGTACCCTGCTATTGTCCCTGGAGAAGCTCTGTTCTGTGTCCTGGTGTCTCCAGAGAGCTACTAACCTGACTAGCCGCTCTGAGAAAGCTCTGCTCTGTGCCACACCATCCAGCTTCATAGGACTCTCTCTCCTGGCCGTCAGCCCCTGCCTTCACCTGCACCCCTGAGCCGCTGTATTCCTGCACCTCTGGTTACATCTTCCATCAGTCATCTACCCTTCAATAAACCTCTCAAACTTTTGTCCTGTGTGTGTTCTGAGTTCATCAATAAACAAATCCTGACACATATTAGTTTTATTTTTACTGTTATACTGCTTGATTTATATCACCCATTCAATGTTATAATAATAGATTTATATAAATGTATAATTCCAACTGTTGATAAAGATTTAACAACAATAGTCCACATCCCTTAACTCTTAGGTCATTGTTACTAAATGTCTACCAGGGAATACTTGAAAATTGTTGTTAACTTGTGTGAAAGTAAATGGTTTAGCTCCACAATACAAATATATAGTCAATTTATCAACAGTCTACTGAGGCACTTCAGCCTCCTCACCACACAGAGAGACAGCTGGTCACAATGCTCTTTATGGTGCTTCTGTAGAAGGTCGTGAGGATGGGCCAGGACAGGTGGGCTCTCCTCATCCTCCGCAGGAAGTACAAGCGCTTCTGTGCCCTCCTCCCCAGTGACGTGGTGTTCACAGACCAGGAGAGGTTGTGCGTCATGTGCACCCCGAGGAATTTGGTGCTCCTGACCACCTCCACAGATGAGCTGGTGATGAGCAGTGGAGCGTGGTGAGGCCGGTTCTTCCTGAAGTCCACGATGATCTCCGTCGTTTTCTCCACGTTCAGGATCAGTCCTGGTCCTGGTCGTTGTCGTCTCTAATCAGGCCCACCACCGTTGTGTCGTCTGAAAACTTCACAATGCGATTGGTGGTGAATCTGGGGACGCAGTCGTGTGTCATCAGGGTGAACAGCAGGGGGCTCAAGACACAGCCTTGAGGGGAGCCCGTGCTGAGGGTGATGACATCAGAGGTGTTCTGTCTGACCCGGACCAAATGAGGTCAGGAGGTGAGGAAGTCTAGCAGGCAGTTGCGAAGGGGTGTGCTGAAGCCCAGATGTTTCAGTTTTTCCGCCAGATGCTGTAAGATAATGGTGTTGAACGCTGAACTGAAGTCCAGGAACATGCTCAAGGGGGCGGGGCGTGGGTGGGCTTGGAACCCGTTAATAACTGCTTGCAGTTCTAGTTATTATTATTATTACGGGTAATTATTATTCTCCGCTAAAACGCGTTGGGCGGCCCATGCGGATTTGTAACGAACCTATTGAATCAGGTATCCAAGTACAGAATGTGCACC
This sequence comes from Fundulus diaphanus, assembly GCA_037039145.1. NCBI lineage: Eukaryota > Metazoa > Chordata > Actinopteri > Cyprinodontiformes > Fundulidae > Fundulus > Fundulus diaphanus. Next base: position 5,049,703 of record CM073129.1, on the reverse strand, counting down.
GCTACTCAAACCCAGAAATTCAGACCCCTCAACAACTAGGGGGCGCTATAACAAAGGACAATGCGTTTTGGCCTATTACCACCAAACTACTGGTCCCACACTCAAAAACTTCACATCACTTTGTTTATTGGATGATTCTGCAAAATAAAGGGAATTGGCACACCCTTCGTTTCCCAGCTAGTTTTCGCGCTACATGGCTACAAAGGTTAAACCTTTCTTGTTAAACTCCTCCTACATTTTTTATGCAATCCGCGCAAAACTCCATATATAACCGCGTAATGGACAAATAAAAAAAGTTAACGCGCCGGATTTTTGAATTTTGACTTTTTCGAAAAGTAACGCTAAAATAAGTGATTGTTAGCTAGCTAGCTCTAAATGTAATTGCTGATTATTCTAAAACCATAACAGATTTTGACATGTCCTTTAAAACCCATAGTCCAAATAAGATTTTGCACATGTGACCCGCGTTTGAGGATCGTCCATCACTAGGGGGCGCTGTGATGTCAAGAAATCTACTACGCAAGAATGGCTGATCGGATTTTTACAAAACCTTCTTCATCCCCTTCCAGTCATACCCCTGAACTCAGGTATTAAATATGGTAATGATTAAAACAAGTGGGCGGGGCCTATTTCCAAAAGTGTTAAAAAACCTGGAGAATAATAAAAGCAATAAAGTAAAGAATAAAAAATGCTTTAAAATCAATTTTTTGATCCCAGATTTTCAGGATGTATTCAGTGAATAAGGTGTAACAATTCTCTCACTGCATGTATTGTTTTTTTTTGAAGTGCTACACTCTGAATTTTTAAAAGTTTGTAAAATGGAGAAATCAATGTATTTTCCACAAATATTGTTCAACCCCCCCAAAATATGGCCTCTATTTGTAAAGCACATGCAGAATAAACATGGATTTCAGTTTGGTAAAAATCCAGGCGAGTTTGACCAATTTACAAGACTTTGAAAATAAATGGTACAAGACTATAAAGTTTAATATTTTATTTCTCTGAATCCATTTTTTTAATGACCATAGAAAAAATCCTGTGGTTAGATAAAGCACTCTTTGAGATCAATGAATATTTTCAGAATTTTAGAGCAAACCGTTGATTATTAACGAATTTATGAAGTTTGTGATCAGTTCACAGCTCTCATCATCCAGAGGTCTGACTGCAGAGCTTTGAACAGGGCGGCCATTTTGCCCATATTTGGGCACATCACAGGAAGTGACGTCACATCCCGTGTTTTTTCTAAGCGGAGCAGAAACTTGAAGAGGGAGGATAGCTTTTAGGGTTTTCTAAAGAACACATCATTTAAAAAATTTAATTGAATATAAAAAAGATCAAGCAGAAGACAGGAAAGTTATTTAGAAGGCAAAGAAGACAAAACGGAGACATTTTTGTGATTCAATAGGCAGAACAACCCCTATAGCTTAGGTATGGGGAATGATTAAGAAAATGAAGGGAAATAGAGCAGAGAGAACATATCCAGTTCTAAAACATGAAGAAGGAACAGCAGTAAGAAATGAAGAAAAACTAGAAGTAATGGCAAGAACATTTGCAAAGATCCATAGTTCAGATAATTTAACAGAAACGGGAAAATTTAGGAGAGAGCAGACAAGAAGGATAAATGATTTTATTTTAGAAGGTGAAACAACTCCAGGAAATGTCATGGATGTTTATTTTTCTATGCAAGAAATGAAGAGAGCGATATTTAGATCAGGATTAACAGCACCAGGAAAAGATCAGATATGCTATATTATGTTAAAAAAAACTTAGGGAAACAAGCTGAAGAAAAACTTCTAGGTTTATATAATAAGATTTGGAAAGAAGGAAGATTACCTTCTAATTAGAAGGAAGCAATTATTGTGCCAATTATTAAACCAGGAAAGGATCCAACAAACCCTTTAAGTTATAGACCAATTGTACTTACTTCATGTTTAGGAAAGATTATGGAGAGAATGATAACAGAAAGGATTACATATTATGTAGAAAGTAAAAGACTGTTTTCTTCTTGTCAAATTGGATTCAGAAAAGGAAGTACAATGGATCCAGTTGTGTGTTTGGAATCAGATATTAGAAAAGCTCAGATTAATAGGGAAGTAGTAGTAGCAATATTTTTTGATAATGAGAAAGCATATGACATGGTATGGAAGGATGGGTTGCTTATAAAATTATATAAAATGGGCATAACAGGAAGGGCTTATAATTGGATTGAAGATTTTTTGTTTAATAATTATACAGGTACAGATGGGAGTAACAAAATCTGATAAATATAAAATTGATAATGGAACTCTACAGGAAAGTATTATCAGTCCTTTATTATTCTCAACTGTAAGTAATGAACAACTGACAACAGCTTAATCGGTAAGTGTATCTGTCGCTGCTCCTGCAGTTAATTAATGAATTATTTCCACCTGTGGCCACGTCACCTGTCAGCGTGTATTCCCTCACTGCCAGTAACTTAGCTGATAAACCAAACAGGGATATCCTCATGATTTGCTATTAGCTCAGGCTAATTTAGCATGATGCACTTTTTCTTTTGTTTTTTTTTTTAACAATGGTCGGAATGTGAAACAGTGTCCCGCATTTTAATGGGTCTGATTCAGAAAAAGTGAAAAAATTCCACCTGAGCCTTTCTGTAACAAAGAAGGCAGAGCTGCATCGGCTGTCAGTCAATAAGCAGGGGACACCTGTGAAGGGAAAACCATTTCAGGTGACTATCTCTTGAAGCTCATTAAGAGAATGCCAAGAGTGTATGAAGCAGTAATCAAAGCAAAAGGTGGCTACTTTGAAGAACCTAGAATATAAGACATATTTTCAGTTGTTTCACACTTTTTTGTTAAGTATATAATTCCACATGTTTTAATTCATAGTTTTGATGCCTTTAGTGTGAATCTACAATTGTCATAGTTATGAAAATTAAGAAAACTCTTTGAAGGAGAAGGTGTGTCTAAACCACCTCCTCCATTACCATCTGGTACGCTGGTGCCACCGCCAAAGACAAGAGCAGAGTGCAGCGTGTCATCCGGTCTGCAGAGAAGGTGATTGGCTGCAATTTTCCATCTCTCCAGGACCTGTAAGCCTCCAGGACTCTGAGGCGTGCAAAAAAGCACAGAAGCACACATTGATCCAGTAATCTGTTCTACATTAGATGGTAATAGCGGGTGATCTGTCTTCTCTGGATGATGTCACAGTTAACAGAACGTCAGATCAGGTGTGCCTACTATGAAGAAAAAAGAGAGAGCAAAAAGTTAAAAGATGAAATGACAACAGTCATTTCAATGTAATGCAATGCAAAACTGCATTGCATCTACTTTTTTTAGACAAATGCAAGAAAGTAATAAATACTATGACATGCTTAATTGGAAGGGAGTGGGGAGCAGATAGATGGTGCTGCTGTAGAAGGTCGTGAGGATGGGCGGGGACAGGTGGGCTCTCCTCATCCTCCGCAGTAAGTGCAAGCGCTTCTGTGCCCTCTTCTCCAGTGACATGGTGTTCACAAACCAGCTGAGGTTGTGTGTTATGTGCACCCCGAAGAATTTATTGCTGCTGACCACCTCCACAGCTGAGCTGTTAATGAGAAGTGGAGCATGGCGAGGCCATTTCTTCCTGAAGTCCATGATGATCTCCTTCGTTTTCTCTACGTTCAGGATCAGTCCTGGTCCTGGTCCTGGTCCTGGTCGTTGTCGTCTCTAATCAGGCCCACCACCGTCGTGTCGTCTGCAAACTTCACAATGTGATTGGTGGTGAACCTGGGGACACAGTCGTGTGTCATCAGGGTGAACAGCAGTGGGCTCAGGACGCAGCCCTGAGGAAAGCCCGTGCTGAGGGTGATGACATCAGAGGTTTTCTGTCCGACCCGGACCAACTGAGGGCTGTTGGTGATGAAGTCTAGCAGGCAGTTGCGAAGGGGTGTCCTGAAGCCCAGATGTTTCAGTTTTTCCGCCAGATGCTGTAAGATAATGGTGTTGAACGCTGAACTGAAGTCCAGGAACATGCTCAAGGGGGCGGGGCGTGGGTGGGCTTGGAACCCGTTAATAACTGCTTGCAGTTCTAGTTATTATTATTATTACGGGTAATTATTATTCTCCGCTAAAACGCGTTGGGCGGCCCATGCGGATTTGTAACGAATCAATTGGATCAGGTATCCAAGTACAGAATGTGCACCGCTACTCAAACCCAGAAATTCAGACCCCTCAACAACTAGGGGGCGCTATAACAAAGGACAATGCGTTTACGCCTGTAACCACCAAACTACTGGTCCTACACTCAAAAACTTGATGGCACTTTGTTTATTGGATGATTCTGCAAAATAAAGTGAATTGGCACACCCTTCGTTTCCCAGCTAGTTTTCGCGCTACATGGCTACAAAGGTTAAACCTTTCTTGTTAAACTCCTCCTACATTTTTTGTGCAATCCGCGCAAAAATTTATATATAAGCGTGTCATGGACAAATAAAAAAAGTTATTGCGGCGGATTTTTGAATTTTGACTTTTTCGAAAAGTAACGCAAAAATAAGTGATTGTTAGCTAGCTAGCTCTAAATGTAATTGCTGATTATTCTAAAACCATAACAGATTTTGACATGTCCTTCATAACCCATAGTCCAAATAAGATTTTGCACATGTGACCAGCGTTTGAGGATCGTCCATCACTAGGGGGCGCTGTGATGTCAAGAAATCTACTACGCAAGAATGGCTGATCGGATTTTTACAAAACCTTCTTCATCCCCTTCCAGTCATAACCCTTAACTCAGGAATTAAATATGGTACTGATTGAAACAAGTGGGCGGGGCCTATTTCCAAAAGTGTGAAAAAAACCTTCAAAACTTCAAAAAATTACCAAAAATCCATTTTGTGGTGTAACGATCTCAGATTTTCAGGATGTATTCCTTGAATAAGGTGTAACAATTCTCTCACTGCATGTATTGAGGTTTCTGAAAGTTGCACACTCTGATTTTTTAAAAGTTTGTAAAATGGAGAAATCAATGTATTTTCCACAAATATTGTTCAATCCCAGTAAAAATGGCCACTATTTGTAAATCACATTCAGACTTAATGTGTACTTCAGTTTGGTAAAAATCCAGGCGATTTTGAACTATTTAAAAGACTTTGAAATTCATATGTGCAAGACTATAAAGGTTAATATTTTTTTTCTCTGAAACGCTTTTTTCAATGGGCGTTTAAAAAATCAGATAGTTAGATAAAGCACTCTTGGACATACGTGAATATTTTCAGAATTTTAGAGCAAACCGTTGATTTTTAACAATTTAATGAATTTTATGATCTGGTCACAGCTCTCACCATCCAGAGCTCTGACCATCCAGAACTGTGAACAGGGCGGCCATTTTGCCCATATATGGGCACATCACAGGATGTGACGTCACATCCCGTGATTTTCTAAGCGGAGCAGAAACTTGAAGAGGGAGGATAGCTTTTAGAGTTTTGAAAAGAACACATAATTTAAAAAAAAATATTGAATGTAAAAAAGATCAAGCAGAAGCAAAGAAAGTTATTTAGAAGGCAAAGAAGACAAAATGGAGAGATTTTTGTGATTCAATGGGCAGAACAACTCCTATAGCTAAGGTATGGGGAATGATTAAGAAAATGAAGGGAAATAGACCAGAGAGAACATATCCAGTTCTAAAACATGAAGAAGGAACAGCAGTAACAAATGAGGAAAAAGTAGAAGTAATGGCAAGAACATTTGCAAAGATCCATAGTTCAGATATGGATCAGACTTATTCCAAAAGTAACACTATGATATAATATGGCTAAATAGATAGATAGATAGATAGATAGATAGATAGATAGATATGAAAAGGAGTAATAGCATTAATGGTTTAAAGGTCAATCTAAATAAAGAACATTCATTATATATATATATAAAAACACTTTTATTTGGGTGTGATTAATTATTTCACAGTCCTAATTTATTTATATTTACATACATACTTTTATAATATGAATATTACTGTTATAATAAAATATGAAATACTGACAAAAAAGGCTTATTGTGTGGCAACCTCTTGGTGTAGAAGCATAATCCAGGTTTCAAATTAAAGGTAACACTTTGAAGTTTCATGTAGACTATTCGGATTATATATCAGGAGTAATTACACAAAGGTTCCTATTTTTAATCCATTATAAAAGTGAAATTTATTTGCTATTAAAATTGGTACAATAGTCCCCTTCACAAGTATATATAGATGTAGCATGTTGAAATCCCCACCTACACTACTGTGATGGTATACACATGGAAGACAGAGATTTAAAAAATGACCCAAAAAACATAGCTTGGCTAATGCCCTTTGAAAAGGACGGTTTTATTGAGCTTCTGTTGCATGTTGTTGCTCTGTAAGCTAAGGTTAGTTATTTTGGCAATTTGGTCCAGCCTTAACTTAAAAAACAAGGACACAATGTTAACAGCGTATGGTGGTGGCTGTCTATGCCATACTGTGTTTCTCCGATGTGCTCTCTGAGCACAAACACATCCTCTGACCCTATCCTCTTCATTACAATGTACACGACCTCTAGCACTTTGATGGGCTGTGATCGTCTGGTACATGAGGTCTGACGAATGACCCACTCTGCTGCCCTGACTACCATCACTGTGCCTTCTGATGGAATCACCAGACCTCCATTGTTTTTTAACTTCAGCAGGTGGTAGCTCTGGTCCTTGATGGCAGATGCAGCATCTGTTACCAAGCTGGCACGGCAGACATCACAGGACAGCTTTTTCAGAGCCCGTCGCACAACAAATCCTGAAATAAGAGTTGGTATATTAAAATAATTTATAATAACCATGGGGAAATTAAGGGAACATTTATCTTTTTGGACCATTGTGAGATTGATTTCCCTCAAATTTACACCAAAGATTAATTGTCATACAATCGTTATTGGTGTCAGTAAAACCTATATAATTGACCAGTGGTCTCAGCCTTGATAACTTGCGCAAGTAGCCGTGATGCACAACTATGCTGCATGATTAAGTCATTTTTCGACAAGAAAATCTGCAATTTCGACATGTTCAAGCATCAAGAATTATAGCCACGTTCATAACGTTTGTAAGAAACCAAACTGTTTGTAAATCCGTCAAGGCCAGAAAGCTTGTCTGAGGCAAGATGGCCACCGGTGATGACGTTTGAGACTCCGGCGTAAGACATCTAGCCTTTATTATGGATATTTATGGTCAGAATGCTCCCTATGGTACTTGTGTAGAGGGTTGTGAGGATGGGCGGGGGCAGTTGGGCTCTCCTCATCCTCCGCAGGAAGTACAAGCGCTTCTGTGCCCTCCTCACCAGATGTGGTGTTTACAGACCAGGTGAGGTTGTCCGTGATGTGCACCCCGAGGAATTTGGTGCTGCTAACCACCTCCACAGCTGAGCTGTTGATGAGTTTGTGTCAACTGCGAACTTCATGATGTGATTGGGGGTGAACCTGGGGGTGCAGTCGTGTGTCATCAGAGTAAACAGCAGGGGGCTGCGGACACAGCCCTGAGGGGAGCCCGTGCTGAGGGTGATGACATCAGAGGTGGTCTGTCAGACCCGGACCGACAGTGGTCAGGAGGTGAGGAAGTGATGAGGGGTGTGCTGAAGCCCAGATGTTCCAGTTTTTCAACCAGATGCTGTGGGATGAGGGTGTTGAACGCTGAACTGAAGTCCAGGAACATGCTCAAGGGGGCGGGGCGTGGGTGGGCTTGGAACCCGTTAATAACTGCTTGCAGTTCTAGTTATTATTATTATTATTATTACGGAATTAAAACACGTTGTGCAGCCCAAGCGGATTTATAACGAACCTATTGAATCAGGTATCTAAGTACAGAATGTGTGCCTCTACTCAAACCCAGAAATTCAGACCCTTCAACAACTAGGGGGCGCTATAACAAAGGACAATGCGTTTCGGCCTATAACCACCAAACTACTGGTCACACACTCAAAAACTTGATAGCACTTTGTTTATTGGATGTTTCTGCATCAAAAAGGGAATTGGCACACCTTTCGTTTCCCAGCTACTTTTCGCGCTACATGGCTACAAAGGTTAAACCTTTCTTGTTAAACTCCTCCTACATTTTTTGTGCGATCTGCGCAAAACTTCATATATAAGTGTGTCATGGACAAATAAAAAAAGTAAACGCGGCGGATTTTTGAATTTTGACTTTTTCGAAAAGTAACGCTACAATAAGTGATTGTTAGCTAGCTAGCTCTAAATGTAATTGCTGATTATTCTAAAACCATAACAGATTTTGACATGTCCTTCATAACACATAGTCCAGATAAGATTTTGCACATGTGACCCGCGTTTGAGGATCGTCCATCACTAGGGGGCGCTGTGATGTCAAGAAATCTACTACGCAAGAATGGCTGATCGGATTTTTACAAAACCTTCTTCATCCCCTTCCAGTCATACCCCTGAACTCAGGTATTAAATATGGTAATGATTAAAACAAGTGGGCGGGGCCTATTTCCAAAAGTGTGAAAAAAACCTTCAAAACTTCAAAAAATTACCAAAAATCCATTTTGTGGTGTAACGATCTCAGATTTTCAGGATGTATTCCTTGAATAAGGTGTAACAATTCTCTCACTGCATGTATTGAGGTTTCTGAAAGTTGCACACTCTGATTTTTTAAAAGTTTGTAAAATGGAGAAATCAATGTATTTTCCACAAATATTGTTCAATCCCAATAAAAATGGCCAATATTTGTAAAGCACATTCCGCCTTAATGTGTACTTCAGTTTGGTAAAAATCCAGGCGATTTTGAACTATTTAAAAGACTTTGAAATTCACATGTGCAAGACTATAAAGGTTAATATTTTTTTTCTCTGAAACGCTTTTTTCAATGGTCGTTTAAAAGATCACATAGTTAGATAAAGCACTCTTGGACATACGTGAATATTTTCAAAATTTTAGAGCAAACCGTTGATTTTTAACGATTTAATGAATTTTATGATCTGGTCACAGCTCTCACCATCCAGAGCTCTGACCATCCAGAACTGTGAACAGGGCGGCCATTTTGCCCATATATGGGCACATCACAGGATGTGACGTCACATCCGGTGATTTTCTAAGCGGAGCAGAAACTTGAAGAGGGAGGATAGCTTTTAGAGTTTTGAAAAGAACACATAATTTAAAAAAAATATATTGAATGTAAAAAAGATCAAGCAGAAGCAAGGAAAGTTATTTAGAAGGCAAAGAAGACAAAATGGAGAGATTTTTGTGATTCAATGGGCAGAACAACTCCTATAGCTAAGGTATGGGGAATGATTAAGAAAATGAAGGGAAATAGACCAGAGAGAACATATCCAGTTCTAAAACATGAAGAAGGAACAGCAGTAACAAATGAGGAAAAAGTAGAAGTAATAGCAAGAACATTTGCAAAGATCCATAGTTCAGATATGGATCAGACTTATTCCAAAAGTAACACTATGATATAATATGGATAAATAGACAGATAGATAGATAGATAGATAGATAGATAGATAGATAGATAGATAGATAGATAGATAGATAGATAGATAGATAGATATGAAAAGGAGTAATAGCATTAATGGTTTAAAGGTCAATCTAAATGAAGAACATTCATTTTATATATATATATATATATATATATATATAAACACTTTTATTTGGGTGTGATTAATTATTTCACAGTCCTAATTTATTTATATTTAATGCCCTTTGAAAAGGACGGTTTTATTGAGCCTCTGTTGCATGTTGTTGCTCTGTAAGCTAAGGTTAGTTATTTTGGCAATTTGGTGCAGCCTTAACTTAAAAAACAAGGACACAACCAACGTTAACAGCGTATGGTGGTGGCTGTCTATGCCATACTGTGTTTCTCCGATGTGCTCTCTGAGCACAAACACATCCTCTGACCCTATCCTCTTCCTTACAATGTACACAACCTCTAGCACTTTGATGGGCTGTGATCGTCTGGTACATGAGGTCTGACGAATGACCCACTCTGCTGCCCTGACTACCATCACTGTGCCTTCTGATGGAATAACCAGACCTCCATTGTTTTTTAACTTCAGCAGGTGGTAGCTCTGGTCCTTGATGGCAGATGCAGCATCTGTTACCAAGCTGGCACGGCAGACATCACAGGACAGCTTTTTCAGAGCCCGTCGCACAACAAATCCTGAAATAAGAGTTGGTATATTAAAATAATTTATAATAACCATGGGGAAATTAAGGGAACATTTATCTTTTTGGACCATTGTGAGATTGATTTCCCTCAAATTTACACCAAAGATTAATTGTCATACAATCGTTATTGGTGTCAGTAAAACCTATATAATTGACCAGTGGTCTCAGGCTTGATAACTTACGCAAGTAGCCGTGATGCACAACTATGCTGCATGATTAAGTCATTTTTCGACAAGAAAATCTGCAATTTCGACATGTTCAAGCATCAAGAATTATAGCCACGTTCATAACGTTTGTAAGAAACCAAACTGTTTGTAAATCCGTCAAGAATTCAATGAGATAAGAGTATTTGTATTCGTGCTGATCACTCACCTTACATTAGGTACCACAGAGCACGCCAGAAAGCTTGTCTGAGGCAAGATGGCCGCCGGTGATGACGTTTGAGACTCCGCCGTAAGACATCTAGCCTTTATTATGGATATCTATGGTCAGAATGCTCTCTATGGTACTTGTGTAGAGGGTTGTGAGGATGGGCGGGGGCAGTTGGGCTCTCCTCATCCTCCGCAAGAAGCACAAGCGCTTCTGTGCCCTCCTCACCAGATGTGGTGTTTACAGACAAGGTGAGGTTGTCCGTGATGTGCACCCCGAGGAATTTGGTGCTGCTAACCACCTCCAAAGCTGAGCTGTTAATGAGTTTGTGTCAACTGCGAACTTCATGATGTGATTGGGGGTGAACCTGGGGGTGCAGTCGTGTGTCATCAGAGTAAACAGCAGGGGGCTGCGGACACAGCCCTGAGGGGAGCCCGTGCTGAGGGTGATGACATCAGAGGTGGTCTGTCAGACCCGGACCGACAGTGGTCAGGAGGTGAGGAAGTGATGAGGGGTGTGCTGAAGCCCAGATGTTCCAGTTTTTCAACCAGATGCTGTGGGATGAGGGTGTTGAACGCTGTAGTCCAGGAACATGCTCAAAGGGGGCGGAGCGTAGACGGGCTTGGAACCCGTTAATAACTGCTTGCAGTTCTAGTTATTATTATTATTACGGGTAATTATTATTCTCCGCTAAAACGCGTTGGGCGGCCCATGCGGATTTGTAACGAACCTATTGAATCAGGTATCAGGAGCATGTACAGAATGTGCACCGCTACTCAAACCCAGAAATTCAGACCCCTCAACAACTAGGGGGCGCTATAACAAAGGACAATGCGTTTTGGCCTATAACCACCAAACTACTGGTCCCACACTCAAAAACTTCACTTCACTTTGTTTATTGGATGATTCTGCAAAATAAAGGGAATTGGCACACCCTTCGTTTCCCAGCTAGTTTTCGCGCTACATGGCTACAAAGGTTAAACCTTTCTTGTTAAACTCCTCCTACATTTTTTATGCAATCCGCGCAAAACTCCATATATAACAGCGTAATGGACAAATAAAAAAAGTTAACGCGCCGGATTTTTGAATTTTGACCTTTTCGAAAAGTAACGCTAAAATAAGTGATTGTTAGCTAGCTAGCTCTAAATGTAATTGCTGATTATTCTAAAACCATAACAGATTTTGACATGTCCTTCATAACCCATAGTCCAAATAAGATTTTGCACATGTGACCCGTGTTTGAGGATCGTCCATCACTAGGGGGCGCTGTGATGTCAAGAAATCTACTACGCAAGAATGGCTGATCGGATTTTTACAAAACCTTCTTCATCCCCTTCCAGTCATACCCCTGAACTCAGGTATTAAATATGGTAATGATTAAAACAAGTGGGCGGGGCCTATTTCCAAAAGTGTTAAAAAACCTGGAGAATAATAAAAGCAATAAAGTAAAGAATAAAAAATGCTTTAAAATCAATTTTTTGATCCCAGATTTTCAGGATGTATTCCGTGAATAAGGTGTAACAATTCTCTCACTGCATGTATTGTTTTTTTTTGAAGTGCTACACTCTGAATTTTTAAAAGTTTGTAAAATGGAGAAATCAATGTATTTTCCACAAATATTGTTCAACCCCCCAAAATATGGCCTCTATTTGTAAAGCACATGTAGAATAAACATGGATTTCAGTTTGGTAAAAATCCAGGCGAGTTTGACCAATTTACAAGACTTTGAAAATAAATGGTACAAGACTATAAAGTTTAATATTTTATTTCTCTGAATCCATTTTTTTAATGACCATAAAAAAATCCTGTGGTTAGATAAAGCACTCTTTGAGATCCATGAATATCTTCAGAATTTTAGAGCAAACCGTTGATTATTAACGAATTTATGAAGTTTGTGATCAGTTCACAGCTCATCATCCAGAGCGCTGACTGCAGAGCTTTGAACAGGGCGGCCATTTTGCCCATATTTGGGCACATCACAGGAAGTGACGTCACATCCCGTGTTTTTTCTAAGCGGAGCAGAAACTTGAAGAGGGAGGATAGCTTTTAGGGTTTTCTAAAGAACACATCATTTAAAAAATTTAATTGAATATGAAAAAGATCAAGCAGAAGACAGGAAAATTATTTAGAAGGCAAAGAAGACAAAATGGAGAGATTTTTGTGATTCAATAGGCAGAACAACCCCTATAGCTTAGGTATGGGGAATGATTAAGAAAATGAAGGGAAATAGACCAGAGAGAACATATCCAGTTCTAAAACATGAAGAAGGAACAGCAGTAAGAAATGAAGAAAAACTAGAAGTAATGGCAAGAACATTTGCAAAGATCCATAGTTCAGATAATTTAACAGAAACGGGAAAATTTAGGAGAGAGCAGACAAGAAGGATAAATGATTTTATTTTAGAAGGTGAAACAACTCCAGGAAATGTCATGGATGTTTATTTTTCTATGCAAGAAATGAAGAGAGCGCTATTTAGATCAGGATTAACAGCACCAGGAAAAGATCAGATATGCTATATTATGTTAAAAAAACTTAGGGAAACAAGCTGAAGAAAAACTTCTAGGTTTATATAATAAGATTTGGAAAGAAGGAAGATTACCTTCTAATTAGAAGGAAGCAATTATTGTGCCAATTATTAAACCAGGAAAGGATCCAACAAACCCTTTAAGTTATAGACCAATTGCACTTACTTCATGTTTAGGAAAGATTATGGCGAGAATGATAACAGAAAGGATTACATATTATGTAGAAAGTAAAAGACAGTTGTCTTCATGTCAAATTGGATTCAGAAAAGGAAGTACAATGGATCCAGTTGTGTGTTTGGAATCAGATATTAGAAAAGCTCAGATTAATAGGGAAGTAGTAGTAGCAATATTTTTTGATAATGAGAAAGCATGTGACATGGTATGGAAGGATGGGTTGCTTATAAAATTATATAAAATGGGCATAACAGGAAGGGCTTATAATTGGATTGAAGATTTTTTGTTTAATAGTTATACAGGTACAGATGGGAGTAACAAAATCTGATAAATATAAAATTGATAATGGAACTCCACTGGAAAGTATTATCAGTCCTTTATTATTCTCAATTGTAAGTAATGAACAACTGACAACAGCTTAATCGGTAAGTGTATCTGTCGCTGCTCCTGCAGTTAATTAATGAATTATTTCCACCTGTGGCCACGTCACCTGTCAGCGTGTATTCCCTCACTGCCAGTAACTTAGCTGATAAACCAAACAGGGATATCCTCATGATTTGCTATTAGCTCAGGCTAATTTAGCATGATGCACTTTTTCTTTTCTTTTTTTTTTAACAATGGTCGGAATGTGAAACAGTGTCCCGCATTTTAATGGGTCTGATTCAGAAAAAGTGAAAAAATTCCACCTGCAGTTTTCTGTAACAAAGAAGGCAGAGCTGCATCGGCTGTCAGTCAATAAGCAGGGGACACCTGTGAAGGGAAAACCATTTCAGGTGACTATCTCTTGAAGCTCATTAAGAGAATGCCAAGAGTGTATGAAGCAGTAATCAAAGCAAAAGGTGGCTACTTTGAAGAACCTAGAATATAAGACATATTTTCAGTTGTTTAACACTTTTTTGTTAAGTATATAATTCCACATGTTTTAATTCATAGTTTTGATGCCTTTAGTGTGAATCTACAATTGTCATAGTTATGAAAATTAAGAAAACTCTTTGAAGGAGAAGGTGTGTCTAAACCACCTCCTCCATTACCATCTGGTACGCTGGTGCCACCGCCAAAGACAAGAACAGAGTGCAGCGTGTCATCCGGTCTGCAGAGAAGGTGATTGGCTGCAATTTTCCATCTCTCCTGGACCTGTAAGCCTCCAGGACTCTGAGGCGTGCAAAAAAGCACAGAAGCACACATTGATCCAGTAATCTGTTCTACATTAGATGGTAATAGCGGGTGATCTGTCTTCTCTGGATGATGTCACAGTTATAAGAAACGTCAGATCAGGTGTACCTACTATGAAGAAAAAAGAGAGAGCAAAAAGTTAAAAGATGAAATGACAACAGTCATTTCAATGTAATGCAATGCAAAACTGCATTGCATCTACTTTTTTTAGACAAATGCAAGAAAGTAATAAATATTATGACATGCTTAATTGGAAGGGAGTGGGGAGCAGATAGATGGTGCTGCTGTAGAAGGTCGTGAGGATGGGCGTGGACAGGTGGGCTCTCCTCATCCTCCGCAGTAAGTGCAAGCGCTTCTGTGCCCTCTTCTCCAGTGACATGGTGTTCACAAACCAGCTGAGGTTTTGTGTTATGTGCACCCCAAGGAATTTATTGCTGCTGACCACCTCCACAGCTGAGCTGTTAATGAGAAGTGGAGCATGGCGAGGCCATTTCTTCCTGAAGTCCATGATGATCTCCTTCGTTTTCTCTACGTTCAGGATCAGTCCTGGTCCTGGTCCTGGTCGTTGTCGTCTCTAATCAGGCCCACCACCGTCGTGTTGTCTGCAAACTTCACAATGTGATTGGTGGTGAACCTGGGGACACAGTCGTGTGTCATCAGGGTGAACAGCAGGGGGCTCAGGACGCAGCCCTGAGGAAAGCCCGTGCTGAGGGTGATGACATCAGAGGTTTTCTGTCCGACCCGGACCAACTGAGGTCTGTTGGTGATGAACAAAAAGTTAAAAGCTGAAATGACAACAGTCATGCAAAACTGGAGAACAGTAGACTGGAGAACACTAGAACTCAGTAGAGTGAGAAATATAGGCCCTGGTGTCCTCCAGTAGCCTAAGCAGCATAACTATATGGGTAGCTCAGAGTAACATAAGCCACTCTAATTATAAGCTTTGTCAAAAGGGAACGTTTTAAGTCTAGTCTTAAAAGTAGACAGGGTGTCTGCCTCACGGACCAAAATTAGGAGTTGGTTCCACAGGAGAGGAGCCTGATAGCTAAAGGATCTGCCTCCCATTCTACTTTTAGAGACTCTAGGAACCACCAGTAGACCTGAAGTCGAGAGCAAAGTGCTCTGTTAGGAACATACAAGGTAATCAGAACTCTGATATATGATGGAGCTTGATTATAAAGGGCTTTATATGTTAGAAGAAGAATTTTAAATTATATTCTTGATTTAACAGGAAGCTAATGAAGGGAAGTTAAAATAGGAGAAATATGATCCCTCTTGTTTATTTTCATCAGAACTTTTGCTGCAGCATTTTGGATCAGCTGAAGACTTTGAATTGCATTTTGTGGACTTCCTGATAGTAAAGAATTACAATAGTCCAGCCTTCAAGTAACAAATACATGGACTAGTTTTTCAGCATCGCTCCTGCACAGAATATTTGTAATTCTGGCGATATTCCCGAGGTGAAAAAAGGAAACTCTGGAAACCTGTTTAATATGGGATTTAAATGACATGTCTTGGTCAAAAACACCAAGATTTTTTACTTTATTACCAGAGGCCAAGTTAATGCCATCCAGATTAAGTGCTTGATGAAGAAGTTTATTTTTTGAGGACTCTGGTTTAAAGATTATAACTTCTGTCTTGTCAGAATTTAAATGCAGAAAATTTAAAGTCATCCAGGTTTTGATGTTATTCGACTGCAGTCGAAGTAATTGATTGGATTCATTAGGATTTATGGATAAATAAAGCTTAGTCTCATCAGCATAATAGTGGAAATGAATCCCAATCTGTTTGTTAATTTTGCCAGTTGGAAGCATATATATAGTAAAGAGAATTAGTCCAGGCAATGAACCCTTAGACTTAGACTTAGACTTAGACTTAGACTTTCTTTATTGTCATTTTGTATACACAGAGTGGATACAGAACGAAATTTCGCTTTCACACAGCTCAGAAAGATTGCAGTAACTCTACAGGATACCTTGCGGTGAATTACAGTACAGGATAAAGTGCAGTGATAAATCGCAGTCACTTACAGGATAAGTTTCAATTGACTTCCGGATAAAGTGCAGCAGTGAACAGTAGGCAGTTGAAATGTAAACAGTGTAAAACAAATGTAAACAAATACGCAGTAAGGTGCAGCAATGATTTAAAAGTAGACAGTTGCATTGTACACAGTTTTGCAGTACGTTTCCCGGTAAGGTGCAGCAGCAATTTTGCAGGATATAATACAATGTGCAAGTGTGCAAATGTGCAAATCAGCGAATCGAATGTGGTACACAGTCCGTTTTTATACTTTAGCAGTTCAGCAGTTCAACAGTCTGATGGCAGCAGGGAAAAAGCTTTTGCAGAACCTAGTGGACCTGCAGCGGATGCTGCGAAACCTCTTTCCAGAGGGCAGCAGGGAGAATAGTCTGTGGTGGGGGTGTGAGGGGTCCCTGATGATGTTACGGGCTCGAGACACACAGCGCTGCGATGAAATGTCTTTTATGGAGGGAAGAGGAGCCCCGATGATCCCTTCTGCTGTCCTCACCACTCTCCTCACGTTCTTCCAGTCGGAGGCACTGCAGCCTCCACACCACACAGAGAGACAGCTGGTCAGAATACTCTCTATGGTGCTTCTATAGAAGGTCGTGAGGATGGGCGGGGGCAGGCGGGCTCTCCTCATCCTCCGCAGAAAGTACAGTCGTTTCTGTGCCCTCTTCACCAGCGACGCGGTGTTCACAGTCCAGGTGAGGTTGTCCGTGATGTGCACCCCCAGGAACTTGGTGCTGCTGACCACCTCCACCGCTGAGTTGTTGATGAGCAGTGGAGCATGGTGAGGCCGGTTTTTCCTGAAGTCGACGATGATCTCCTTCGTCTTCTCCACGTTCAGGATCAGGCTGTTGTCTCTGCACCAGCCCACCAGCTGCTCCACCTCCTCTCTGTAGTCCTGGTCGTTGTCGTCTCTGATCAGGCCCACCACTGTTGTGTCGTCTGCAAACTTCACGATGTGATTGGTGGTGAACCTGGGGACGCAGTCGTGTGTCATCAGGGTGAACAGCAGGGGGCTCAGGACGCAGCCCTGAGGGGAGCCCGTGCTGAGGGTGATGACATCAGAGGTGTCCCTGTATAGATATATAAAGATATATTCTATAAATCCACTGGGTTCATTAAATCCATATTCAAAACACGATTTACTACAAGCTTACTAACTATAGCTGAAGGACCTGTGTACATATTAGTTTTATTTTTACTGTTATACTGCTTGATTTATATCACCCATTCAATGTTATAATAATAGATTTATATAAATGTATAATTCCAACTGTTGATAAAGATTTAACAACAATAGTCCACATCCCTTAACTCTTAGGTCATTGTTACTAAATGTCTACCAGGGAATACTTGAAAATTGTTGTTAACTTGTGTGAAAGTAAATGGTTTAGCTCCACAATACAAATATATAGTCAATTTATCAACAGTCTACTGAGGCACTTCAGCCTCCTCACCACACAGAGAGACAGCTGGTCACAATGCTCTTTATGGTGCTTCTGTAGAAGGTCGTGAGGATGGGCCAGGACAGGTGGGCTCTCCTCATCCTCCGCAGGAAGTACAAGCGCTTCTGTGCCCTCCTCCCCAGTGACGTGGTGTTCACAGACCAGGAGAGGTTGTGCGTCATGTGCACCCCGAGGAATTTGGTGCTCCTGACCACCTCCACAGATGAGCTGGTGATGAGCAGTGGAGCGTGGTGAGGCCGGTTCTTCCTGAAGTCCACGATGATCTCCGTCGTTTTCTCCACGTTCAGGATCAGTCCTGGTCCTGGTCGTTGTCGTCTCTAATCAGGCCCACCACCGTTGTGTCGTCTGAAAACTTCACAATGCGATTGGTGGTGAATCTGGGGACGCAGTCGTGTGTCATCAGGGTGAACAGCAGGGGGCTCAAGACACAGCCTTGAGGGGAGCCCGTGCTGAGGGTGATGACATCAGAGGTGTTCTGTCTGACCCGGACCAAATGAGGTCAGGAGGTGAGGAAGTCTAGCAGGCAGTTGCGAAGGGGTGTGCTAAAGCCCAGATGTTTCAGTTTTTCCGCCAGATGCTGTAAGATAATGGTGTTGAACGCTGAATTGAAGTCCAGGAACATGCTCAAGGGGGCGGGGCGTGGGTGGGCTTGAAACCCGTTAATAACTGCTTGCAGTTCTAGTTTACCAGTTGAGTCTGTAACTGCATGCATATATATATATATATATATATATATATATATATATATATATATATATATATATATATATATATATATATATATATATAGGGAGCTTCCTGACGTATTGCCATGTTCAAAGTTTTTTATTCGAAGTCTTTGTATTAAAAATTGATTTTGCTTTTCGATACATTCTATTAATTCTAATTTTGCTTTATGGATTTTACCCAGTTTTCCCTCTTCATGGGAGGCTTCTAGTAACTTAATTTTTTCTTCTAATTCTTAAAGGCATACTATGCAACATTTTTCAGTTAATTAATGTGTTCCATACCGTTGTGGATGATTAAATGACTAATTTCAGGTTGAACAAAGGTTTTCTTGGCCGCCCTGGTGGTCTGTGGGGGAAATACCGCACTTGCAACTGCAGGAGCCCTCGGCCCGCGCCCACAGGTTCAGAATCTCGTGCAAGATCGCGAGAGTTGGTCTTGCTTTACGGCGAGAACATGTTTGTTGCTAGCGCATTGGCGATATCTGTGCAGTTATCATGGCGAAACCGGCGATAAAACAGCGAAAGCCCATGTCGGAGCAGGCAAGAAAGAGGAAAAGGGCTTTGGACAGAAAGAGGAGTCGTACACGGGTGAACATCGGGCAAGCTTTTCCCGAATGGCGAGAGCTAAAAGAAAGAGAAGGCTGCAAGGCTGACGCGGACCTCGCGTTTCTGCTGATGCGATTGTAAGTAACATTGTAGGGTTTCCCTCACGCTACCGCCTCCCAACATTCCAAAAAAAAAAAAAAAAAAAAAAAAAACTAACTCCATATGCGTGCAAAGCTTGTCTTCCCCCCCCCCCCCGCTCCGCCGGACATCGGCGCAAAGCTTGTCTCCCCGCTCCGCTCCGCCGGTCGTCCGGTAAGCAAATTCCTAGGGGAAACACTGCATTGGAATGGTTTCTCTCTCTCTCTGTGCATGTTCATACTTTCACTGTGTTAGTCATTGTTTGTACTGCCGTTTTTTCGACTTTTGTATTCGTTGCGTTCGCCTGTCTGCTAAGCTCAAAACAACCGCGCCTGGCTTGACGGAGAAACCAGGAGAACAGCTGAGCATATTTACGACAGTGCACTTTTACTTTCGCCCTCTGGGGGGAGCCTCGCTGGAAAATCAACCCCGGTTGCATAGTATACCTTTAAATCATTTTGTTTATCTTCTTTTTATGAGATGAAAATAAAATTATTTTACCTCTCATCACTGCTTTCCTTGCCTCCCAGAGGATAGATGCTGATGTCCCTGGTAAATCATTGTACTCCAAGTATGAAGCCCACTCTTCTTTAAAATATTTGATAAATTATTCATTCTTAAGCAGAGATGTATGCAAGTCTCCAGCTTTTGTTTTGTGGGGTTACTTTTTTATTTATTAAGGTTAAATAAACAGGAGCATGATCACTGACAATAGGACGTATTACAACATCTGACATGTTAGACAGGAGTGAGTTGCTGATTAAGAAATAGTTGAAATGAAAGTAGGAATTATGGACATTTGAAAAGAAAGTATATTCTTTACTGTTAGGATGAAGATATCGGCATGCTTCGCAAAGACCTTAATTTAGTCATGTATTGTTTGACTACTTTTAATGATTGCCAACTGCGCTGAGTCCCTGTTGTATACAGCCTGTCCATTTCCTCATTTAGACCAAAGTTGAGGGCGCCCCCAATAAATAGAGTGCAATCCAAATGTTTTGAAAGTGCATGGAAAAGTTTGTGGAAGAATGAGGTGTCATCAACGTCTGGGCCATATATACTGACAATACATAACTTTTGGTTATGAATAGATATTTTTTGTTATGAATCTACCTTCACGATCTATAATTTTGTCTAATATTGTAAAACTAACGTTTTTGTGGAATAAAATTACTTACTTTGGAGGACTTCTGGTGTGACACCATGTGGTAAAAGGGAGGAGAAAAGGCTGCTCTGAGGAACACGACTAAAATTAGCGTTAAAACAAGGTAAAAACAGTAGAACATAAAGAAAACTGGCTCTTAAAGTGATGTAGAACGCCCATGGAAGATATGGTTAAAAAAGGAAAGAATACGGAAATGAAAGGCGCAAAAGAAGAGAGTACTGGAACGGGGAAAGCACAGAGCCAAGAAGCGGAACACTCAAATCCGCCGAACGAGGACAGTGACTTACTTCTCGAGCTACGGGGGCTACGAAAAGAACACGCTGATGCAGTATCAGTCAACAAGAGAGCACTGGCTAGACTCGAAACGAGCATTGGGGAGCTCATGGTCAGTACAACGTCCTTGGAGCAGAAGGTGGTCCACATGGAGGAAAGATTGGGAAATAATGAAGACAAGATGACGCGAATGGAGCGGGCGGTGTCGTTTCTGCTCCAGGAAACGACCGAACTTTCAGAGAAATGCAATGAATTGGAATCGAGGATGAAGCGCAACAATATAAGAATCTATGGCATTCCTGAAGGTGCAGAGAAAAACAACACCATTAGCTTCATAACACAATTTATTAAATCCCAGATTCAAATCACAGACGGGATGGACTTGAGTATTGAAAGAGCACACTGCTCACTGGTGTATAAACCAAAGGACAGCACAGTCCCCCCGAGAGCGATCATCGTACGCTTCTTGGATTATAAAATGAAGGAACAAGTGATAAAACAGGCCTGGAAACAGAAGATCTGCTATGAAGGACAAACTGTTTATTTCAACCAAGACTACACAACGGAGGTCCAAAAGAAAAGCAAGCCGGTGAGGGATGTCATCAAACAACTGAAGGAGAGGAATTTGAAGGCGCAGTCCCCCTATCCGGCCCAACTCAAAGTGTTTCTGGACATGGGAACTAAGATATTCAGCACAGTGGAAGAAGTGGCGCCTATGCTGAAAGAGGACAGACTAGAGAGAATTCACCATGTGATGGCGCAGACGGCAAAGGGGACCAAACACGGGGGCAAGCAGAGGCAGATCTGAGGGCACTCCAGGGGCCCGTTCTTCGTACGTCGCTAACTCAGTTAGCTGGATTTGATTGTTGATGATTTGGCATGATCTTGGATCGTTTGGTTCTTCGACACTCATCCTGGACTTGTTGTCATAGCAACATGTGCGCAAACTTAAACCTGCTCGCTCGCAGACTTATTTCATGTAAACAGGATTAGATCGCGGCTTTATAAGCGGAGTAGATGGGAAGTCTGTCGTAGCCATGTCCGTTTTTACAACAGCAACCTGTTGCGGAAGGTGCAAGAATAATTCGCAGAGCTTTTCGAATTAATCACGCATTGCGAGATAGACAGGACCCTTTAGCGCGACAGACGCTGCGCTATTTATTTACAAAGTCTACTGCTTCAGTTTTTATAACGGCAATTTGCATATACTCCAGAATGTTATAAAGAGTGATCAGCGTAACAGCAATTAATTGCAAAGTCAATATTTGCCTAGAAAATGAACTTTATCCCCCAAAACACATTTCAACGTCATTGCAGCCCTGCCTTAAAAGGACCAGCTAACATCGTTTAAGTGATTGCTCTATTAACACAGGTGTGGGTGGTGATGAGGACAGGGCTGGAGATCAATCTGTCATGATTAAGTAAGAATGACACCACTGGACACTTTAAAAAGAGGCTGGTGCTTGGCATCATTGTTTCTCTTCTGTGAAACATGGTTATCTCTAAAGAAACATGCACAGTCATCATTGCACTGCACAAAAATGGCCTAACAGGAAAGAGAATCGCAGCTAGAAAGATTGCACCTCAGTCAACAATAGGGCTGGGTATCATCTAGGATGAGTCGATTCGATACGATTCTCGATACATGGCTCACAAAACAATACGATTCTCGATATAGCTCAGCTTGATTTGATTTGACTCCAATATCGATATTTATTACTTTCAAATTAATGAAAGTTAAAAACCAACCAAATATTATATTTATGTTCAATTTATTGAACACTGATATAGTAACAGGAAAATAAAGTGCATCCTGTTCAATGCATTTAACGTATCACAGAAACCAAAAATGTGCCCAAACGTCTGATCTTTAGGGACAAAGACGCTTCTAAAATTCTGTTGGCCGTTCCGTAAATTCGTCTTACTTTCACTTCCTCGCTGCAATAACGCCCCCTAGTGGTTGTCAGGTATATCGATATTGAAAGCCAGAATATCGATATTAAATCGTTTTTAAAAACATCGATATTAATCTTTGTATCGATTTTTATGCACAGCCCTAGTCAACAATCTATCGCATCATCAAGAACTTCAAGGAGAGAGGTTCCATTGTTGCCAAAAATGCTCCAGGGCGCCCAAGAAAGACCAGCAAGCGCCAGGACCGTCTCTTAAAAGTGTTTCAGCAGCAGGATCGGGCTACCAGCAGTGCAGAGCTTGCTCAGGAATAGTAGCAGGCAGGTGTGAGTGCATCTGCATGAACTGTGAGGCGGAGACTCTTGGAGCAAGGCCTGGTCTCAAGGAGGGCAGCAAAGAAGCCACTTCTCTCCAGGAAAAACATCAGGGACAGACTGATATTCTGCAAAAGGTACAGGGAGTGGACTGCTGAGGACTGGGGTAAAGTCATTTTCTCTGATGAATCCCCTTTCCAATTGCTTGGGACATCTGGAAAACAGCTTGTTCGGAGAAGACGAGGTGAGCGCTACCACCAGTCTTGTCTCATGCCAACTGTAAAGCATCCTGAAACCATTCATGTGTGGGGTTGCTTCTCAGCCAAGGGAGTCGGCTCTCTCACAGTCTTACCTAAAAACACAGCCATGAATAAAGAATGGTACCAGAATGTCCTCCGAGAGCAACTTCTCCCAACCGTCCAAGAGCAGTTTGGTGATGAACAATGCCTTTTCCAGCACGTTATAGTTTTTGAATGTGTTACAAATGCAGAAATCCATCATAACTCATAAACTGTTACCAATTAAATGACAATTTAGTTTTATTTATTTTTTTAACAAAGAATCAATATTTTTTCCATGTCTCTTGGTTAATTGATTTGGCTCAATCAGTCTCCTTCAACACTTTGCAATGAGTCTACTCTGTAGAGTGTATATATTTGTAAATCTGACTCTGATGACGTCAGTGCCTCACCAGCTATGAACCCTACCTCACGTCACTGGTATGCATGCATACATGCATGTCTCTGCAGATAGATTGTCACTATCTGCAAAGCAAGGAGTGTGATATATGTTCTATTAAAAAGATTAAATAAATACAATTAAAAAACTACAAAAAAGGAAGGGGGAAAACGCTAGTTGTAAATAAATAAAATACATTACAAGAAAGTCGTGTTCACCACAGACAACAAAACCTAGAAGGCTAAATAATATTACTAATGTTATGCCAGAAGCTGGTTGAATATGCTTATTATTATTATTATTAATTATAATTTGGTATTATAATTTAAATAATAAATCATTCAACTCAAAATTCCGCTATAACAAAATATAGTTCAAATGGTGGTGATGTTAGCTATAAGCTTGTAAGTATTTATACCACTAATGCATTAGTTAATTTGCTATTATGAACTCATTTATGCTGGGATAAGTGATCTGGTCGGACTTGTGACCGACGAGGTTTATCCGGCAGGCTGTGAGAACCCCAATGTAACTGCAATTAGAGTTTAAATCCTTATCCCTTATCACTATCCAATGATATTGTCTCTGTATTAATGTCAGATGTTAACTCCAAAGGAGGTTAGCTCTGATTTCTGAATAACCAGGCAACTGTGAATTGGATTGAACACAAAACAATGTCTATTCCGCAGTCGTTGGTTTTATTGAACCAAAAGCAATTCCCTGTTACAGTAATTCTCTGATTCAACAACTTTGGAATTCTTACTCACTACTAAAACTACACATGCAAAATATAGGTGGAAATAAAAGAACAAAACAAAAATAAACAATGGATTAAAATGAGCGGTTAGCAGATCTTAACTAAACTCACAGTGGTTTAACACCGCACTCAGAACACCGGCATTTGACGTAGCAGCATTGACAGACAGAACAGCTCTGAGAGTCCCACCGGACGCTTTGATGTCTTATAGAGCTATCAGCTAAGCTACCTACAGTTCAGTCATCCGACACCCTCCCAAGATGGCTGCTACGATGACGTATGGTCTACCAATTTACGTGAAGCGTGAGGGGAGGTCCTAATGACGTAACCACGGTTACGCTGATGGGGTAATGCCTCGCTTCGAGAGGGCGTGGCTAACTGGGAGTTTAAAGCAAAAGCCACGGAATGAGCTCGGACAAAAAGATTAAACTGATAAGAAGAAGCGAAAAGAGAGAGGGGGAAAGCAGGGAAGAAGATGGAAAAGAACTGAAGCAATGACCCACGGCGGGGTTATTGATGAATCCCAAATCAACACAGCAAAATCAATTGTAAAATGCATGCACATACAAAGAAAATTTTCAGCAAAATAATTCCAACTTTGTCGTGGAATAAAAGCATTAACCTAAACCTACAAATTTCTACGTCTGCCCAGGCACTTCTAAACACCCTGTTGGTGAGACAGAAATAAAAGGGGAGAACCCGTTACTTTGAGGTGCCTCGGGGCTGGTCCGGAGCGCTCCGAGTAAGGCGGCTTTCTGGACGCGTCTCGACGAACGCAGTTGTCCGCAGGCTGCAGCGGGACCAGACTGAGAGAGTTCCTTCGTCTTTCTCTCTCTCTCTCTGGGCTCCCAGACGCTTGTTGGGCCAAACAACGCGTCGTCCTCTTTCGATCACTGGGAGATAAGGCGGCTTCCAGTATTTGATCAGAGGGAGTTAAAGGTACCTTTTTGAGTCGACCTCCTGTGTCCGCACAGGGAATAGTTTGCTCCGGTAATCTTCGAACCAGCAAAGAGTTATCGAGCACGTGGCGTGGGGGTTACCCCAACGAAGTGAAACAGCTGTGTGTCTCCTCAGCTTGGCAGCGCGCCAGGGAAGAAGGCCGATTGCGAGGTGCAACCGAGTTTTATCAACTTTACCCTAGCAACGTTATCGGTTGCTAGGGCGCCGGCCATTTTGGGCCGCGTTGCATGATGGGAGTTGGCGGCCATTTTGACCACCTTGCATCATGGGAAATGCAGTCCGTCATGTCCCGAATTAATGCGGTCGTCACATCTTGAACTGGCACAACACTAAAGAGCTTGGTCTTATTGATGCTTGGAGAAATACCAACCCCAACAAAAGAGACTACACATTTTATCCGAACCAACATAAAAGCTATTCTCAAATGATATTAGCAATACCATGAAACCGAAGGCTAGCATGAGCTACATCCGTTAGCCCTTTGTTCAAAGACACCAGGTGCAAAACGATTTACAAAACATTTCCAAATGAGCCATTTAACTTCTCCCTCTGGTTTCTAAGCCCAAACCTGTCGGTGCCTCATGTGAGTTCGGTCCACTTTGGTCATGGCAGTGAAAAGCAGGAAAGTTGTTGGCTCTTCTTTGCGGGCTAGCGTTTAGCTCTGCAGCAGCATGTGGTCAGGAGCTAGCCGAAGCATGGTCTGGGCAGCTTGGAGGCCTCGACCAATCCATTTAATAGTCTGCTCGCTCAGCTTGTCTGGTGAGGGAAGGCATCAGCCGTCTCGCGTCTGCTTTCCTGCAACAGCTGACAAAAATAAACAAGGCTGTTTCAGCAATCTGTACTTTGCGGCTGGTTTGCGCAGAAGTCAGAGTGCAACTTAGCTCCGATCAGTGTGTTGTTTCTCCGGATTCAGTCAGGCCCCCCGCTCTGCGGAGGAAGAGAAAACCCCCTTTTTCGCCTGGTCACTCCATCGAAGCAGGCAGATGAGTTCCACAGAACGGCTGTTCTGTGCAGTCTGTGGCCTTTCGGGGCCTTGAGGCCCACATGGTCCAGAGGAAGGAGACCGGGTGGCTCGCTAGCCCCCCCTCTCCTCGGGAGCCCCAGGAGAAAAGTGGTCTGAGAGAGAGATTCTGGGAGAAGGGCGGAGAGTTCTGAGGTGCTCTGACCTTTTATCTGTGGGGAGTGGTCCACAGCTGGCATCCTGCTGATAAAGAGAGGCTGTCCTGGACTGAATTCTCCTTTGTGGCTGTGTGAAAGTTCTTTGCTTAAAATGCATTTTGATTCCCATCGTACATGTTAAAATTTTAACACAATTTAGCCATGGTGTCATGGCACTACACCTGTTTCTTCTTCCTTTTAGGTCAAGAGTCTTTGTATCATCCTTGACAACACATTATCATTTAATTTTTATATCAATTATGTTTATTGATTTATGAGGATTAATTTTATGAGGATTAATTTTATGAGGATTTCCATCCTCATAAAATTAATTGCCTCCGTCCTCTCTTTGTTTGCCTGACACTACAAAAGCATGTATTCATAATATACTCTGTCACCACGCATGTTTTCTCTTCCTGTAGGTAAATCAGCTGTCCTCCATAGAGCCATTGCTGCTGCAATCAATGCCCAACTGGCTGTTTCCTGGGTGCCTCTGAACTGCATATTGCCATTACACTGTGAAACACAGGTACATCAGTATACACTTCTCAATTAAATTAAAGGAACACTTTTTAAGCAGAGTATAATATCAAGTCAGTTAAACTTGTGAAATATTGATCTGGTGAGTTAAGTGGTAGAAGGGGTTGTTGATCACTGTCAGCTGCTTTAGTGTTAATAAAATTAGCAAGTGCAACAAGAGTGCAGTAGCAAAACAACTCCAAAAACAGAAATGGTTTTGCAAGTGGAGACCACAGACATATTTTTCCATCCTATTTTTTTACAGTAATTTTGCTTTTGACAGGGGTCAGTGTCACTACTGGTAGCATGAGGCAATACCTGGACGCTGCACAGGCAGTCCAACTCAAGCTAGGTAGGGATAACGTGCTATAACCAGAAGGCTTACTGTGTCTCCCAGCACAGTCTCAAGAGGATCAAGAATCAAGAATGTTTTGTTGTCACCACGTGTTAATGTGGGCAAAATGTTTTTTTTTTTTTTAGACAAACATCGGCTCAGAATGCACACAAACAATATATACAGGTAGACACAACCGACATGGAAATTTTTTTTTAATATATAGAGATAAATCAGTCAGTTGGCTACACTTGCCAAACACACTCCTGAGAAGCACACATGTGCAAAATAGTCTTCAGGGTCAGACTTATACAGAGTTCCGAAAGTCAGCCCTTTTTAAACTATATGATTTACTGTGTTGTTGCATGAATTAATCACTCAAAGCCTCTTTGATGATACATTCATGCCTGCAGTGCAATATTCTTAAACCTTCATATACAGAACTGTGCAATGAAACATTCCGGAGTTAAGATTGCGCAAATATGCATTCACAGTTGTATTATTGTGATGTGTAACAGAGTCAGTCTACTCAGCAGGGGGCGATAGCCCTCACAGCCTTTGTAAAGAAGCTGTTTTTGAGTCTGTTAATTTTGGACTTGATCGTGAAACGTTTGCCTGATGGAAGATGGGAGGTGTTTACAGACCAGGCGAGGTCAGAGGAGATGTAAATGCCCAGGAACCTAATGCTGTCCACACGCTCCACCACCTCCCCATGGATTCAGAGTGGAGCGTGTTCGGTCTTCCTGGACCTCCTGTAGTCCATTATTACCTCCTTGGTCTTGCTGGTGTTCAGGCTCAGGTTGTTCCTGGAGCACCACTGTGTGTGATTGTGGACCTCCTCTCTGTAATGGGTCTCATTGTTAATGGAAATGAGACCTACCACAGTGCTGTCGTCCGCAAACTTCATCACCATGTTTGTGGGGTGGATAGCAGAACAGTCATGGCTGCAGAGGTGATGTGAAATTCCAGGAGACAGTCAGTCCAACAAGGCCACCGGAGGTCCTTAACCCATCAACAGGAATGGTATCTGCTCCTTTGTGCAAAGAGGAACAGGATGCATACTGCTAAGTGAGAGATGAGAGAAGGTTAACTCTGAGCTCATGTGACAGATGTGAAAGGTGCGGAGTAGGTTATGCCTGTGACATTGTTCAGCACGATCAGTTTGGTGGTGGTTCAGTGTTGGGTAACTATCCGTCATCTCATAAAAAGAATGTCCTGACATTGTCAGGCATGTATTCAAGCATGTGGGGGCCATAAAAACTAATGAGTACCATCTCGAGTTCCTGCAGTGACATTTCAGCAAGTAGGTCCAGGCTGTGGCATCAGCTTTTTCAGTTTCACCTTTTCTGTGACTTCAGATTAAGCCCTCTGTGGGTTGGTAATTATAATATTTATCAAATTATTCTGCAACCTTTTAATTCTAACACATTACCTAGTCCATATCAGTATGGATATCCAGCATGATTTTTTTTTGCAATTGACATCTGATGTGTTTTCAACATGTTCCTCTAATTTCTTTGAGCAATTTATATGAGAACTATGGCCAATATAGGATCGTCGGGTAAAAATGCATGCAGTTAAATTAATGTACTACATTAATTTAGTTTTTTATTTTAATTAGCATGTCATAATAATCTTTTTAAAATGGGTATTTATTTAAATTCAATTATGACCTGATGCAATGAAATGGCTGCAGTGCTTCTAAGAAACCAAATAAAACCTTTAGAACAGGATCAAAACACATTCCAGTCTTTGCTGAAACTTTTTTTTCTTTTATTTTAGAGTAAAGCAGCATCACAAAGGTTTCAAGTCCATCCATTCAGCTTACCACACTGCACTAAAGGCCAGAAGTATCTCAAAGGTACGTTCTTTGTTGATTCAGAATACAGACTAATAACTGTTTCTCCCCAGTTAAAGGAGCTATAGGTAATATATTTACTGTAAAATCAACCAAAATGATTCTGATTTGTCACCTGGGATGGGAGTAACATTCCCTAGGAACAATCGGTCTTCTCCATCAACAGTGTCTTAGTCACCTTTTTCTCCTTTCAAACCTAGAGGTACGGTCCAGAACTTCTTTGGTTCACAGTGTAGCCTGCGTTTACTTCTTGTTTCCTCAGCCAATCTTATGAGAGTTCCCAGGGTTCTCAAAACAGAGAGCAGCATTTGATATTTTATCTTTGCAAAAGAGCAGCAGCCTGCAAACATCGAAGCCAGTAAGAGAAGCAGTCCAGAAATGGAACATAATACAACATCATATACCTATCCTGTGTAAGTGAAAATTCACAACAGCAACTATTGTACCGATTTGAGCCACAAGGTGCCAGTATTACTTATAACTCCTTTAACAAAATGCTGATTATTACTTTCAGTTCCTTTACAGCAATTGCAGTCACAGCTCTATAAAAGACCATTGTTAATAGCTGTGCTGTTTTCTTCTTACCTTTCTTCTGCCTGCTATGATGCGGTCTTAATATTGTTGGCTCACATTACACTAAATAGCTTTATACTAACACAGAGACAGCGGTATCCGCTATTCTGTATTTTTCTTTTTTGGAAAAAGCTTTTTTGAATGCTTCTAGTAACAATTACGTCCACCATTACTTCGTAAACACTCCACTACTGTGTGACTTCTTCTATTATGTTTGGGTGTTCTATCTTTAGACAGAACACCCAAACCACAGCTGAGCGCCTTTGTGTATGCGGTCCATGCAGCGAGAACTGCTCAAACTTCTATACTAGAGAAACTAAACACCGTGTATACAGTTGTAAAAATTGAGCTCTGCATAGAGTCCGCTCAGCTTACAGCTGGGTGAAGCGCAGAAAGAACGGACATAACATATCTGCTTGATAAACCTAGCAGATAATTCGGTTTTTCACAGCCACATTCTTGCCTAAAGTCAGTCTAAAAATTCATTTTGTATCATCGAAAATGTAATTTACGAAACTTTACTAACATTAGTGCCTGCTTGTGACTATTACTGCATGGAGCTGCTGTCACATGACACTCACGTGAGAGTGCTCTTTGCTCACCAGATAATTGATGCTATACTCCCCTCTGCTGCTGCCTTAGTGAACTGCATGTGATTTAAACTGTCTACCACTTAAATTTTCATTTATTTTTTTTTGGAGATTTTTCGCGGCTCTAGTGGCTTACTTTTTATTACAGTAGGCTGACAGCAAGGGGGGTGGAAGAGGGGGAGAGACATGCAGCAAAGGACTGCGGGTCGACGTCGAACCCGGGTGGACTGCGTCGAGGAGTAAGGCCTCCGTACATGGGTCGCGCTACCCGCTGCGCCTACCAATTCAATTTTAATTATATAGCGCCATTTCACAACACGTATCATCTCAAGGTGCTTTACAAAATCATAGAGACAGATTGGTCAAAAAGTTTCCTATTTAAGGAGATCCAGCAGATTGAGTCTTGACAAGCAGCATTCATTCCTCTTGAAAGAGTCTGCATTGTCAATGGCTTTGCAGCAATCCCTCATACTGAGCATGCATGAAGCGACAGTAGAGAGGAAAACTTCCCTTTAACAGGAAGGAAAACCTCCAGAAGAACCAGGCTCAGTGTGAACGGCCACCTGCCTTCAACTGGGGGTTACAGAAGATACAAGCGTAGAGAGACAAAAAAGCACAGACGCACACATTGATCCAGGAATCATTTCTGTTATTTGGTAATGACAGATGATCTGCCTCCCTGGGTGATGTCACAGCTAACGGAACACCAGACCAGGTATACCTAGTATCAAGAGAAAAAAGACATAAAGAACATAAAGTTAAAAGTTGAAATGACAACAAACAATGCAAACTGGAGAACAGTAGGAGAACTCAGCAGAGTGAGAAAAATAGCTAACTATAAAGATAGCTCAGGATAACCTAACCACTCTAACTATAAGCGTTATCAAAAAGGAACGTTTTAAGCCTAGTCTTAAAAGTAGACTGGGTGTCTGCCTCACAAACCAAAATTGGGAGTTGATTCCACAGGAGAGGAGCCTGATAGCTAAAGGATCTGCCTCACATTCTACTTTTAGAGACTCTAGGAACCACCAGCAGACCTGCAGTCTGAGAGTGAAGTACTCTGGTAAGAACATATGGGGTTATCAGATCTCTGATATATGATTGAGCTTGTTTATTAAGGGCTTTATATGTGAGAAGGATAATTTTTTTATTCTATTCTTGATTTAACAGGAAGGCAATGAAGGGAAGGTAAAATTGAAGAAATATGATCCCTCTTGTTGATTTTCATCAGATCTCTTACGTCAGCATTGTGGATCAGCTGAATACTTTGAACTGCATTTTGTGGACTTCCTGATAGTAAAGAATTACAATAGTCCAGACTTGACGTAACAAAATGCATGGACAAGGATCGATCCTGGACAGAATATTTCTAATTTTGGCAATATTCTGGAGGGTAAAAGGGAAACCCTGGAAACCTGTCTAATATGGAATTTAAATGACATGTCTTGGTCAAAAATAAAACCAAGATTTTTTACCTCATTACTAGAGGCCAATTTAATGCCATCCAGATTAGGTGATTTTCAGGACTCTGATCCAAAGATGACAACTTCTGTCTTGTCAGAATTTAAAAGCAGAAAGTTTAATGTCATCCAGGTTTTGATGTCATCAAGACATGCCTGTATTTCACTCTCATCTCTCAGATATCATTGACTGCATTGCTCCAGTTAAAGTGAAGGTTGTTTCTGGGAAGAAGAAATCTCCTCTGAGAAGTGCTCCAGTAGTTAGAAGTGAAAAAAGGAAGTGTCCAAAGTGACAGCGAATTAACTTGGACTTATACAGTTGTGTAATCATGGAAGCTGCGGTTTAGTAATGGCTTCACGAGTGTCACGGCTTTTGTAAATCTTAAATTCTCTTCCTAGGTCTTCATTGGGTTTGTTTAACCGTCCCATAGTTCTGATTAGTGTTCAATTTAATGAGTGGTGTCGAACAAGCTATTTTTATGCTGGCAAGGAGAAACTGTCAGCTCCACTCAGTCACGTTTAATTACAACAAATGAATAGGCCTCAGCCTTGGCAGGTCAAAAGTCATTCACTCAGCACCCAGCACCACTGGTTAAAATATTTAGGTGAACATATGCAGAGGTTTAGCCTGTATAAGTTTTGACCCTGTCTAGAGTGGCAAAACCCCCCACAATAAATTCATGGCTTTTCACCAAATTGCTTGTTTTAATTTTTTTTCTTCCAAAATTCATACCCGCGATCAGTGTATGTAAACTTCTGACTGGAAAAATACCAGGATATGTTGTCCCAGTATAGGTGAAACCAAAGCACAGCAACTATTTAAAAAATATGTAAACGGTTTTGATTGAATAACTAACTTTTCTACTCCTATTTTGCAAAATGAACACTTACACCCTTTTGGGTCCTTTTTTTGCATTATTTGTTGTTATTTCAACTTTTAACTTTATGTTCTCTCTGTTTAGTTTTTTTCTCTTCATACTAGGTACATCTGCCCTGGCATTCTGTTTAGCTGTGATGCCATCCTGGGGGTCAGATTGTCTGCCATTACCCTCTTTAACGTAGAAAGCATTTGTGGATCAGTGTTTCTGTGCTGTTTTTGTGTCTTCTCAAACACCAAGTCAATAGTGGCAGATGGCCGTTCACACTGAGCCTGGATCTGCTAGAGGGGAGTTTTCCTCTCAACTGTCACTACAAGCATGCTTGTTATGAGGAATTGCTTAATGGTCAACAGCAAAGCTGCAGATGACCGTCCGCTGTGGCTCTATGCTCATGTAGAGTAAAATTGTATTGTATGTAGATTTATGGAAAATATCAAATTTAAACTTGAAAACCTGAGTCTTTTTTTTTTACTTTCTAAAGTTGTATTATCTGTCCACTCTGAAAAAGAACAGTCCAAAATTAGCATTAAGAACCCTAAATACAATACGATTGTGGATAGTGACTATAGTGGCCCTGTACTTGCAGCTGAGCGACAAATTATTTAGCTAATTTTACTAGTAAAGTGAGGACTTGAATGTAAATTGAGGTACTCACTTTTTTTCTGGGCTATGGGCTAAGGTGTCAAATAGGTCAGGGTGTGAGTGTGTCACTTTATGGCATATATGCTATAAAAACCCACCAGTTATTACTCTTTTGGGGTAATCTTGCAGAAAAATATTTTATTACTAGTTAATGCGTTAACTTATCTAACTTTGAATCTTGGTTGGGTAAAGAGGATGGATAGGATAAGCTCTGTTGATCCATCCATTCCCTTAGCTCTTAGTAGTAATGATTTTATGGGATTCTTCATAAATAAAATTGATGCCATTAAAAATAAAATAATTGGCATCCTCCCAAACATGATTACCTCATCCCCAGTAAGTAAGGCAGCATTGGAGGAATCTTTAGAACCTGCGCTGTGTCTGAACTGTTGAGAAGCAGTAGAGCTTTCTGAGCTATCTAAAATCTTAGCTTCATCTAAACCTTCTACCTGTTTGTTAGACCCAATCCCAACCAAGTTGTTTAAGGGGGTATTCCCTTTGATCAGTGGTCCTATTTTAGACATGATTAATCTATCCTTAGTAAATGGATATGTACCACAGGTTTTTAAAGTAGCTGTTATTAAACCTTTACTTAAGAAACCTTCTCTTGATCAAGATGAGCTAGTAAACTACAGACCTATATCTAATCTTCTTTTCTTATCTAAAATTCTTGAGAAAGTAGTTGCTAATCAACTTTGTGAACATTTACAAAGCAATGACCTACTTGAGGAGTTTCAGTCAGGCTTCAGAGCTCATCATAGCACTGAAACGGCTCTGGTGAAGGTCACTAATGATATTCTCATGGCCTCAGATAATGGACTTGTGTCTGTACTTGTCCTGTTAGATCTTAGTGCTGCATTTGATACAGTTGATCACAATATTCTCCTACAAAGACTTGAACATACTGTAGGGATTAAGGGGAAAGCATTAGGCTGGTTTAAATCTTATCTGTCGGACAGATTCCAGTTTGTTCATGTTAATAATAAATCTTCCTCAAACTCTAGGGTCACCTGTGGAGTACCACAGGGTTCAGTCCTTGGACCAATTCTCTTTACTATATATATGCTTCCGATCGGCAAAATTATCAGACAGCATGGGATTAATTTCCACTGTTATGCTGATGACACTCAGCTATATCTATCCATAAATCCTGATGAATCCAATCAATTACTTCGACTGCAGTCATGTCTTGATGACATCAAAAGCTGGATGACTTTAAATTTCCTGCATCTAAATTCTGACAAGACCGAAGTTGTAATCTTTGGGCCAGAGTCCTCAAAAAATAAACTTCTTAACCAATCACTTAATCTGGATGACATTAACTTGGCCTCTGGTAATAAAGTAAAAAACCTTGGTGTTATTTTTGACCAAGACATGTCATTTAAATCCCATATTAAACAGGTTTCCAGAGTTTCCTTTTTTCACCTCCGGAATATCGCCAAAATTAGAAACATTCTGTCCAGGAGTGATGCTGAAAAACTAGTCCATGCATTTGTTACTTCAAGGCTGGACTATTGTAATTCTTTACTATCAGGAAGTCCACAAAATGCAATTCAAAGTCTTCAGCTGATCCAAAATGCTGCAGCAAGAGTTCTGATGAAAATCAACAAGAGGGATCATATTTCTCCTATTTTAGCTTCCCTTCATTGGCTTCCTGTTAAATCAAGAATAGAATTTAAAATTCTTCTTCTAACGTATAAAGCCCTTAATAATCAAGCTCCATCATATATCAGAGCTCTGATTACTCCGTATGTTCCTAACAGAGCACTTCGCTCTCAGACTGCAGGTCTGCTGGTGGTTCCTAGAGTCTCTAAAAGTAGAATGGGAGGCAGATCCTTTAGCTATCAGGCTCCTCTCCTGTGGAACCAACTCCCAGTTTTGGTCCGTGAAAGACACCCTGTCTACTTTTAAGACTAATCTTAAAACCTTCCTTTTTGACAAAGCTTATAACTAGAGTGGCTCATGTTACTCTGAGCTACCTTTATAGTTTTGCTGCTATAGGCTTAGGCTACTGGAGGACATCAGGGCCTATTTTTCTCACTCTACTGATTTCTACTGTTCTCCAGATTTGCATTGCATTACATTGAAATGACTGTTGTCATTTCTGCTTTTAACTTTTTGTTCTCTCTCTTTTTTCTTCATAGTAGGTACACCTGGTCTGACGTTCTGTTGACTGTGAAATCATCCAGGGAGGACAGATCACCGACTATTACCATCTAATGTAGAACAGATTACTAGATCAATGTGTGCTTCTGTGCGTTTTTGTCTCTCTTGTTGTGTCTCTGCTCTGTCTTCTGTAACCCCCAGTCGGTCGAGGCAGATGACCGTTCATACTGAGCCCGGTTCTGCCGGAGGTTTTTTTTCCCCATTAATGGGTGGTTTTTCTTCCCACTGTCGCTTCATGCTTGCTCAGTATGAGGGATTGCAGCAAAGCCATGTACAATGCAGACGACTCTCCCTGTGGCTCTACGGTTCCCCAGGAGTGAATGCTGCTTGTCGGGACTTTGATGCAATCAACTGGTTTCCTTATATAGGACATTTTGACCAATCTGTATAATCTGACCCAATCTGTATAATATGATTGAACTTGATTTTGTAAAGTGCCTTGAGATGACATGTTTCATGATTTGGCGCTATATAAATAAAATTGAATTGAATAGTATGAAGTCTATGAGGTGTCTAGTTTCAGTGGTTAAAAACATGCTGATTTGTTTACGAGCCACGTTTACAAATGTAATCCAAATAATTTATTTTGCATTAATTGTTTGCATTTGGAGGACCTAGTTGCAAGAGCCTATGTGCTGAAATTAAAAAGGATTGCAATCTGCAATTAAATTATTTAAAGAACTTTTTAAACTACACTTAAATAATTTATATATAGTTTCATCATTTAATGTATTTAATATTTTGTTTATCTGCAGTAAAGTCTCATACTGTGACAACTTTTGCTGTAAACAATAGTCACATTTTGCCCACCCTTGTCCCCAAATACAAATGCTGTATAAAACAATAAGAGCAGCAAAATACATGGTTCCATGTTCTCAGTCTAAAGGCAAGAAAGACAAGGACACACACACACAGTAATAGAAGTAGATAAAAAAGATGAAAACTTAAGAAAGATGCGGCACCACTGCGACCAGCTCACGTGGCACTGTAGTACCAAAAATAAAAATCAAGTATCAAGACCTGCAGTGTAAACGTAGCCAAAATCAAATCTTTTAAAACAACTTGGCTACAGTTTATTACATTTCTCAATTTGAGTCTGGCTACTTTTTACAAAAAATAGAATGGGGAAAAAATTATCTGTTTTGCCAAAAGTAAAATCTGTAGCTCACCTTGACGATTAAAACAAAAATTGATGTGAGAAGTAAAACTGACTGATTCTAAGTTATACTGCATTAGGTTAACCAACTATCCATCAGGGTTACCAATAAAGCATCTGTTTTTATCAGTGCAAATGCTGTCATGGTTTTCAGATGACGAGCCCACATGCAGATACGAACGGGAGGCAATGCACAGTTTAAATATTTTTATTTAAAGGAAAAACAGGCAGGTCTATGGACGGAACTACAGGTGACTCGGCTGGGTCAGAACGTCACGGCTGGAAAGTCTGTAAGAAAGAGCAAGTGAGTTCTTCTGAATTAAGAGCCAAGAAACTTGCTAGGAGTTGCGCTGCTTACCATTAGGCTGGGCGGACCTAACCGGGAAGAAGTAGCGTCATGAGAACTCTATGTGACTACTCAGATGGAGATAGGTGGCTAGTGGCTGAGGGCGGCAGATGTAGCTGGCGAGGAATCCGAGGCGACCTCATCGGCAGCGGTTGACAGATGGATTGACTAGAGTGAGCACAGAACCAACAGAACCTGGGAAAGGGGATCTCAGGCCTCGCTGGGTAACTTCCAGGAAGTATGAGGGGAGCGCCAGAGCAAAATCTGAGCAGACAGGTCTGCTGGTCTGTTTCTTCGGACGGGTCGTCAAGACAGGTGAGTGCATCCAAGCACCAAAATCTGGAGCAACAGAGAGGTACAAAAAGTTACTCAAAAAAGAAGCGTAACAAAAACTCACAAGCTGGTTTCCGAGAGTTGGGACAGAGGCCACGTCGTACCACGACTGGTTAAGGCTCCGGCGTCTTCCATCTGCCAGTGCTCTGCTTAAGAAGCCAGAGGAAGCCGCCTGCAACGAGCTGCAGGTGTGGACCACGCCTCCTCAGCCAACTAGACACACCTGAGGAGTAGAGTTAGAGCAGCCAACACAGAGAACCCTGACACTACCCCCCCCCCCCCCCCCCTCAACGGCCGCCTCCTGGCAGCCCAGACGAAGAGGTGCTGGGCTGATTAGACCAGAAATCCCGAATCAAATCCTGATTGGCGATGGTAGCTGCAGACACCCATGAGCGATCCCCAGAGCTGCGACCCTCCCAATCGACGAGGTATTGGTGACCCCTACCTCGTCGACGGGCATCCACAACCCTGATGACGCGAGGATTCTGACTGTCCTGGGAGGGTGGAGGGGGTCCGGAAGGAGGGTATGAATCATTGTCCAAAACGGGCTTAATCTGGGATACATGAAAAGTGGGATGAACACGAGAGTGAGGGGGAAGACGTAAGCGGACGGTGGTCGGGTTGATAACTGTCTCTATTTCATAGGGACCAGTAAACCGGGGAGCAAGCTTCTTGGCGGATGGGTTAGTCAATACATCTCTGGATGATAACCAAACCCTCTGACGGGGGCGATAATGGGGAGCTGGTCTGCGGTGCTGGTCAGCAAACCTCTTACTCCGCTCTGCGGTGCGAGTGAGTGCTGTAACCGTCTCTTTCCATATCTTCTGGCAGCGAGCAATATAGTCGTTGACGGAGGTGAAGGGAATCCTGAGTTCGTCTGTGGGTAGGAGTGGAGGTTGATATCCTAAGGCAACTTCAAAAGGTGAACGTCCCGTGGCTGAGGTGATGTGAGAGTTCAGGGCATACTCTACCCAAGGCAAAAACTTGTTCCAGTCAGTAGGTGAAGATGACGTGAGGCAACGGAGAGTGGTCTCTAATTGTTGATTCATTCGTTCTGTTTGGCCGTTGGTTTGAGGATGGTATCCGGAGGTGAGCGAGTAACGGGCACCCAGAGCGGAGCAAAAGTGCCGCCAGACCTGAGAAATAAACTGGGGACCCCGGTCAGAGAGAATGTCAACAGGGATACCATGGAGCTTGAAAACATGTTTAATGAGGAGTTGGGCAGTCTGGAGGGCGTTAGGTAGCTTACGGATGGGAATGAGATGACAAGACTTCGAAAAACGGTCAACAACAGTCAAAATCGTTGACATGCCTTGGGAAACAGGGAGTCCAGTAACGAAATCAATGGCAATGTGGGACCATGGCCGTTTGGGGATAGGAAGAGGATTCAACAACCCCGAAGGTGGCTGGTTAGAAGACTTATTCT
This sequence comes from Fundulus diaphanus, assembly GCA_037039145.1. Classification (NCBI taxonomy): domain Eukaryota; kingdom Metazoa; phylum Chordata; class Actinopteri; order Cyprinodontiformes; family Fundulidae; genus Fundulus; species Fundulus diaphanus. Next base: position 5,010,924 of record CM073129.1, on the reverse strand, counting down.
GGGCGCAGACAGGACAAGCTAAAACATAGTCTCTGACGTCCTTGGTCCACGATGGCCACCAGAATCGCCGGGACACCTGAGACTGGGTTCTATAAATGCCCGGATGGGCGGAAAACTTAGCATCGTGACACCAGCGTAAAACCTCCGGACGAACAGATTGGGGAACATACTTTAGTCCCGGTGGACCCGTACCAGGATCCGGATCTAATAGTTGGGCCTGGTTAATCCTGTCCTCCAGATCCCAATGCAGACCTCCAACAGTGCATGTGGGGGGAAGAATAAGTTCCGGCTCCTTCTCTTGTTCAAATGGGGCAAATTGACGAGACAGAGCATCTGGTTTAATGTTTCTGGAGCCTGGTCTGTAGGTTATGGTGAGGTTGAAACGAGAAAAAAATAATGACCAACGGGCTTGCCTTGAGTTGAGTCTACGGGCTGTCTGCAGATAGGAGAGGTTCTTGTGATCTGTCCATATTATGATGGGCTGCTCGGATCCCTCTAGCCAGTGCCGCCACTCCTCCAAGGCTAACTTAATGGCTAACAGTTCACGATCGCCTACATCATAATTCTGCTCGGCAGGAGACAAGCGACGGGAGAAGAATGCACAAGGGTGTAACTTCTTATCAATCTCAGACTGTTGGGATAGGACCGCTCCCACACCTGTGTTAGAAGCGTCTATTTCAAGGGTGAATTGTTTCGCAGGATCAGGGTGAACGAGTATGGGAGCCTGGGAAAAACGGAACTTAAGTCGATTAAATGCCTCATCGGCTTCAGGACTCCAGCTAAAAGGGACCTTGGTGGAGGTAAGAGCATGTAACGGGGAAGCTATCTGGCTGTAGTTCCTGATAAAACGCCTATAGAAATTAGCGAACCCAAGGAAACGTTGAAGCTGTTTACGTGACTCAGGAACTGGCCACTCCGTTACTGCTTTTATCTTTTCTGGGTCTGACCTCACTTGACCGCCTTCCAAAACTAGACCGAGGAACGAAACTGAAGTCTGGTGGAACTCACACTTCTCGGCTTTTACAAACAGGCGATTTTCTAGTAATCGCTGGAGAACAAGTCGCACATGTTGCTTGTGTTGTTCTAGGTCACGAGAGTAAATCAGGATGTCATCTAAATAGACAAAAACAAAAACATTAAAAAAATCCCGCAGGACGTCGTTAACCAATGCCTGAAAAACTGCCGGGGCATTACACAAGCCGAAGGGCATGACTAGGTACTCAAAGTGACCTAACGGAGTCTTAAAAGCCGTCTTCCACTCATCCCCCTGTCTCACCCGAACCAAATGATAAGCGTTGCGCAGATCAAGCTTAGTAAAAATCTTGGCATTCTGGACTGGCTCGAGGGCTGATGATAATAGAGGAAGCGGGTACTTATTCTTGACGGTTATCTGGTTAAGCCCTCGATAATCTATACAGGGTCGAAGGGTCCCGTCCTTCTTGCCAACAAAAAAGAAACCAGCCCCTAATGGGGAGGAAGAAGGACGAATTAACCCCGTAGCCAAAGACTCACTGATGTATTTCTCAAGCGATTGACGTTCTGACCTGCAGATGTTATAGAGCCGACTCACCGGTAGAGGGGCCCCAGGTAACAAGTCAATCGCACAGTCGTATGGGCGATGTGGGGGCAAAGAACAAGCCTGAGTTTTACTAAATACCTGCCGTAAGTCGTGGTAATCCTCTGGAACGCGAGAGAGGTCAATCATGTCTCCGGAATCTGTCAAGGAAGTAGAGGAGACGGCTACGGGCCGAGCGGACTGCAAGCAGGGGGAATGACAAGTAGGTGACCATGACTCCAGTCGGGACTCAGCCCAATTAAACTGCGGATTGTGGACCCTTAACCAGGCTATCCCAAAAACCACAGGTGAACGCTTTACCGGGAAGACAAAGAAGGAAAGCTGTTCCCGATGGTTACCGGAAACTATCACTACCAATGGTCGGGTGCGATGGGTAATAAGAGTCAATCTCTGCCCATCTAATGACGAGACCTGGAGTGGCTCGGGTAAAAGATCGACAGGTACTCGAAGCTGGTCCACAACCGCCTGATCTATGAGATTAAAGTCAGAGCCTGAATCTACTAGAGCTGAAACATCAAAACTTTCCTGGTCGAATATTAAAGTAACTGGTAAACAACAACGAGAACCAAATGACGCTTTAACAGCCTCCCGGGGAATAGATCCCAACCTGTCCACCGATCCCCCCGTTAAGAGCGGCGGACTCGGTCTTTTGGCCGAACAGGACAATCTCTGAGGTAATGACCCTCACCTCCACAATAAAGACATAAATTCCCCGAGACACGCTGCTGACGTTCCTTATTGGAAAGACCAACCTGCCCCAACTGCATGGGTTCAGGAGGAGGTGTAAAAGAACGGGGTTCCTTCTTGGTAAATGTAGAAGAGGTGGAGGTGGATGATTGCAAGGCAAGGTTGGATCTAAAACGGGTTCGGCTGCGTAATCGGGAATCCAAACGGATAGCAAGTGCTACAAACTCCTCAAAATCCTCAGGTTCCTCAACCCGAGCTAACTCATCCTTTAACGACTCGTCTAGAGCCTGAAAGAAAGCTGCCTTTAACGGTCTCGGCTGCCAACCCGCAGCAGCAGCAAACGTACGAAACTCCACGGAAAAATCAGATACGCGTCGACCCCGCTGTTTCAAAGTGAGGAGATGACGAGACTGTTGTGCCGAATCCAACTCAGGTGAAAAAATTGTCTTAAATTCAGCAATGAAGTCCTGAAAAGTAATCCCAAACGACTGACAATCAGGGAATCGAGCCTCGGCCCACCTAAGAGCCCTACCCGTTAGTAGACGTAAGACATAAGATATCCTTACCTCATCAGAGGCGAAAGTCTGGGGAGAACGGTTAAACACCAGTTTGCACTGGAAAAGAAAACCGCCGCAACTTCCACCCTCACCGGAGAATTTCTCCGGGCAAGGTGACGCGCCCTCAAGTGATGGAGTCCAAACCTGATTCTCCATGCTCGGAGCGTCGGAAGGCGGGGTAACGTGATCCTGAGTGACAGGTGACGTCTTCGCGGAAGTGACTGTGTCCACCAGTAGGCTAACCTGAGCGGCTAATCTCTGAAGCTGTTCCTGAGTAGAATTGACAGCAAAACCTAGCGACTGCATTTGTTCCTGCTGTGCGGCTATCTGCCGCCCGAACGTATCCGCTGGACTCTGGTGGCCGGAGCCTTCTTCTGTCATGGCTTTCAGATGACGAGCCCACATGCAGATACGAACGGGAGGCAATGCACAGTTTAAATATTTTTATTTAAAGGAAAAACAGGCAGGTCTATGGACGGAACTACAGGTGACTCGGCTGGGTCAGAACGTCACGGCTGGAAAGTCTGTAAGAAAGAGCAAGTGAGTTCTTCTGAAATAAGAGCCAAGAAACTTGCTAGGAGTTGCGCTGCTTACCATTAGGCTGGGCGGACCTAACCGGGAAGAAGTAGCGTCATGAGAACTCTATGTGACTACTCAGATGGAGATAGGTGGCTAGTGGCTGAGGGCGGCAGATGTAGCTGGCGAGGAATCCGAGGCGACCTCATCGGCAGCGGTTGACAGATGGATTGACTAGAGTGAGCACAGAACCAACAGAACCTGGGAAAGGGGATCTCAGGCCTCGCTGGGTAACTTCCAGGAAGTATGAGGGGAGCGCCAGAGCAAAATCTGAGCAGACAGGTCTGCTGGTCTGTTTCTTCGGACGGGTCGTCAAGACAGGTGAGTGCATCCAAGCACCAAAATCTGGAGCAACAGAGAGGTACAAAAAGTTACTCAAAAAAGAAGCGTAACAAAAACTCACAAGCTGGTTTCCGAGAGTTGGGACAGAGGCCACGTCGTACCACGACTGGTTAAGGCTCCGGCGTCTTCCATCTGCCAGTGCTCTGCTTAAGAAGCCAGAGGAAGCCGCCTGCAACGAGCTGCAGGTGTGGACCACGCCTCCTCAGCCAACTAGACACACCTGAGGAGTAGAGTTAGAGCAGCCAACACAGAGAACCCTGACAAATGCTGCTTTTAAATTTGATATCTGTGACAGTATAACAAATTTGTTTACATTAAAAAGTTGATATTCTACTGTTACTGTTTGTTGACCCTGCTGCGGTACCCCAGGTTCTTTTACTGAGTAATGTGGTGTTTCTATTGTAGACTTCTGTAGGAGCAAAAAGACTCATGAAACCATAATTATATTTTACCATATTTAATCTAAAAGGCAGAGAAATGCTTCAGTCCTAGTACTGATTTCTAACACAACAACGCTGACGTCATTTCCGGACGTCCGAGAGAGAGAGAGAGAGAGAGAGAGAGAGCGAGAGAGACTGAGACAGAGAGAGTGAGACTCAGAGCGAGCCTCACGTTTATCCTTCACCCAGACCTTATATATAGGATCAGTTGTGTTACGCCCATTCAGGGGTGTTTACAGCATGATAACGGTGTTCCGTTCATCACATTGGTGAAGAGGATACTATAATGCAGATGTATCCTAGCTGACACGTTTCCTCTAATCAGTCATTCTGTCCAATCTAATTATGTCAGGCTCTGGCCTCCAGAGTCCATTTATCTGTGATCTCCATGGTAACCAATATTGCAGTCCAGTCTCTGTAATCACATAATCGCTTACACTACCTAGTTAAAGGTGACAGAACTGGAATAAAATGAGTATGTGTGTGCTGCATTTTCAGAGGTGAAGGAGTACCAGCGAGACATCCTTCTTCCTGTCACCACTCAGTTTCCCAGTCAGTCCTCAATGGTGTCGTCCATCTTGGAGCAACACACGGCAGAGTTGACCAACACTCAGGAGCGGGATACCGAGTGGAAGAGTCAGGGACTGTTGTCCCGCCTCACGCCACAGGTTAGGCTACAAATATCAGAAAAGGACACCCCGTCCACATTTTAATTAAAAATTGTGAAAGTGTTTTCTGTCGTGTTAAATTCAAATATTCCTCCCTAATCTTTTTGTGTTCTGTCATTACATTGCTGTCAACTGCCTCTGTGTCCTTTAGTATATTAGCTGTGTCAAGTGTGAGCATTCACTGGATTGAGACTTCTGACTTCACCCCTCTTCATGGTTTTAAGATTGATTTAGTATCTAAAAATAAATACCTTGAAATCTTGATTAATGACTCTCGCTCCTTTATGTCTCATATAAAACAGATGGTAATAAAAATTAAAAAAACTAAAGCTGAACTTAGATTTTTTATTTCAAATTAAGTCATGTTTTTGTTTTGAGTCTAAATAAAGACTTGTCTGCCACGTATGTCTTTGCTTGACTAGGGAGATGTAATTTATATGAATCTTTCGTCTAAGCGTTGTAAAGGTTTTACCGCAACCTGTAGCGGTCCTCCCGGTTCTTTACCCTGGAGAAGTGGTCTTCTTTTATTGTTGACTTCTTTAGTGAGAAATTACTCTTGAAACAGAAACTACTTTAACATATTTAATCTAACAAGCTAAAGGAATGGGTACAGCTTCAGTACTGGACTCTCATATCGATCACGATGCAGGAAAGGGTAAAATCAGGAAGTGAGAGCGACCCGATTATCATTTACTTCAGCTATATATAGAACCTAGAGTGTACACTCCCATGCAAGGGAGTGCACTGTATGACATAAGTTTTCCTGGCATGATATTGGTGGAGAATATCTCACCATATTCTGGAAGAGACTATGCTGACCCATTTTCATTCATCAGTCCATTCTGTCCAATCTAAGTATGTCAGTCTCTCAGTTCTCAGTGTCCGTGAGTTATCTGTTGATTCCCAGTAACTGTTTTCTACAGTTCCAGCATCTGTAATCTCATGATCTTTAACAGTGTTTAAATTCTCTTGACACCGTCAACCATGAAGCTTTGAGATTCATCTCAAACCTCAATAGTTTCACTCATAATTGTATGTTGTACTCTACTGTTGGATGGCCAGTATTTTCTGTATGACGATTACATAAAAAGGTTAAAAAATAAAATAACTGGACTTCTTACTCTGAAGCTGAAGACGTTTCACTTCCCATCAAGGACGCTTTCTCAAATCAAAATGTCTGGAGTAGTGTGGAGTTCCAAACTTTAAAGACCTCCCAACGAGGCCTTGTTAGACCTTAGATTTGCATGTAGATTAACCTGGAACTGATTGCCCCTCACAATGGAGAGTCGTAGGGCTCATCGTCTGTCTGACTCACAGGAGAAATGTTGTGATCACATGCATGAAGGTGTGAATTGGGGTGAAACTTAGCAGGAATAAAACCTATAGCTGTGTTGTAAGTTTTTGAAAATTGAAACCCGAGTCCTCCTGCTCTGTTTAAAGTTGTTCTTTCTTGCTTTACATAAATTGCTTTCATCACCCATCTCTCAAACCATCTGTCTTCTCTGTCCAAAATGTGAACATTTTGGTCCTCAAAAGAGTGTCTTTTGTCCTTGAGGTGCAGGTGGACGGCTGAGTCTTCTCCTGAGGAGGTAGCTCTCCTGTGTTTGAGCCAGGCGTCTGTGGTGAGGCAGTTTGGTTTCTCCAATATAAACATAAGAACATTCCTCGTTGCACTGAACTGCATACACCACTCCACTCAAGTTAGGTTTGGGGGTTTGGTCCTTAGGATGGACCAGCCTCTGTGTTAGGGTCCTGTTGGGTTTAAAATGTGCTGGGATCTTGTGTTTAGAGAAAATCCTCCTGAGTTTTTCAGAGACTCCAGCAACATATGAGATGACAATGTTTTTGCTCTTGTTCTTCATGTTCTGTTCTGAGGCGTGTCTTTTGGATTTCCTTGCTGATTTGACAGAAGCCCAGTCAGGGTATCCACAGGTTTGGAGAGCGTTTTTGACGTGTTTCTGTTCCTTGTTTTTCCCTCCTCAAAAAGAAAGAGGGAAATCAAAAAGAAGATATTGGTCTGTGTGAGTAGGTTTCCTGTAGACTTCAATGTTGAGGCTTCTATCTCTTTTCATGCTCACCAAGCAGTTGAGAACAATGTAGCTTGTTGTCGTTGGCATCCTCTCTGGTAAACGTGATGTTGTTGTCCACTGAGTTGATGTCTGGTGAAAGCTTCTTCTTCTTTTGCCTGGATTTTGACCCACGTGTCATCCACATATCTGATCCAGTGGTTTGGTGGTGTTCCTGGATGGTAAACAAAACCTCTTTGGCTTCAGATTAGAAGTCCAGTTGTTTTATTTTTTTAACCTTTTTTTTTGGATTGATCATGACCTGGATGACTGAGAATCTTCACCAACTGTGTGAAGATTAAACTATTGATATATTCTTTTATACAGCTATCCTTAGCCTTTTCCCCTTATATCTAACATCTCACATTATCAAAAAAGGCATATTACAATTGTTCATAATATCTAAATTTCATTGTGCTGTCTTGCACAAAGACAATAAAAGAATTCTGATTGTGAAAAAATTTTACTATTGAAGGGCTTAGGTAAAAAGCATTCAAGTACTTTGCCCCTTACATGGAATCACCTCAAGAATGAATAAACTTGTTTCTCTGTGTTTAAACAAATGTTTTACTTTTTAAAAATAAGTATATTTATATTATAGTATTATAGTAGGTACACCTGATCTGGCGTTCTGTTAGCTGTGTCATCATCCACGGGAGACAGATCATCTGCTATTACCATATAACATAGAAATGATTCTTGGATCAATGTGTGCCTCTGTGTTTTTTTGTCTCTGCTCTGTCTTCTCTAACCCCCAGTCAGTCGAGGCAGATGACCGTTCATACTGAGCCTGGTTCTGCTGGAGGTTTTCCTCCCTGTTAAAGGGGAGTTTTCCTCTCCACTGTCGCTTCATGCATTCTCAGTATGAGGGATTACTGCAAAGCCATCAACAATGCAGATGACTATCCACTGTGGGTAGGCCATCTTCCCCAACACAGAGAAGGCATTCTACCCTTTTCCGGCTTGATATATTTTGTTATCTATTTTGCTTTATTTTTCTTGTGTTTTGTGAAACACTTTGTGATCTTATCTGTAAAAGTTGCTGTATAAATGAAGAAAATTATCTTTGGGTTTTTGATACCAGCAAAGCCCTCCAACAGCATGTTGACAGTGGATGACACGACCAAAGCTAAAACTTTTTCACAGACAGAAAACAGGATTTTGGTTCCAACGAGGTGATTCCCCGAGGTCAATTAAAATCAGCTCAAGAATGATGCACTTCTAAAATCCTGTTTTAGGTCTTTAATGGAGACAACAGAAGTGTCAAGCTAAAACAATAAATACTGTATATGGTAAAAGTCACTGTATGAAATGAGTGTAAAACAAAGAAGGAAAGATCCGATTAGCTGCTGATATTGTTTTCTTGCATGTTTTTGAGCAGGAGTACCATTCTAGGAAGCTGACACGGCTGTGTAAACGCATCAAGGAGCAGCTGCGCTCTGCTGCTGCCCCATCTCCTGAAAGTGTCTTCAGTGTTTCTCGCTCCACCTCTGAACTGTCAGACCTTCTGCAGACCTTCAGAGGATCTGGGCAGTCTGATTTTATCCTTAACAAGGGTACCCATTTCACACATACTCAGAAGTTTACCTTTACACAGGTGAGGAGCTCTGCATGAATAGACAGTGTTGAAACTATAGACCTCTGCAAAATGAGTTTATTGCTAACTTTTGTGTTGGTTTTACAGGAAGCCGCAGCTACAATGACCTCAGTCAACATTGGGCGTCAGTCAGGGAGTGAACCCCAGCTTAGACAGCAGGAGGAGCTAGCTTGCCTTCTGCTGCAGTTTCAGCAGCTCTGCAATGATACCGACCAGATAGCAGCAGACATGAAGTACATGAGAGTCACTACTACTCAGGTATTTCTCACATCTTTAGATTTTTAATTCTTCCCCACAACTGAATTGCATTGTCTTACATTAGGTTTGATTAATTTTGTGATTATTAAAAAGGGATCACTGGGGACCTTCCAGTGTGATACAAACCTTGGTACACAACACAGATAGTATCACTGGACAGTAATTCTTTGATATACTATAGAAAACTAAATAGGGCTCTGACCAGATCTCTTGGCACAGATCCTAATATTAAAACGTGGGCGCATTTCTCATTTAGTGCTACCAGAATTATCAACAACGTTTCACTTTTAGCAAATATTAATAATTATAATTAATATTTGGTTTTGATTATTAACAGAAGCATTAATAAAGTTAGAATGTTTTCTTTTGATTAAACCAAAGGAGTTCTTCAATGAATAATAATAATGAGGTAGTATTTTAGAACAATAGGTGAAGGAATGAATTCCTGCAGTGACATTCTTAAATAGTAAGAACTACACACATACACAGAATAAACACAAACAACTTCTCTCCAATTCATTTGAAATTAACACATTAGTTCAACTTTATAAAGAATGAGAGTCAATAAAAACTCTGACTAGACTAGCGACGTTGAACTAAACTACCATGGTAGATAGATGGATGGTGAGGAAAAACTGAAAATTAACTAATAGAAAAATAACAATGCAGCAATGTCACAATTACACGGAAGCGCATTGCAATCACCAAAGAAAAATCTCATAAGTATGAGATCCTGATCTCATAATTATGAGAAAAGATATAACAACATAAGGTTGACATAATTATGAGACCATACTCTCAAGATAAAATGTCATAATTATAAGAAAACATTATCTCGTTAAAAAAAGAGATTAAATTAAAAAAAGAAAAGAAAAGATCTTACGATTACAAGAAAGGTTACGGAGAGTCATTGGTGACCAAGGCATAAACTACAAGAAAAGAGGACAATTGGATTTGATATGCTTTTATTTCTTCCTATGAGATACAGGGAAATATTGAGTTTACTCAATGTGGATGACACTAATATTGTAATAGAAATGTGAGGCAGAGAATTATACACAGCAATCTTTTGACTTTGTATTTATTTAGAATTTAAGATATTCTAAAAGGGACTCTGAATTGGATGTCTGTAGCTGTGGTTTACACTCCGACGTTTCCTTCTCCAGGACAGCAGAGTGTCACTGCAACTCTACAATCACACCACACCACTGCACACGCCTGCATAACAAAACACCACAAAGGGAGCAAGCATTGACAGCATTGCTAAAACAAAAAAATTTCTCTATTCAACCTCCGTGTACTGTATTTTATGTATTTTTAGCTCTCTTTGTGTCTTATCATCTTTCTCACTATATTTATCTATCTTTATGTCTCCCTGTTTATCTTTTTTGTTAGTTTTTCTGTCCCTCCACCTTTCAAACTTTAATCCATTGTATTGTTGCGTGTCGGGGGCAGGGCACGAAGCTCTTGGGCTATTTTGTATACTCGTACCAATTAAATTCAGTTTTATTTATATAGCGCCAATTCATAACATAGTATGTCATCTCAAGGCACTTTGCAAAGTCAAATTTAATCAAATCATGACAGATTGGTTAAAAGTTTCCTCTCTAAGGAAACCCAGTAGATTGCATGAACTCTTGACAAGCAGCATTCACTCTTCATGAAAGAGCGTAGAGCCACAGTGGACAGTCGTCTGCATTGTCGATGGCTTTGCAGCAATCTCTCATACCAAGCATGCATGTAGCGACGTTGAAGAGGAGGACTCCCCTTTAACAGGAAGGAAAACCTCTAGCAGAACCAGTACCAGGCTCAGTGTGAACAGCCATCTGCCTCGACACACTGGGGGTTAGAGAAGACAGAGCAGAGACAAAAACGCACAGAAGCACACATTGACCCAGGAATCCTGTCTGTTATAGGGCAGCGGTTCCCAAACTTTTTTAGCCGCGCAACCCTTCTGTGTCACAATCGGGTTGACACACCCCTAATCCCCCACACCTTAAAAAAATTAATAAAAAAATGCAACAAGCTTTTTTTATAGCCATATTAAAGGCGGCATGATTAATCATGTTCAAATGACCAGGACACGCATAACAAAAAAATAAAAATTGCAGTTGCAGTTACAATACCACAACCATCATAACACAGGTTATGGAAATAAAATTAGAACAGAATTTTTATTAAATTGCAATAAAGTTACACACAACATCCACAACAGGATCTAAATCTGACTCTGACACAATTTACGGCACAGCATACAAACACGAAGCAGTTTAATTTGATTTGTATCAGAGAGAGAGAGAGAGAGAGAGAGAACGAACTTTGATAGAGATGCATAGAGTAACAGTAACAGAGCTCTCGATAAAGCTGTTATTAATCAGAGAAATAAAAAGTTATTCCCTAATTGTTTCACAGCGGTTACATTCAGCAGGTAAATAGGCCCATGGCAACACACTTCAGCTCCCCTCACCCCCACCCCAGATTGCCAGTTTCCCTCTCTGAATACGCACTAAAACGGCATCTTTAAAATGAACTGCACCTATCTGAATCACTTTATCCAATGAAAGGTAATGCAGCTCTGCGTGAGCATAGTCAAGAAATCACATCTACCACCAATTTACCCACCAGCAGCAGCGGCGTGGACATGACTTGTGCATCAGAGAGAGAGAGAGAGAGAGAAATTTTCTGATTCCCACTCATTTTCTTCTCCCGGATCCATCGCAATTCTCTGTTGCCTCAGATTCTTCACACTATCTTGGTTCCTCTCCCCCTTCATCACTAACTTTGACCTTAGAAGTCTCACTTGGCAGGTTGCCTGATTTTAGCCAATTGAGCATATTTGCGAGGATGAATGAAGTAGAAGCCACTAGCTATGTGCGCATATACAGTACAATGTGTAGAAGATAACTTCTATATTTCATTTTAAAATGAAGCAGAAGAAGAATTTGAACTGCATTTTGTGGACTTCTGGATTGTAAAGAATTGCAATAGTCGAGCCTTTAAGTACAAAATGCATGGACTAGTTTTTCAGTATCAATCCTGGACAGAATATTTCTCATTTTCGCAATTTTCCAGAGGTAAAAAAAGGAAAATCTAGAAACTTGTTTAATATGTGGTTTAAATGACATGTCTTGGTCAGAAATAACAGTTTTATTTTTTGCTTTATTACCAGAGGCCAGTTTAAAGCCATCCAGTTTAAGTGATTGATTAAGAAGCCCACAGATGACAACTTCTGTCTTGTCAGAATTTAAAAACAGGAAATTTAAAGTGATACAGGTTTTGATATCAAGACATGCCTGTAGTCGAAGTAATTGATTGGACTCCCTTGAAAAAGAAGGTTTTTCACAGGAAGCTGGCTCCCTGGTTTAATTCAGAGCTGCGTTCCTTGACCCTTACTATACTATTAATCAATTTTTTCGACGGGTAGGCAACGAAAGGGGGACCCGTCCGGTCCTGATTTGACTTGTTTAGTGAGATACAGCCTAAATTCCTTGAGGAAAACGGTGTGTCTTTCGACTTTGTCATTCCTGGACGTCTGAAACTTTCACTTTTGGATTAAGGATACTTGGATCTCTACTTATTGGTTTTTGTGGATTTTTGAAGTATCAGCAAATACAGCGGATGTCGGCAGCCATTTGGCCTTGATCAGGCTGCTGGCTGCAAACAACGTGCTCACTATGGCTGTTAACGGACATTTCTGGAAGGTGAATGGAGCAGAGCCGAAAGCTGGCTGTGCTGGAACGCAGACTGGCTTTGGTGGTTGAACTCAAAGGGAGATGGAGAGGGTTCACGGAAATATAAATACTTTCATCCAAACACACTCACATAACTGATACCCATAAAACTGATGAACTTACGTACATGCAATCGGCCTCAGATGTTTACCTTTCTGCATATATGTGTGTCGTAATTATTTGTGCTTCTCGTGCAAATGAGGTTTTTTGGCGGGTGCTTCACATTATGTATGAAAACATAAATTGTGAAGCATCTGTCTTTTTTATCTCCCTCCACTTCCCCCATGTAAAATCTTTCTTCAACAGATTTCAAGGGCAGCGCCTGTGTACTGGCATATTTTTTACCGGCCAAAATATTAATCCTGACCAGACCTCAATTTTTATAAAAAATTAAGAGTGAGATTATATTCATTTTCGGGGGCGTGGTTGGGGTCGTGGCTGTCTGGACCCTGGAAGAGAAATCTTTGTTTCCTGACTTTAATAAGAAAATATTGTAGTTGATTGCAGTTTGGAGGAACGCACCTAAACGGCTGCGCTGAAATAGCAGCGGCCGACTGGCTGCGTTCCTTGGCAACGCAAGGCCTCAGTCAATCGTTCCCCCAAAATGTTTAAGTATATGTGATGGACGGTTGTACTGGAACTGAATTTTCGATTGCAATGCAAATTGTAGTTGACAATAAAATTGATTGATTACGAAAGAAAAATATATTTACCAATATATTACTCAAAATATATTGTAATATATTTTTCTCTACAATATATTATATTCTTTATATATGGAGTTATATATTGATGAAACATATATTTTGCAATATATTATATATTGTTGTAATATATTGCAATATATTGCAAAATATACAAATGACTGCCGCTTTCCATATATTGCCATATATTTAACATGAATATATAATATATGTATTTATATACCCAAAAATATATTTAATTTTATATTTATATCCACCATAATGTATTGCAATTTTATATGGGAAAATGTATTGGTAAATGTGTTTTTAATATATTGGCAAATGTATGCTCAATATATTGTAGAATACGTTTATAAACTTGACATGTTTATATGAGCAAATCTTACGATAACACAGACTAATGGGTATCAAAAGCCATCTTTATTTTCTTTTAAACAGGCATAAATCCAGAGGTTGTACATTGCGTTGTACATTTTTTTAACAGCACAACATATAACAGAGCAAATTCTTACACAGAATACACAGAAACTCTTCTTAACATCCTGTAACAGTGCAACATACCAGTATAAGGTACAAAATATAAATTCAAGTAATTTAACACTTTCAGCATTGTAAAGTATTGCTGAAAGTAATGAAATGGAACTAAAATACAAAAACTATTCTTTAAAGTGCTGACACTAACTCCTCTTGTTGTTGGGACACTGCATAAACAATATATGAGTGACACTCTTACATGCTTTTCCACTTCACTTGGTGTCTTAGCGCACAGATTTGACTGTTGATGGACTTCCTAACATCAGCTTCTTTGGCTGTTGGAAACTGGTTTAGAACGGCATCTGTGGAACAGAACAACAATGATCCCACCTCAGTCTTCCTGCTTGGTGTGCCCCTGCCTCGATACTCCCCTGCTCTGGTTCGCAGTATAACCAAAGGGAAAACCTCCCCTCCTGGCAGAGACAAAATTAAAATTGGAAACCATCCAACTCAGAACTATTTACCTTGTAAAGCTTGAAGTTTCCTCGGGTCGAGAGCCTGGCACCGCTCAGCATTGGGATCCAACTTGCTGACCCCTCCTTTGAGGTTGGACTTGAGGAGGACATCAAAGAGGCCCATCAGTAGTACCCGTGCCATACCATTGGCAGTGGTGCAAGTTTTTGCAGTTTCCCAACAATGTGATGAGACAGTGATGTCGTTCCCGATTTTCACCCTCTGGAAACAAAATCATATAAAATATCAAAATTAGAGCATGGGCAAGGATGACACAAGGAAAGTCACTACAAGCATTAGAATGAAAACCCTAAAGAAAAATGCCACAAGCCATGGACGTCACAATAATTATATGTGGAGGTGACGTTGGCCCATCACATTTGAAAGCTATGGATTACTGTCCCCAGAAAAGGGTGACCACCACTTGTCCTTTGATATTATGAGTTAATCAGGATCTGACTTTTTCCAGGACAGAGCTTGTCCTGGAAATCAGGAATCAGCTGTAACTGATAAACTAGAAAATTTCTGAAGAAATTTAAGAAGGCGCGCCTGCCTCCTGGTGCGTATTGTGCTACCCGTAAGAGTTACCTTTGCGAATATCATATTCCTACGTTCATAACAGCCCCCACAGTGAGCGTGGAATTGTGGATTATGTTATTTTGGTGTCTGTGGAGACATGCTTTATCCGATATGCCCCAAATTTGTTGTGGAGCTTTCTCTGTAAAGGAAATACATACTGTGTCAAGCAGAAGTTGGTAGGACCTTCCTAGAGCTACTTCCGGTTAGCAACATGCTAACCGTTAGCCGCTAACATGGTTGTGTTCAGTATCACCGGGTGATGGTACTCTGTTAATTTGGTCCAAATGCTGTACTGGAAAGTGCCTCAAAAAGGGAGAAAATGCAATTTTGCATGTTTTTTGTTGATGAAGTCGCCATGGTAACTGAAAATGGCGGCTGATACAAAAACAGCAGTTGACTGGATGAAGACGCATGTTTTGATATATATACTATGGGGGTAAAAAAGTAATTGTCTAAATTTGCCGCACTGGGTTGTGATCCTGCAACCTCTTCACTGGCAATCCCAGCACTAAACCACTCTACCAAAGACCAATGCCATATATGGTCATGCATTATGTGGAGTTTAGCTCTGTTTTAGAGGTGGTTTTTGGCTAATTTTGTCGCCATGGTAACTGGAAATGGCGTGAAGTACAAATAGCACACTTCACGGCATCGAGTTGCACGTTTTGATATATAGTTTGTGGGGGTATACCCTACGGTTCGGGCTGTATTAACGGTGACGGAAGAAAAATAAACTATAAAAATAAAGAAACCCTTATTAGGTGCAGAGCGATGGGCCCTGCACTGCATGCAGGCGCCTAATGATGGTGGTGCTGGGACGACGGACAGAGGAAACATAGTGAACAGGTATCTGCAGAAAGATCCGTGTTGAGCCTAAATAAACATCTTAAACTGTTCTCCGACTGTGTCTGCATGTGGGTCAAACGCCTCAAAACCATGACAACCTTATATAAAAAAAATTAAAACATTAAATACTTACTTGTAAAGATCTGGAAGGTGAGCAAAGTGATCTTTCCCGAGGGCCGTCACTCTCAGGTCCGTCAACATCTTTGTTAGTCGTGGTGTTGATTGAGACAAGTTTTCTCACCTCCACCAACAGAGCGGTAATCTCTGAGGGGGAAAAAAAGTACAATTTTATACATACAGCAACCATGAAGACTAATATTGTCCAAGAAGCTACAAATAAATTAACAGTTAAACGCACATGTTAAACAACATTGCTCGTTTAACATGGGCTCATTAACAGTAACATTCTGTAAAAGTGATACAGACTGTGACTCTTATTACTAGCCCAATCACATGGACAAATGTCTACTTATTATGCCTGTGAGTGCTCCTGATTCTCCAAACATGGTGAAAATGCCTCCAGACCACCTATCTGACAACATATGGGTAAATGCTTTTTAGATTTGGACATCTCTAGATTTACCCTAAATGGATTATACCACCTGACGTACAGTAATGTTTGACATGAGTCGATACTTGCATTTAACTACCATGTTCCGCAGTTTTGAGTTTTCTTTATGTAAGGCCTTGATCTGGCTCTGCATATCTCTGGTTACGTCGTTGCTTTCCTGGTTTGATGATTCTGCTGGGCCGGGGATGAACTGATTATCCCCCAACAGTAATTCCTCCTCCACCCGTCTTTGAGCTGCAACTTTAGCCTTTTTTTTTAAGGCAAAGGTATACATTTTTCATTATTTAGTCATGGATAATTCAATATACTAATGATGCATAGTGTAAAATTAATCTCTGTCCAATTACCTGTTTTGGATTTCCAGATGCCTTGTCACCAGGACCAAAATATTCTTCACCAAAGTCCAGCTGTTTTCTTTTTCTCACCCTATTAGTCGGCATGCTCTCGGGTTCTAGTTCCAAGGCTTCCAGTTCCTGCTCAGCAGCTCTCAGTGTAGATTCTTTTTCTACATTAGTTTATAGGAAGAAATTTAATAATAAAGTAACCACTGCAATTAATAAATACTGCAGAAAAAACGTGCCAAATTCTAGATAGCAAAATAGTAAAATAATGATATATTTTTGTATCTTTTTTCCTCTGTTATTTTGAAAATTTAGAAATGAGAATATACGTTTTGACAAACGTGTAACAAACATTGTGTTGCTGTACTTGATAATACAGTAACCGTAAGATAGGTGATGTTGACAGTAAGATATAAGTGATGTTGAGTGTGAGTGTGTATAAAACCAACTTGCCTGCTAATTGAAGAACCACAGCATCTTCCACGGGCCATCCGTTAGCAGGTTTCTTGCTAGTAGTTGTTCGGCATTCAATAAGAAATGTCCTGTCCCATCTGGGTCAGAATCCAGCATCCAGCTGACCGGAATTATACTGCTCCTATCTTTGTCAGGTCCCTTCGCCCAACTTACAAGAGCAATATTTTGCCATTTTTGCTAGACAATAACGGCTTTTCGTTTCTGCTGCTCGCGCTCAAATCAACCGACTCACCCGCATTCGCGCCTAGCACACCGCGTCCGTTGTATATATGGCAGGCTATTTTAACATTTATTAACTGGAACGTTTGTATTACAGATATGTCGCTCCCACAGAGAGACAAAGAAAATGGACTTAGTTCGACTGAAAAGAAAATATATCCTCCCAGGTTCTGATCATGGACATTCCAAGCAGAACAAGACGATTATGGGGAAAAAAAACTTTTTGCTTTTGGGCAAAAGTGTGATAAATCATATACCACATTGATTCATGTTGAAGATGTAGCTGGTCTAAAAAAAAGGGAACAGATATTTGATGTGACACTGCTCAAAAGACAATCTATGCTAATTGATCTGCCAAATATACAAGCATCTACCTTTGCATGCATACCTCCAAGATCCAGTGTGGAGGACTGTTACATGTAAAAAATATAGTGTCATTTTTTGTCTTAATTGCAATACATTCTTCTTATATTAATCATTATATACACATATATGGTATGTGCTTATATGCTTATATTGCAATATATTTGAAAATATAAATACTAATTATCATATATGGGAATATATTTACTCATATATTGCATGATATTTACAAGCATATTGCAATATATTTTTGTTTCGTAAGGGGAAGCACATTGTTAGAAAATTGGAGAGAAAATGGTGCTCTACACACCATGAGGAATCCTACCTAATCTGGAAAGACAGTCTATTGTTGTATAAAAAGACCCTTCGCAGAGTTAGAGCAGCATATTTTTCATCATTAATTGAGGAGAATAAAAATAATCCTAGATTTCTCTTTAGTACAGTTGGCAAACTTACCCAGAGTCATAGCTCTGTTGATCCATCCATTCCCTTAGCTCTTAGCAGTAATGATTTTATGGGATTCTTGATAAATAAAATTGATTGTATTAAAAATAAAATAATTGGCATCCTCCCAAACATGATTACCTCGTCCACAGTAAGTGAGGCAGCGTTGGAGGAATCTTTAGAACCTGCGCGATGTTTGAACTGTTTAGAAGCAGTAGAGCTTTCTGAGCTATCTAAAATTTTAGTTTAGTATGTTAGACCCAAACCCAACCAAGTTGTTTAAGGAGGTATTCCCTTTGATCAGTGGTCCTATTTTAGACATGATTAATCTAGCCTTAGTAAATGGATATGTACCACAGGCTTTTAAAGTAGCTGTTATTAAACCTTTACTTAAGAAACCATCTCTTGATCAATATGAGTTAGTAAATTACAGACCTATATCTAATCTTCTTTTCCTATCTAAAACTCTTGAGAAAGTAGTTGCTAATCAACTATGTGAACATTTACAAAGTAATGACCTACTTGAGGAGTTTTAGTCAGGCTTCAGAGCTCATCATAGCACTGAAACAGCTCTGGTGAAGGTCACAAATTATATTCTCATGGCCTCAGATAATGTACTTGTGTCTGTACTTGTCCTGTTAGATCTCAGTGCTGCATTTGATACAGTTGATCACAATATTCTCCTAGAAAGACTTGAGCATACTGTAGGGATTAAGGGGAAAGCATTAGGCTGGTTTAAATCTGTGTGACAGATTCCAGTTTGTTCATGTTAATAATAAATCTTCAAAGTCTAGGGTCACTTATGGAGTACCACAGGGTTGAGTCCTTGGACCAATTCTCTTTACTATATATATGCTTCCGATTGGCAAAATTATCAGACAGCATGGGATTAATTTCCACTGTTATGCTGATGACACTCAGCTATATTTATCCAGAAAAGGACGATAATCCTTTCAGGATGTGTTGGTCAGTGCAATAAACTGATGTCAGAAAAAAAAGTTTGGAAAGTTTATGTATTGTCTGCGTGTTATGTGTAATTTTTGTGCATTTTGAGCCGGTGTCGGTCTCATCAAACATTTTATTATGGTAAAGCATAATCACATTAAAGACTCTTGCTTCTAATCTTCTTTTGTCTCTAGGTATTTGATGAACTGAAGCAAAGGGAGCTAGAAAATGCAGAAAATAAGATAAAGATGCAGGTAAAGAAGAAAACTATTGACCTGTTGCCAGATGCAGACAACAACTTGCAGAAGCTCCAGGTAAGAAGGAATCTCTGTAAACACTTGCGATACCTCAGCAGGCCTATCCTTTTTTCCCACCATTCTGTTCGCTCCTCTAGTCTGAGGTAGAGGAAAGTGCCAGCCGGGTGGTAAATCTGGCATCTCAGTGGGAAAAACATCGTGCTCCACTCATCGAAGAACTTCGTAGACTAAGAGAAATCTGCAGCAGCAAGGCCGTAAGTGATAAAATAAATTTGATGGGTGCTCAGTAAATTCGGATCTTGTTAATTTGCCTTTCCTTTCCTCAGCTTGAGTCTTCCACAAAGCTTTCCGAGATCAAGTCTCTGCATGAAAAAATACGCATGGCCACAGAGGAAGCAAAAAAGAAAGAAGAATCATATAAACAGCTGGTAACTCAGTCTGCTTTGTATCTGAATATCTTCTACTCATCATTAATATTCCTGTTCTGAATAGATAGTGTATACTGTTCTTATGTGCTTTCTCTACATTTCAATCTGTTTGTAGAAGATTTGCAGCCATACCACAGTGCAGTCTCATATAATAACATATATGAGATTAAAATAAAGATAGTTTATCTTAATATGGAATATGGTCCATTCATTTAGCTGTGCTGCCATCACCATATTTGATGTGTTTCTTCCTGTAAATCCCAGCTAGCAAGTCTCTCTCTTGAGCTGGCTGCAATGTTTTCCCATGTGTGGTCATCCGGGAAATGGGAAGCTTGAAAGCAACAAGCTTTGACATTTAAGTCTTTGTCAATGTAATGCACCGTTAGACTCTGGTATGCCTCGGCCGTACGGCTTGACCACAAATCAGTGGTAGTTGCAAAAAACTCCAGTTTTCAGTTCCGGTGCAACTCTGTTTCTGCATTTTTTGTATAGCTCAGGTATGGTGACTTGGCAAGAATTTGTGCGTTAGGGCATTGTATGCTGCTTATCCATTGTGCCTACCAAAGCCGTAAACCCGGGCTTAGTCACTATACTAACGGGGGCATTATGTCTTTCGCTATAAACTCCATTATTGCCCGAGTTACTTTGGCATGCTGTTTTGAATTATGTTCACAAGGAGCAACGCTTTCAAACAGTTCGGTCAGTGATCCCTGTTGGCTGGTACTTTGCTTACTTGAAGTTAAGGCACTGGTAGTTGGCATTGTAGCCATACACCTATCATACATGGCTTTGTGGAGTTGATAAAGGTTCGTCGTGTTACCTTGTGAGGTAGCAATAGTAGAAAGGCAGGGTCTGCACAATACCTGACATTGTGCAGAATCTTCTTTTTTGTACCCAAAATAATTCCACACAAGTGATGTACTGCTCCTCTTTGATACCAAACTTTCAGCTGTGTCAACTTCTGTTGAGCCTGAGGCCATTGTACAACAAGTTAAGCGCAAACAGGTATTGACTTCTCTCTCTCTCTGTGCTCTTTTGCTCCCCTCAGCTCACTCGCGAGTCACCCCAGATCTTATGACCAGTCAAATCGTGGCCTTTGCAGTTAGAAAATCTTGTTTGATCATATTGTCATAAAATGTCAAACGCAGTTAATTGTTCAGCCCCAGTGACCAGACGTCCACAATTTCTGTGGAGAGTCCCCGTTTTGGACGACCTTTCCCCGGCTAAAGCTACCCCCAGAAATCTCCCCAATTTTAGTGTTTTATGAATGAGATCAAAATGTTGCTTGCAACAAAAGCTTTAATGGTAGCGTTTTTAAACAGAGTAGTAGAAAAAGACGTGAAACTTTTAATCTTTTAATCCAGATGTTGGAATTTGCACCATTGTTTTCACACAAAGCTTGTAACAAATAACTGATTGTGGCTTCCAGATACCTTTAGTGATGTGAAATAGCTACGACCAGGGTCCGAAATTAACACTCGCCAAATGCGAGTAAATTTCCCGTTTGGCGAGTGAATTTCAGAGGGCTAGCTGCCACATGGCGAGTAAATCTTTGTACCAAATAAATAAAAAATAAAATAAAAATAACAAAGCCCATATGGGCTGCGGATGATCCGTTCACAGAGCTCAGTCGAGACCCGCCTTCTGCGGAGCTGGTTCAGCATCACATCTTATTTCTGGGGAGAGCGGCTCCCAGATAAAGCTTTCATTCAAAACCAGTCATGGCTGCACGCTGGATCAGAAAACAGATCTGCTAACCAGATACAGTCTAAAACGCCCATTAGTCTGTTTATAAGTTTCGTTTTTATTAATTCTACATTTAACTACGTGCGCTCCGAGGGAAGAGAGGAGAGAGGCGCAGTTACAGTGCCTCAGCGCTGTAACTGCGCCTCTCTCCTCCCTTCCCTCGGAGCCAGGTGTTTTTGTCAGCGACCAGCCTTCAAAACGTGAATCACTGCGTTTAATGTCCTTCAACTCGTACCAAAATGTCCCAATTAAAATCAATAGGAGAGTCAGTAGCAATGCTTAATGCTCTTTTGTATTTAACGACACAGAGCCAGTGGTGCTTCGGTGGGCTGCTGCCTTGCGCTTGAATTCAGGTGCGCAAAATTACGTTACATGTAATATAGGTGCGGACTTTTTAAGGAATCAGGGGCTTCAGCTCAGACCCATTATTCATTCTCTTCCCTCTAAAGGAGCCCTTTACAGTCTTTATTTATGAATTTCCCCCACTGTTTATCCGTTGCGCATAGCGCACGAGGGTAAAATCCAGCAGCTGGATCAGCGTAAAGACGCAGCGTGAACCCCTGCGTGCTTTAAGTGTTGCAGCTGAGAGAAAAATGTTGAACCGTATAGGCTTGATGAAACTCTGCATCATTCACAAATTAGACCAACACGGATAGAATAATCATAATCTGTAGTGTTTCTATTGCCTCGATATGAATGTGATAATTCTTATTGTGCCTTTTATAATCAACTACAATATTTTCTTATTAAAGTCAGGAAACAAAGATTTCTCTTCCAGGGTCGAGACGGCCACGCCCCCAACCACGCCCCCCGAAAATTAACATAATCTCACTCTTAATTTTTGATAAAAATTGAGGTCTGGTCAGGATTAATATTTTGGCCGGTAAAAAATATGACTGGCCGGTTGATTTTTACATCTACCGGCCAACTTGGCCGGTGAATCAGGAAGTTAATTTCGGACACTGGCTACGACCAGGTGTGAACAATGGAAGTATTTTAGATTATTAACTACACATGTATACCTTAAAATCAGATGTAAATTTTAAATGTGAACATTAGCCAGATTAATATTCAAACAACCCCTGTGATTGGAAGTCTTTTTTTCCCTTTTTTTGGGGTGGAAAAATTGGTTTAATTTCAAATGTGTTTGACTGTTTACCCTGTCCCACTTCTCTCCCACTGAAGGTGACTGAATTAGAAAGCCTTCCTCAGGATGTGTCTCGATCAGCATACACTCAAAGGATTCTAGAGATTGTTGGCAATATCAAAAAACAGAAGGAGGAAATCACTAAGGTATGTTGGTGTAGAACTTATTAATAGGATTAAAGGATTCTTAGAGTTTGTGATGAAGTCAGATAATATTGAGGAGAAAACCTTTTGTTTCTTTGACACTTTTACAGCAGAGTATGTTGCATGTCTGACTTGATTTCTTATTCATCATTTGGAATGTCCTGCAGATTTTATCAGACACAAAGGAGCTCCAGAAGGACATCAACAGCTTGACTGGGAAACTAGACAGGACATTTGCTGTGACTGATGAGCTGGTCTTTAAAGTATGTGACTTGATTTTACATTAAGAAATGTTTGAGTATAGAATTATCTAGAATTTTCAATTTTGATTTATTTATATAGTTCACAACACATGTCGTCTAAGGTAACCTGACTCTCTCCAGATGGATTTAGTTCTGCCAAGCTCCACACGACTCCACACATACATCTGGGATTGCTCCATTAGAGATGTATTTCAGAAGGAAGGACCTTATCAAAAATACCTGAATATGATTAGATAAACCACTTTTCCGTCATCTTTACTGACAGTCTACAAAGTTTAGCCAAACCCGGTCAGGAGAAGGGCGAAAACATCATTTCCACTAACAAAAGCTTTCAAAGCCGTTCTCTGGTGTTCTTTTAAATAATTAATTTTTGGTAGATTGGACAACACTGATGAAATAGCAGCATCAATGCTTTCTTACTCGCTGCGAGCTGCCATTGTTGTCTGAATCAAAACAGTTGCTTCTCTGATACGTCACATCTACGAAAATCACGCCCAGCAATCCTGATAGGCTCATCCAGTTTGTGGTATTGAAATCCCTCCCAATGGCAGCGATTCCAGATGGATGTGTTGACGCCGTATGGAGCTCAGCGGAACTACATCCATAGGGCGAGAGTCAGGTTAGTCTGAAGGTACTTTACAGAGTCAATCAATTTATACAGGGAGATTGGTCAAAAAGTTTTCTTTCTTAGGAAACCCATTGGATTGTAGTGAGTCATTGACTTACAGCATTCACTTCTTCTGAAAGAACATGTAGGATTACGGGACAGTCGCTTGCAATGTGTCGTTGAATTTGCAGCAATCCCACATACTGAGCATTCATGGAGTGACAGTGGAGAGGAAAACTCCCCTCTAAGAGGAAGACGCCTCCAGCAGAACCAGACTCAGTATTAATGGCCATCTGCCATGACCAACTGGGGATTAGAGAACACGGACCATATATACAAAAAGAACAGGAGCATTGGTGTAGGAATCGTTTCTGTTAGAGAGTGTAACAGAGAGAACATAGTTAATTTCAGCAAATTCAAGCTGAAATTACACATCTGACAGGGATGGAGGGCTCGAGATCCCTTCTTCCTGGTCTTGGGCTTGGTCTCGGCCTATAAAGGTGATGCCTCGGTCTTGGGCTCGGTTTAGCTTTGTTAGGCCTCGAAAAATGTGGTCAGGGCAGGTTTGAGATGCTGTAGTGTTTTCAAATAGAGAACATGTAACTTCCTTTGATCTTCAATGCAAAAGCACATCACAAGAAAAAACAACAAGAACATAACAAACTTAATGGATGTTTCCCCCAAGAAAGTAACCCCAATCTGTCCCCCACACTGTGCGTAGGCACAGAATCAAAATCGGCTGCAAAACCAATGATTAATGCTCCGTTAGTTAGACTAATTAGCGTGCATTGATTTCAGCACAGACAACTTGAATCCTCTCTTCCTGAGCTCCCAATGCAGGGGGTACAAATACTGTTGGGATAACTTTGGCCCAACACCTGAATGCAGTCAGAACGGACTCTCAGTCCTCCAACTCAGAAAGTCCAGCCCAACATAGATTCATGCTGTGTTCTTCTCACATAAGTCACGTGTTTATGTGTACAAACTTCGTGTTTGCGGTAAGGCATATCGTGTCACTTCCTGTTGTCAATTCAATTCAATAAAATTTTATTTTAGATAGCGCCAATTCATGAAACATGTCATCTCAAGGCACTTTACAAAATCAAAATCAATCAGATTATACAGATTGGGTAAGATTATACAGATTGGTCAAAAACAATTCCTATATAAGGGAACCAGTTGATTGCATCAAAGTCTTGACAAGCAGCATTCACTCCTGAAGAAGCGTAGAGCCACAGGGAGAGTCGTCTGCATTGTCCATGGCTTTGTAGCAATCCCTCATACTGAGCAAGCATGAAGCGACAGTGGAAAGAAAAACTCCCCATTAACGGGAAGGAAAAACCTCCAGCAGAACCAGGCTCAGTATGAACGGTCATCTGCCTCGACCGACTGGGGGTTAGAGAAGACAGAGCAGAGACACAACACTGCATGAAAAGTGAGATTTTCGTCCCCGTAAACGACCGCAGATCTCCCTCATTTTCGGCAGTTGACGACAATTTGCAACCCGCGCTTGTCGCCGTTTGTCAGTGCCACAAATTGTCGGAACCGGACAATGACGTATGTGGAGAGCTTTCAGCTGTACTAATGGCCCTAATTAGCATATGAATGCAGCGAAACCGCGCGGCTGGCCAGGCCTGGCTTGAATAACCTTACTCAGTATTGGATGAAACCACTACTTTCAAACGAGTAAAATCACTCGTGATTGGCAGCAAAACCACACGTGGCCAGGCCAGGCTTGAATGTTCTTACTCAGTATTGGATGAAACCACTACTTTCAAACAAGTAAAATCACTCCTGATTGGTTGGCAGATCCCCAATAAATTATGTGTATATATTAGGGCTGGGCGATAATTCAATAACAATATCTATCGATCGATAGACGTGTGGCGCGATAGGAAAAAATAGGGTCGATAAAAACTTCGATAGACAGTTTTACTTCCTTGCTACAGTCGGCACGCCGTCACTAAGCGCCGCCCTCTCAAACCACAACACACAACACGTGAATATGTCGCAGCAAGTAGCGGCGGAGGAAATTGTCCCAAAACGGGGTTTTACTAGTTCGCCAGCCTGATAGAAATAAACCACAGTGATTTGTAAAACTTGCAAGGAACCGGTAAAAGCAGAGTCTGGTAACGCAACCCACCAGTATTCATCACGTAAGCCGCTCACACCCGCGGCCCCGCGAGCTGTGCGCGGCCCCGCGAGCTCCCGCGAGCTGTCCGGCCCCGCGAGCTCCCGCGATCTCCCGCGAGCTGTGCGGCCCCGCAAGCTGTGCAGCCCCGCGAGCTCCCGCGAGCTGTGCGGCTCCGAACTTCTTCCAAAACAAAGCAGGTACAGCAGCTAAACTGGGCTCCCTTCTTTGTGATAAAATGACAAATCGTCCAAGCGGCATAAGGACATAATGCAGGCAGTAACATGCTTCATAGTGATGGATATGTCTGCTGTTCTCTGCAGCTGAAAAACCTGCCACTCTTTATTTAACCAACCAAAGTTGGTTAAATAAAGATTTAATTGGAATTCTGTGTTTGTGTTCTTTATTTAAATCAAATAATTTAGCAATATCAAAATGTCCAGGCAGAGCTGCACATAAAATATGGTTTTAAATATTTTCAATAATTATCGATATCGATCAATATGCATTTTTTTTTAATCGATAAGCTTTTTTTCTATATCGCCCAGCCCTAGTGTATGTATGTATATATATATATATATATATATTCGTTCATATTATGCTGTATATTCATGTTATCCTATGTAGGCTACTACACTATTATTAGGCTACCATCAAGGACATGAATGAATTTATAGAGGAAATGAACATTTGCCAGGAAGATGTTTATGCAAAGAAAGAGCTTTATTAAAACAAACAACTATATACAACGCGAGGATCTGCCCACACATGGGTAGAGGATTACTGTCCGTTTGCCTCCTCAGGGTTGTAGGTAACTGGCGGCGTTCTTTGTGCAGACGCCTACTGTGCGTGGCTCTGTACTTCGGCGTCGCCTCTAACCGGGACTGCAGCTTCACACAGAGTTCAGAGAGATCCGGCCAACGAAATGACGGCGGCCATACAATCCATCCAGAGACCCCGCCAACAACGCCATCTTCTTCGTCATACATGAGGTCTACGGTGGCGGACTTCCAGAGTTCCACCTCGTCATCCGCTAGCACGCTCTGTCTCGATTCCAGCAGCTGTAAAAAAACAATGAATCAGTACTGTGCGATGGGATGCACTGCGTATGGACACAACACATCTATCAATGCACCTGAAAAATAGTCACCAAATAAAGTCTTACCCTCTTTGTTCTCGCTCGACTCCGAGCTGAGCTCTTTGCAGCTTCCGCCCGCAATGAGTTTTCTGGCTGCGTACTCTCCTGCGTACCGTCTCATAATAGGTCTAACAGGCAGCTGGAAAACAATTGAATGAGAGTGGTATGAATAAAAATCAAACGCAAGTCACAGTAACATTAAACAAGTAAGGACAAACAGTAAAAGCAAGTCACACGCAATTTCGTCTTTATCAACATGGTGTAAATCTGGACTTGCAGATATTGCTCCGAGCAAATAGGAGGTCACCGCCTTGCTCCGGTTCATAGCGCCTGCAATTTGTCTCCGAGTTGTGAAGACGGCGTACTGCTTCCTGTAATTGACAAAAAAATACTTTAATAAAGCTTGTTCTTTTGCTAGGCTACTATTAGCTTTGGTTTTAGGCTAGGCTACTTTTAGCTTAGCTAGCAGTCACCGAACATATTCTTACCGCAAGTTTGGGATTGTGCACCCGTCTTCTCTTCTTGTAGTTAGTCTCTCTTGCACAGTTGTTCGACTGCAGAGCCGCCAACTTGTCCTCTATGGACAGCAACCTGGAGTTTACCGAATTCTGCAATTGAGTGAACCGCTCATTCATATCGGCAGTATGTTGATTAAGCTGACGAGACAGTCCACTTCTTCTTCTTCTTCTTTCGGTTTTTATGGCGGTTGGCAACTAACTTTAATGGTGCATTACCGCCACCAACTGGACTGGAGTGTGGTACTGGAGTCTAACCTTTCCTAATAGGTTGCAAACAAATAAAACAAACATAACGAAACAAACCAATCAAAACAAAACAAAACAAACAAAAAGATCATACTAAATTCTTTTAATTAGTCCTGTATTCCTCAGGAAGCCAATTGCATAGTTTACACTCATTTCCCCTGTGTGTCTTTGCAGAATTTCTTCTAGGTTCAGCCTCATTTGTTCTCCTTGTAATTGTAAGACTAGTCTTTGTCTTTCTTCCTGATATTTATTACAGTGTACAATAACATACTCTATAGTTTCTGGACTACCACAGAATTCACAGTTGCCATCAGCATGCTTCTTCATTATTAACAAAGTTTTATTTAGACGTGTGTGTCCATACCTCATTCTAGAAAATACATCCTCCTCCTCCTTGCTTCTGTTTGTATTTCTGCTCTTTCCCATTTTATTCTGAATATTATAGAACTGTCTTCCAGTCTGCCCACCGTCCCATAATGTTTGCCATTTACCCTTAACTATGTTTTTGACCATACTTTTAATTTCTGCTTTGCTGTAGTTCACTTCAACATCTATATTAGAATGTCTAGCTGCTTGCTTAGCACTTTTATCTGCTAACTCATTTCCTATTACTCCTGTATGAGCTGGTACCCATACCAGAGTTATATTAATTCATGACTTTATTAGATTATTTGCAGCTTGCAGTATATTATACACAATGTCTTGCCTTGATTTTGACTGAAATGTTTTTAATACTGATTAAAGCTGAGCTGGAATCTGAAGCAATTACTGCCTTTCTTGGCCTATTGACCTCCACCCAAAGCAAAGCTAGCCACATAGCAATCAATTCCGCTGTGTAAACTGCTAAATCATCACTGATTCTTTTTCCAACTTTAATGTTTAATTTTGGAATGACATAAGCAACACCCATTCTTTTATCAGTTAGTTTAGATGCATCTGTATATATAGTTATATCCTCACTATACCTCTCCATTAAATAACTCTGCACCCTGTATTTGTCCATGTCATTATTTTGTTTTTCTTCTAATAATTCCAAATCAGTGGCCACCTCCCTAAAAACCCATGGTAGAGTATCTGGGAAAGGTACAGTGGGACCTATTTTTAGTTCATTAAACCCCATTTCATTTACTTTATCATGAATGACCCAACCAAAACTTCTGACTTGAACATTTCCACGCTCTTGGCATTGCTTCAATACCGACTGACTCATATGAGACAGTCCACTGATAGCAATCAGCAGTTTCTTCTCGTCAGTCTGTGGACTGGCTGAAAGTTGTAGATCGCGTCCCAGAGGAGTTGAAGGGGAGTTGAACGCGAGACGTGGGGTAAACTCCCCCTGCAAACCTGATTTGCATTTGTATAGCTCACAGCATTTTCATTTACATGTTAAAGCCTCCCGTAGAATTAGGAGGAGGGGGGGTCATGGTGGGACAACTGCCAAGCAAGGCCCACGTCAATTTCTGACAATTCATGGCAGTTTTCGGTGTTGCCTGCAAATTACCGTGAACAGCCGTTAACCTGAACTTCCACGACAATCTACAGTGCCGCATAGTGACGAAAATCACACTTTTCATGCAGTGCAACAAGACAGACAAAGAAGCACACATTGATCCAGTAATCTGTTCTACATTAGATGGTAATAGCGGGTGATCTGTCTTACCTGGATGATGTCACAGCTAACAGAACGCCAGACCGGGTGTACCTACTATGAAGAAAAAGAGAGAGACCAAAAAAAAGTTAAAAGCTGAAATGACGACAAACAATGCAAAATTGAAGAACAGTAGAACTCAGTAGAGTGAGAAAAATAGACCCTGATGTCCTCCAGTAGCCTAAGCCTATAGCAGCATAACTGTAGAGGTAGCTCTCGGTCACATATAACTATAAGCTTTGTCAAAAAGGAAAGTTTTAAGATTAGTCTTAAAAGTAGACAGGGTGTCTGCCTCACGGACCAAAACTGGGAGTTGGTTCCACAGAAGAGGAGCCTGATAACTAAAGGATCTGCCTCCCATTCTACTTTTAGAGACTCTAGGAACCACCAGTAGACCTGCAGTCTGAGAGCGAAGTGCTCTGTTAGGAACATATGGGGTAATCAGAGCTCTGATATATGATGGAGCTTGATTATTAAGGGCTTTATACGTTAGAAGAAGAATTTCAAATTCTGTTCTTGATTTAACAGGAAGCCAATGAAGGGAAGCTAAAATTGGAGAAATATGATCCCTCTTGTCAGGGGATGGATGGCATGCTAATAAAGTAAAAAATCTTGGTGTTTTTTGACCAAGACATGTCATTTAAATCCCATATTAAACAGGTTTCCAGAGTTTCCTTTTTTCACCTCCAGAATATTGCCAAAATTAGAAATATTCTGTCCAGGAGCGATGCTGAAAAACTAGTCCATGCATTTGTTACTTCAAGGCTGGACTATTGCAATTCTTTACTATCAGGAAGTCCACAAAATGCAGTTCAAAGCCTTCAGCTGATCCAAAATGCTGCAGCAAGAGATCTGATGAAAATCAACAAGAGGGATCATATTTCTCCAATTTTAGCTTCCCTTCATTGGCTTCCTGTTAAATCAAGAATGGAATTTAAAATTCTTCTTCTAACATATAAAGCCCTTAATAATCAAGATCCATCATATATCAGAGCTCTGATTACCCCGTATGTTCCTAACAGAGCACTTTGATCTCAGACTGCAGGTCTGCTGGTGGTTCCTAGAGTCTCTAAAACTAGAATGGGAGGCAGATCCTTTAGCTATCAGGCTCCTCTCCTGTAGAACCAACTCCCTGTTTTGGTCCGTGAGGCAGACATCGTGTCTACTTTTACGACTAAGCTTAAAACTTTCTTTTTTGACAAAGCTTATAGTTAGAGTGGCTTATGTTTACCCTGAGCTACCTCTATAGTTATGCAGCTATAGGCTTAGGTTACTGGAGGACATCAGGGTTCTACTGTTCTTCAATTTTGCATTGCTTGTCATCATTTCAGCTTTTAACTTTTTGTTCTCTCTCTTTTCTTCTTCATAGTAGGTACATCTGGTCTGGCGTTCTGTTAGCTGTGACATCATCCAGGGAAGACAGATCACCCGCTATTACCATCTAATGTAGAACAGATTACTGGATCAATGTGTGCTTCTGTGCTTTTTTGTCTGTCTTGTTGTGTCTCTGCTCTGTCTTCTCTCACCCCCAGTCGGTCGAGGCAGATGACCGTTCATACTGAGCCTGGTTTTGCTGGAGGTTTTTCCTTCCCGTTAAAGGGGCGTTTTTCTTTTCACTGTCGCTTCATGCTTGCTCAGTATGAGGGATTGCTGCAAAGCCATGGACAATGCAGACGACTCTCCCTGTGGCTCTACGCTTCTTCAGGAGGAGTGAATGCTGCTTGTTAAGACTTTGATGCAATCAACTGGGTTCCTTTAGATAGGAAATTGTTTTGACCAATCTGTATAATCTGATTGAATTTGACTTTGGAAAGTTTTATCTAAAATAAAATTTAATTGAACTGAATTTGTAAAGCTGTGAGGTGCAGGAAGCCCTCAGCTTTGAGGTTATGTTTTTCTGAACTCTTTAGATTCAAGTTTATGTGTAAATAAAACCATAAGGGCAACTCTGACTCTCCAGGGAAAGAGCAAATCATTACTGCACCTGCGTCTATACGAAAGTAAAGAAACAAAAATGAAATGGGCCCTGTTTCAGCCCCATTCAGAGCACAGCCTAATCCTTGCCTTCTGTGGAGCTGCTTTGGCCAGTTTTCACTGCTGCTGGTCTGGGCACAGCGTGAGCCAGAAGGCCGCCCTGCTCTGCCTGCCTCCAACGGCTTTGCCAGTTCCTGCATGTTGAAAAAAGTCCCAAATAAAATTAATAGGAGAGTAGCTGTGTCATGTTATGAGTATGAAAGGCTTGAAACTACCAAGTTTACACCTGATTCAGCGCAGGGTTTTTACAGTGTAGAGTTCTGCTGTATCCCAGATACAGTAGATGCACAAATTACTGAGAGCAGCCAGGCTTTCAAACATTAAAAGAACTGGAACACTCCTCCATGACCCTCATTACAAATGATGCACCAGTTTACAAATATCCTTATAACTACATTATGATGATTATTTAATACCAAGAAGTAGTTTTAGTTGAAAAATTAATATTTTTTAATTCTGCATTTTGTGCTGTTATTGTTGTTTTTGTTGGGGTGTTTAAAAAAAAAAAAAAAGTGTTCCCTCCCTACTCTCAGCGAACGCTTTTCTGCACCTCCCCTCCCCCTGACCTCTCCTGCTTGCTTCTCTGTCTGCATGCTGTGTAACTTTCTCAGAGCCTTTATCTGTAAATCATCCGAATCGAAAACTATGGATCTGATCAGCTGGTCCGCCAATGCTATTGATCAAATCTTTTCAACGAGAAGACCAAGTGCAGGGGAGCTGAGCTGTCCAGCATGGACACATGCTGCCGGATACATCATGGATTCCTGGGGAGCTTGAAAGATGGTGTGTCTGTCTATTTTGTCCAATGAGGATGTGTAAGATGTGTACATAATTAGATTTATGATGAAAGGATTTCTGCTTATTGGAGCTGTTAGATCAGGAAATACGTAAGAGCTCGGCAGCAGTTTTGGCCATGGTAAGGCTGCCAGGACTTTGTGAAGGTTTGAACTGGGCCGTGATCACCCAGACTGGGATGATTAGTGACCAGCACCACAAGCTGGATGCCATACTTGCACAGTATCGCAGGCTGGAGAGTGCACTTGTGTTTGTAAGGTTTAGCCATAAGAAAAACGCTCAATAGTGGTTGTGAGGAGCCAAAGACCTGCCCCCCAGAGCACTAAGTCAGACACCGGGGACACTAGAACCCCAGATGCCCAAAAGGACCCCCAGATCAAAGGTGCCCTAGAGGGACCAACACAGGGATAGCTGCCTCCCCCATTCAAGGGAAGAGCGGAGAGGAGCCCCAGGAAACCCCCCAACAGCCACAGTCCCAAAGCCCCCAAAGCGGGCTTCCCCAACAGCCAGCTACGCCAGAGTGGATCCAGCCATGGGCCCAGAGACCCGAGGCCCAGGGGCACCCCGCCCCAGATGATTAGTGACCAGCACCACAAGCTGGATGCCATACTTGCACAGTATCGCAGGCTGGCTGTGGTTTGAACTGTATGGTGGAATAGAAAGCTCTTGGGGAAATTTCCAGCTCAATTTACGGCAGAAAGTCCAACAAATTCGGCTGTTTGGGACTTGCCATGAAGACGGACCGGCAAAGACCTGAAGTCAGCCTGACACAAAACAATCTCCTTGTTATTGAATCTGGTGCCCTGGTGGCTAGGCTTGGAGCTGGCTATTTCAAATTTTCCTGGTTGTTTTGGCAACAAGACACTCTATCCCCGCCCGGACCTGCTCATGACACCTGTGATCTTGGACAGTGTCCTGTGAACTGCTGATAATATACCATCTAAGACTAAGGCTGGAGGAGTGCAGCTTGGAGAGTCATGGGCCCATACTGATATATACACATACACAAACATGCTGATGGATACACCCCCCTGTGACTCACCGCATTCACTGTGCCTGATGTTTTTCCCTCCTGGGACAGGAACCTAGGTTTGATGCATGCGTACGCACTGCTCACTTGGGGTACTGGACTAGACAGTCTCCCGTCTACCCATGTACGTGTTTTGTTGATGGGCTGTACCAAAACGAAATTTCCCCCACGGGGGACAAATAAAGAAATTCAATTAAAAAGTACAAGTTTAATTCTAAAGATTGAGCCTTGGTCTTGGAGGGTCGGGTCTTGATCTTGGAGAGTCTGGTTTTGGTCTTGGAGGGTCTGGTCTTGGAAGAACCGCTCTTGACTCCATCACTGATATCTGATATAAATCAAGTATAGCTCCAACATTTTAAAGTGTAAATGTAAATGATGGTACTTGTGTCAAACTAAGGCAAGGTAAGTTTATTTATTTATTTGGCACTTTTCAGTAAGAAGGTGATCCAAAGTGCTGTACATGAACAGATAAATATTACACCGGGAAAAATTACATCGGAAAAGAAAATATTACATTAACAAAGAATAAGCTAAGCAAATTTCCTACTAGACTTCTTTAGGTTCTTTTTTATGTGTCCTGTCTGGCAGAGTAGTATTAAGAATTACTGTCTTAATGCCAAAGAGAGCTCAACAGATTTTACGTTCACAAGTGGAGCCTTACTGATTTTGCCATAGTGTTCTACTTGATTTATATATGCACAAAGCTTTATTAGATTTTATTCTGGGAGTATTTCATGTTCAATGGACACGGAAACGGGAAGTTAGGAGAGAGAAAAAGAGAAAAAGATTAGAGAAAATATGACAAAAATAGAGGAGAGGAAAATGGAGAGAACACTAACATCCTCAGAGTCTGCTTCTACACCTGCAAAGAGAGATATAAAGAGAACAGCAAAACAAACTG
Source organism: Fundulus diaphanus (assembly GCA_037039145.1). NCBI lineage: Eukaryota > Metazoa > Chordata > Actinopteri > Cyprinodontiformes > Fundulidae > Fundulus > Fundulus diaphanus. The sequence continues at coordinate 4,976,921 of CM073129.1, read as the reverse complement.
ATAAAGTATTACAGGTACAAACAACCATCGCCTTGATAACATCACTGAAAAATACACAGTATTATTTAATACAAGATGTTTAAAGTGACAGCTAAAACTAATAATAGGGGTTTTCTGTATAGAAGTGAATCTGTAAGCACCTGAATGCAAGTATTTATGAGTGCACTTGTGTTTGTAAGGTTTAGCCATAAGAAAAACGCTCAATAGTGGTTGTGAGGAGCCAAAGACCTGCCCCCCAGAGCACTAAGTCAGACACCGGGGACACTAGAACCCCAGATGCCCAAAAGGACCCCCAGATCAAAGGTGCCCTAGAGGGACCAACACAGGGATAGCTGCCTCCCCCATTCAAGGGAAGAGCGGAGAGGAGCCCCAGGAAACCCCCCAACAGCCACAGTCCCAAAGCCCCCAAAGCGGGCTTCCCTGGCAGCCAGCTACGCCAGAGTGGATCCAGCCATGGGCCCAGAGACCCGAGGCCCAGGGGCACCCCGCCCCCCGACAGAGTGATGGGGGGGCTCCACACTTAGTGGAAACCTGAGATGTCCTAGGAGAAGGGGCAGTCCAAACCTAACTAAACAGAAAATCAGGTACACATTCACACGTTCTCACCCTAGTGCTCCCACATGCATGCACTCTTACCGACAAAAAAGGGACGCAGTACACACACTTGCATTCATCACACACATCCTATACTCCCAGGTCCAGGTACCGGCACCCCAGAGGGGTATCCAACCCCCAGATCCGGGAGGTGAAGATGTTAACTTGTTCTCTTCTTTTCCTTTCCTCTATTCCTGTCACCTTTTCTCCCTTTTAGCAGTTTGTCTTCCTTTTTTTCCTCTTCTACCTTCCCATTTTTGTGTCCATTGAAGGCTAAATAGTCCCAGAATAAAATCTAATAAAGCTTCTTGCATATGTAAATTAAGCGGAGCACTATGGCGAAAGCAGTAAGGCTCCACTTGTGAAAGTAAAATCTGTTGGGATGTTTTCGGCATTAAGAAAACAATCCATATTGCCACATTGCCAGACAGGACACAAAAAAACGAAATAATTTGTGGTCATTTCGCCAAAGCCGAGCTTCCAACAAGATCTATTCCATCCCACCAGCGAGTTCAGGAAGTGCAACATGCCTGCGATTTTGTTCAAGAATTGCATCCAGTTTGCGGTTCTGCTAACACACCATTTGGGTAAGATAAGATATACTTTATTTATCTCACAGTGGAGAAATTTACTTGTCACATTGGCTCAATAATCAAAAGAAGGTGCCAAAAGGAGGAAAAGGTGCAGGAGGTATATACAATGCGTCTTTATATACCTCATTAATACTGTGGATCGAGAGAGAGAAAAAATAAAATAAAAAAATAAAGCAGAGATGTCATGAAGTTCTGAGGACCAGAGAGTCTTTACTGGGCTGGAGCAGAAGGATGTAGATGGCAGGAGCAGGCGGACTGAATGGCAGCTGGAGGACCATGGGTGCTGCGCTGCGGAGCCTGGCAGACGCTAGGAGCTAGGAAGCCACGGGGGCTGACGAGAGAGCGCTGGAGTCAGGGGAAAACCGGCAGCGCTGCAGCGAGAGTCGTAGGAGCGCTGGGGTTGTGGTTGTACCGGCAGTACAGCAGAGAGTGAGTTGAAGAGACGCTGGGGTTGAGCTTCAGCCGGCAGCACAGCAGAGTGAGTTGTTGGAACACTGGGGTTGACAGGCAGGCGGAGACGGAGGAAGTCAGCGAGGAAGGCGACGCAGGAGGAAGGCTGGTGCGAGCAGGGAAGCAGCAGGAAGGAGCGTGACGTGAGGTGCTCGGGGAAGTCGAGAGCAAAGAGAGTCGCAGGACAAGCAGGCTGGCAGACGTGAGTCTAGGCATAAACGAAGTAGGGGTGATGATGATCCGGCAGGGGAGAGCAGACTGAGGTGCGTTTAAGTAGAGGTGTTGGCAGGTGAACGGAGTCCGGGCTTAACTCGGAACGGCAGGTGGAACTGATTAGGCAGAGAGTGGAGAGCGAAGTAACTGGGCTGGATGAGAGGTGGAAAGTGCAGGAAAGTCCATGGGGAAAACAGGCAGGCCAAAACTGCACCATGACAAGAGATTTAAGAAGACTTATGTACATTTAGGTGACTTATATACATATGGATTTTACTTTGTGCATTAAAGTAGTACCAGGTAAAGAACAACAGTGAGGTTGCTGAAGTCTCTTATTTAGCAGGATTATTGCACAGGTTATTGCACAGGGTATTAAATAGTAATTGCACATTAGTTATTAAATAGTAATTGCACATTAGTTATTGCACAAGTTATTGCAGTTATAGTGCAGCATTGTAAAGTCTGAAGGCAGCAGGGATGAATGACTTGCGGTAGCGCTCCTTTTTACAGACAGGGTGTCTAAGTCTGTCACTAAAGGAGCTGCTCAGCTCTTCTACAGTCTGGTGCAGGGGGTGAAAGGTGTTGTCCATGATGGATGTAAGCTTGGACAACATCCAAGCTGAGTGTTGATTACAAGACATATATCCGCACATAGTTCAGGCAACCTTGACATGAAAAATTATACAGCTGCCGATGTTTTCAGAATTTCTCAATACACCAGATAACTATCAGCTCCAAAAAGCATAAATCCTGTTTTCATAAATCCAATTATGTACGCATTTTAAACATCTTCGATACACGATCCTCCTCCCAGGAGTCCACCATGTGTCCAGCTGCAAATCTCCCTCCGGGGCATTTGCAGCTGGACACATGGACACACAGCTGGCCTTTCTGAGCCTTTCCATTTTTCAAAATTAACACTGCAAAACTACATTAAACCCTTTTGAAAATATAGGATAAGACTTTGTATATCCACATCTTGACTATAACTGCAGCAAATCTGGACTGATTCAGCTGAAGCATATTTGTTTCACAAAGGTTTTATTAGGCAGTGTGCCAAGCTGACCTCTGATTTTTGGCACAATTTAGCCAAATGTGCCAAAACTGTGCAAGATGTGTTTTTCACTTTATAAAAGGGAAGCGTTACAAAGCCTTTGGTAATAAGATTTAGCTTAAATCAATAAAATGTAGAAAAAAAACATAAACCATGACTCTCATGTTTTTACAAAGCATTGAGAGTGGCCTGTCTACTCCTCTGTGTTGCTATGGTGATGGGCATTGAGGGAGTAAAAAAAAAAGTTACATTAGTTAGTCACAGCTACAGCCTGTGAGAAAGTGCCAGTGCGCACTGCAGCAGTGCCATTACACGGGAATCATTTTACTTGCACTCATGGGACAAAGATGTGCTGTATATTGTTTAAAAGCATGTCTGCAGCTAAGCATTTTTCTAAGATAGTCAGCAGTTAAATGGCATTTTGTGTGTTTAAAATGCTGTAAAACTGAAAGTATTTGTAAAAAGAAATAAGGACTTGTTTTACAAACATTAAAGCCTCCTCCTTAGAGATGTTTAGGAAGAAAAAAAACATGACAGTTTCTGACCTACTTTTAAAGCATGATAAAATAGGCGTGGCTCTGCTGAGCCCACAAATCCCAACGGGGTTTAGGAGTTAACAGTTGAAGTAACACCAATTAATGCAAAACTGGAGAATAGTAGGCGAATTCCACAAAGTGAGAGAGCCTGCAACCTAAACTGCTGGAAGAAACCATTGCTAAGAGTAACTTCTCATAGACACAAGCAGTGCCGTGCAAAAATCTTAAACCACTCCATCTTTTTTCATTCAGTTGTTTCAAGGGATTGGTGTATCCATCTTTTTTCGTTTAAGAATTAATCCCTTTTTTGTTGTTGTTTTGTGTAGGACGCCAAGAAAGATGAGTCTGTCCGCAAATCCTACAAGTACCTGGCTGCTTTGCATGAGGTGTGTCTGAAACACTGATCTTTCTGGGGGTTTTTTTGGTGTTTCATGTCAGGAAATAGTAAAATTTTATTTGTCTGTGTATCACGGCAGAACTGTAATCAGCTGATCCAAACCATTGAGGACAGCGGCACAATTCTGAGAGAGATTCGAGATCTGGAGGAACAGGTAGAATTTAGCAAAGTTGGATTTTGTCTTGAAAGTTGTCTTGCAACAAACATAAAAAGTCAATATAAAACCATTTAAGCCTTTTTTTTACCCATCAGTGACTTAGCTTGGCTAACCAGATTGACTTACGCTGCGTGTATTCAATACACAGCTTGTCGGTCTGGACAGGCTTAGACTCTCCGGTCTAAAACTTACCGGATGTTTTAGTGTACGGACCAATCACAGCACGGAAGGGGGAAGTTTATGATGCGTCACTCTTTACCCATTACACAGCAGTGGTTTTCTGTAACCATAACAGTCAAGATAGCGGCCGCAATGTAGCAATGTTTTAATGATACTGTATAGTACTGTATTTTCCGGCCTATAAGACGCACTTCAAATCCTTAAATTTTCTCAAAAATTGATGGTGCGCCTTATTATATGGTGCGCTTTATATATGATTACCGTTGTGCTTACTGACTGATTTTATGTGGTACAATGTGCTCAAACATCTGTTAAAATGTGTTAGTATGACTCTGGTTAGCAACGAAGCTGCTCCACTCAGTGGATATTCGGAACATTACGGTACACTGCGTCACTATCTGATCGGACCCCTGAGCAGTCTACAAGACTGCCTGATTGTAATGTCTAAACTGGAAGTGCCTTCATGTAAAGCAGCCCACGCCCGGGATATGCGCTAGCAACAATACACCAAGTAAGTTTATTCAATATAAAAGTTACGTTTATTTTGGCTTTATGTTAGAAACAGGGCAATGTAGTCCATCTACTCTGTCCTACCGACAGAGACAGATAACTCTCCCTTTCAGTAGAGAGCTGTGTGTGCAGAGGGGTGGAGTGATATTACACACTTGGGAAGACTATTTAGTGCACCTTATAATCCGGTGTGCCTTATGTGTGGACAAAGACACACATAGACATGTTAATTCCAGTACGCCGAAAAATATGGTATGTCCTGAATGAGCTCGTTGCTTGGAATAATGCTTCACATCTGTAGTTATTTGATTGGTTCTAACCTGTTTCCGCAGCTTTCCAGACTGATGTCATGTTTATGACATAAGTCAGTAAAGGCTGGCTGGCCAGGCTATCAGTGACCTATTTGGTTGGGGTAGTTAAAATATATATTTAAAGTTTTAGAAGTTTTTGATCATTTGACATGAAGCCTCATTGATTACAAACTCCCACTGTGACTTCAATAACCTTTACAACAGACACGCTTTAAACGCTGCAACACATTAAGGGATTTACAGTCACTATATAAAGGAGTACACACTTTATTCATTTTGGGCTTTGGTCTTGACCAGGTTCTACATAAAAAACAAAAAGAAAAACAAATTCAAGTAGCCTATGCATGACAGCTTCTACAATGTGACTTGTTAGACAAATATAAAGACAAAATAGAAAGGTTTGTGAAAAAATAACTGCAATTAGGAACCCCTTTATGTGTAAAAGTACTATTTCAAGGAGGACTTTCTTTTTCTATGATTATCTGCCTGTTGTCTACAGATTGAGACAGAAAACTGTAACAAAACAGTGGCGAACATGGAGAGGATTCAGGATGACTACAAGGCGATCCGACAGGAGAATTCTGCGCTAGCTGCCAAAGTCAGAGAGGGCTAAAAGGAGGCTCTGCTTCACTGAGAGAACAATTCTGGAGGTTTAAAGGAGTCTGAATAAGACGCTATAGATTGGTTCACTAACATGGAGACGAGCTGGTTTTTGTACCACAAATAAAAATCTGTTATTTTAATGCACATCATGAAAAGAGAGATGGGACTTTGTCTTTTTTCATTGCAAATTCAAGTTACAGATGAGCTCTGATGGTCCATCCACTGGCTTGATTGTTTTGTGAAATTTAGCACTGGATAGCATAGGGTGGTGTCATATGTTTGCCAAGGATGTTGTTTATTGTCACATTTTTTGATGCACAAGTTGATGTCATTTTCAGAAATTACGTGTTCATTCTTGATCATATTTGAACATAAACTATTGAACAAATGGCATTTGAATGTAGCCAAATGGAATTGTTTTCTAGGTTAATCAGCAAAGCATTGTATACATGGTACCAGCCTAAATAAAGATGCCTTACAGATTCATGAACATTTTTGTAAGCTGTCATGACATTTGAACAGCTTGATGTGGGATAATAGTCTTTTCATTCTTTTTATAGCCTTAGTCAAGTCAAGAGTGCTACAGTGCTTGTATAATGATTGTATGACAAGTTTATTTCTGTTGCGTTATAAATGCTGACATGTGGAAACTCTGCAAAATGACATTTAATTATGTGATTGACCCAAGTCTGACATTGCAGCACAATCATTGAATGTAATATTATATATTTATATATATATAATATTACTTAACGATAAATATATTATCGTTAAGTTCAAAACATTTCAGGATTTAAATGGTGCCAATTCAAAACAAATTCCATCTCAAGGAACTCTACAAAAAAGCCAAACGTGTACAGATTCAAAGTCAATTGCATACATTCCAATTTGATCTTACTTATCAAATAACGCAATAAATTTCATTTTATTATTGTAATTGATTAAAAGAAATGTCTTACAAGGTAACCTTGCCAATTGCATTGAGTCACTGACTTGCAGCGTTCACTCCTGGACTAGCATCAACGGAAAGTGAACAGTCTGTTGCATTGTCTCATTGACTTTACAGAAGTCCCTCATACTAAGCATGCCAATGCATGTGCATTTGCGGTCAAGCAAAATGGAACTCCCTTTTAACAGGAAGAAACCTCCAGCAGGACCAGACTTGGTGTGAACGGCATCATTTTACAAGATGGTGGCAAGTTTCCAAGTTTGTCCTTGGCTCCCTCCGAATACTTCTTTTGAGTAAGGACTGTTTTAGCCAAAGCGGGAAGGGAGTCAGTAGTCGGCATGATAAGTGCTGTCCAAACAGTGCAGTCAGTAAGAAAGGAGGTAGGAAAAAGAGCCTGTATGATTCTTCTCATAGCTCCTATAGCATAGGAACCTTGCAATGTGCCTCACCAGCGCTAAGGAGCTATAAGTAATTCCACAATCCTTTGCATGACATACAAGCATAGCCCACCTCACGGACATTTACAAAAATGGCTTGAGAGAGCAGAGCACGCAGTATGTGGTTCATTTTCGGAAGGCTGTAGGCCCGTATTTGACCATAATCATCCATGTGCTTTTCTGTCCTGTATGAGGTAAAGGGTTCCCAAAATCGGCACAGCAGGCCGAATCTCCTTTTCTTCTCATCATAGAGTTCTTACTGTTGACCCCATGAAAGGACAAGGAACAGGAACTAAGAGCTATTATTAAACGTTTTTCTAATCACCACTCCAAGCTCTAATCCAGTACGGGAGAGGAGAGCTAATTGAACTGGGGTTAAACCCCGAAGCCTATGGAACGTACAGACTGCTGAAAGCAGACTTAATTTATATCTTGAATTAAAAGCTGCGCTTCCCAATTTTCATAAATTCATAAAAATTCTTACCAGATTATATATATTACCATCCCAAGAGCATATAAGGCTGCAGCAGCTATTCACTTTGGATCATCAGGTCACATCTCTGTGGACCTGATCCCGGCCTACAAACCGCTGATCTGCAGAACCAGACCCGTCATCAACACCATTCAGGTTTGGACTGAAGAGGCCCACTCAGCTTTGCAGGACTATTTGAAAACACTACTGGGAAGTGTTTAAAGAGGGCACTGATCTAGAAGATAACACATAATCTGTTCTGTCATATATTCACTTCTGCACGGGTGTTGTCCTACAAACAAAGACAATTGGAATGTTTCCTAACCAGAAACCATGGGTAAACAGCCCAGTGTGGTCACTGCTGAAGGTCTGGGATGCAGCACTCACATCAAGGGACAGGGTGGCCTACAGCAGGACTAGAAGTGAATTGAAAAGGGGCATCCAGAAGACAAAACACACGGACAAGCAGTGCCTAGAGGACCACTCCAGCAGTGGAGAGGCATCTGAACTATTATAGATTATAAACACAGCAACCAGCATCTCAGCAATGACCCAGCTCTCAATGACACCTTAAATGGCTTCTTTGCACCAGTGGCACACCCAGGAATTTAAAATCTTAGGGTGGCACACCAAAATCAAAACCAATAGCTGACTTTGAAAAACGCTCTCAAGTTTTTTATCTATTACGAATTACAGGCCATTGACTTTTTCATTTTATTTTTCACCAATGTATATTTCTAACTGAGAAGAAATGACAAGTTAAAATTTCAAGTATTCTACAAGTACACTGCTCAAAGAGCAGCATATTTTTCATCATTAAGGAGAATAAAAATAATCCTAGATTTCTCTTCAGTACAGTTGCCAAACTTACCCAAAGTCACAGCTCTGTTGATCCATCCATTCCCTTAGCTCTTAGCAGTAATGACTTTATGAGATTCTTCATAAATAAAATTGATTCCATTAAAATTACAATAATTGGGGCGCGCTCGTGGCGCAGCGGGTAGCCCGACCCATATACGGAGGCCTTAATTCAGACTGCTGAAAGCAGACTTAATTTATATCTTGAATTAAAACTGCGCTTCCCAATTTTCATAAATTCAGGTTCAGATCCAACCCCCAGTCCTTTCCCCCTCTTACACCCCCTTTCCTGTCAGCCTACTTTCATTATAAGCAAGCCACTAGAGCCACAGTAAAAATAACAATTGGCAACCTCCCAAACATGATTACCTCGTCCTCAGTAAGTGAGGCAGCGTTGGAGGAATCTTTAGAACCTGCGCAGTATTTGAACTGTTTAGAAGAAGTAGAGCTTTCTGAGCTATCTAAAATTTTAGCTTCATCTAAACCTTCTACTTGTATCTTAAACCCAATCCCAACCAAGTTGTTTAAGGAGGTATTCCCTTTGATCAGTGGCACTATTTTAGATATGATTAATCTATCCTTAGTAAATGGATACAGTCAGGTCCATAAATATTGGGACATCAACACAATTCTAATCTTTTTGGCTCTATACACCACCACAATGGATTTGAAATGAAACAAACAAGATGTGCTTTATCTGCAGACTTTTAGCTTTAATTTGAGGGTATTTACATCCAAATCAGATGAACGGTCTAGGAATTACAACAGTGTGTATAAGTGACTGCCACTTTTTAAGGGACCAAAAGTAATGGGACAATCTGCTGCTCAGCTGTTCCATGGCCAGGTGTGTGTTATTCCCTCATTATCCCATTTACAAGGAGCAGATAAAAGGTCCAGAGTTCATTTCAAGTCTGCTATTTGCATTTGGAATCTGTTGCTGTCAACTCTCAATATGAGATCTAAAGAGCTGTCGCTATCAGTGAAGCAAGCCATCATTAGGCTGAAAAATCAAAACAAACCCATCAGAGAGATAGTTAAAACATTAGGTGTGGCCAAATCAAGTGTTTGGAACATTCTTAAGAAGAAAGAACGCACCGGTGAGCTCAGCAACACCAAAAGACCGAAGAATTCTTGCCCTGGTGAAGAAAACACCCATCACAACAGTTGGCCAGATCAATAACACTCTCCAGGAGGTAGGTGTATGTGTGTCAAAGTCAACAATCAAGAGAAGACTTCACCAGAGTGAATACAGAGGGTTTACCACAAGATGTAAACCATTGGTGAGCCTCAAAAACCGGAAGACCAGATTAGAGTTTGCCAAACATCTAAAAAAGCCTTCACAGTTCTGGAACAACATCCTTTGGACGGATGAGACCAAGATCAACTTGTACCAGAGTGATGGAAAGAGAAGAGTGTGGAGAAGGAAAGGAACTGCTCATGATCCAAAGCATACCACCTCATTAGTGAAGCATGGTGGTGGTAGTGTCATGGCGTGGGCATGTATGGCTGCCAATGGAACTGATTCCCTTGTATTTATTGATGATGTGACTGCTGACAAAAGCAGCAGGATGAATTCTGAAGTGTTTTGGGCAATATTATCCGCTCATATTCAGCCAAATGCTTCAGAACTCATTGGACGGCGCTTCACAGTGCAGATGGACAATGACCCAAAGCATACTGCGAAAGCAACCAAAGAGTTTTGTAAGGGAAAAAAGTGGAATGTTATCCAAATTTTCTTTAACGGAAAGTAGCCAGACTGATCTGCGAGTGAAACCTTATAAGCTCGCGAGATCAGGATGGTCTCACGAGTCTAAGATCCAGTAAGTTAGACTATTGTTTTTAAACTTGCGCCATCTACTGTCTGGACTCGGGAGTGGGTATTAGTTTACTTTAACCGCTTCGAGCAGAAAACGTATTAATACTCTTTAAAAACAGACAACAAAAAATTAAATTAACAAATGTGAAGTACACAAGACATGTATTTATATTAGGGCTGTCAAACGATTACATTTTTTTAATTTGAATCGATTAATCACATAATGTCGATAGTTAACTCGAGATTAATTGCAAATTAATTGCATGTTTTATCCTTTTATTTCTAAAAGTAATAGCCTGTTTGGGCATTTTAATATGAAATTTTGCAATCAATGACACTAAGAAAATACATGCTTGTACAAAAAATATTTTTATTTTGTTATTTTTCAAGCACTTTTGAGAATTGGAATGAAGACATCCTAGTGCCAAATGTTAAACTCTGGACTATGATGGCTAAATGACTAATCATGACGCCCTGATGTTTACACAATGTGTAAATAAATTTGTAAATAAATACCATGCCGATATATTTTTTTGCCTCTTAAACAAAGATTGACATGGTATTAGGCATATACATATAAATTAATAAAAAAAATTACATTTCAATAAAGTCACAAATTTTATTGTTCATTTTTTCACTTTCTTACACATCTAATTCTGAGCTTTTACACCAACAACTATATTTTTCCTTGCTGTTTATATCCATATTCATACAGTTTAAGCCTGGAAAAAGGTTTTAAATTTCCAGGTCATTCCAGTCTTACACTTTTACTTGCAACTGTGCAGGAGCTTAGTACCATGAATGAGACTGTTTAGCAACTGTTTAGTAACTCCAGGTCCTTCGTTTGGCAACGTAATTCAGCCTTAGTTTGTCAAATACAGAGAAAACAAATTAATAAGCATTAAAGTACGGTTTATGGGTTGGGTTTCTGCAATGTTATCAGCATGTTAAAAACTAATCATTAGAACCAATGTCTGCTCAAAATGGTGATCTGGACCAAGTTTTCTACTTTCAGAAGTTATCACCAGTTATTGCAGCCGTAAACTGCAGAAAATACGTGCAGAGTTGCTCTTTACTACCGTCAGATCCTATGGCGGAGGGATATTTCAGCTGGATACAAAGTGTCTAGTGCAGGCAGGTCTCTTAATAACCGCTGTTTCGTCACTTATTTTAAAGCCCAAATAAGCGATTTCCCCTTCAGAAACGTGCCCAAAAAAACCGCAACCCGTGACTTATGAAATTTACAAGCGCCTTTAGAAAAAAACAAGCCCAAAGTCGCATGAAATAAACAGTCTGTGCAACACTGAGCGCGGGTCTGTTTTGCTACAGTCTCTAGCGCTCTTGAAACTACGGAAAGCGCAGAGGATAAAAGAAACACAGTCCGGAGAGCACGGCGGGGAAAAAACATTAGGGAACGGTGTGTGTGTTTTGACGTGGAATTAACGGCGACAAAAATAAATAAAAATCTTGCCGTTGTGGTCTAATGCGTTAATAACGCGTTAAAACTGACATCCCTAATTTATATACATTTTTAAAAATCCATAATATTACTTATTCAGACCAGAGGGAGTGAGGAATTTATCACCCCCAGGGATAAAACATGAATGACCAGAGGGGGGGACGTCACAAACAGAGAGGGGGGTAAATCCCCCCCATCCCCCCCAGCAAATCACACCCTGTATGTATGTATTGTTTTTCTGGGTTTTTTGTAGCACAAGTGGCTAATTATTTTTTTTTACAATGTACACTGAAAAGAGAACACCAGAAGAGATCAGCTTGTGAATTGGGATGGCGGGGCCCCCTTCGCCGGGTGGGCTTTCGGGGAGCGGGGGTGCCTATTGGAGTCAAGCTGGCTCCCTGTGACTGCTGTAGGCTCCCCAGTCCTTTTCTCCCCATCCCCGGACTCCTCCCTCTGCCTGCTCCATCACGCTGCCACACATGTAGGACCTTGGGGAGGGGGGCGTTACTGGAGGTTGCCACTTTCTGATGACGTCACTCACCCCAATTTTATCATGCATTTTAGACACTTTCACTCCAAACATTTTCACAACGCACATACATGTAGGCCATGGTATGGGGGGGTGGGGGTGAAGACATCTGGGGGGGGCTTATGTTGTGTGAGCCTCGCCTCGGATGGCTCCCTTCACCCCCTCTCGCATTTAGACATTGAGGGTTCTGGGCAGTTGCTTGGAGGGGGTGCGCCGGCACCAGCTACCTTCCGGAGGGGGGGTGGGCTGTGCCGGGCACCCCCTTCGGTACTCCCAGTTTTAAACACACTTGAGAACAACATGCAGCAACACAACATCTGAGCGGGCGTAGGGAGGATCGGGGTCTTTTCCACACCCCCGTTCTCCGATTGCGGCATGGAGTCTGGGTCCTGGAGGAGGAGCGGGCCACCGGGTCCGGGGCCCGGGCGGGGGGTTGCTGTGGGGCCTGGGCGGCTTGCCGGGACTGGGGCTGACGCCTCTGCTCTCTGAGTGGGTTTATTAGGTATTTAGGGGGTGAGGGGGGTTTTGGTTGGGTGGCCCGTACAGGTCATGTTGGCCCCCTCCCTGGGGGGCCTGGGCCGGGGGGCGTCTAGTCCGGGGGCGGGATCGGGGGTCGGGGACAGGCACTCAGATAGATGGAATGTGGTTGAGCAATTTTCTTCTGGATAAATTTCACATACACAAGTGCACTCTCACAAACACCCACAGGTGCTGGGTTCCAGGTACTAAGTGTTCACTTATATACAGAAAGCCCGTAATTTATTTATTTATTTTTTTTATTTTTTTTACTTTCTTTTCTCAGGTATCACATTATACATGTCAGTTTAAATAATAATACATATGATGTACAAGGTGTTACTCTATTGTATCTGTTACACTATGTCCGTTGGTTGTGCTGTTCTTTTTACATCTCTCTTTCCAGGTGATGAAGCAGACGGAAGAGGATTTATCATTCTTTCTCTTTTATCTCTTCTTTCTTTCACCTTTTCTCTTTCTTTTTTTTCTCTTCTTGTTCTTCCTTTACTCTCCTACTTTCCCATTGTAGTGTCCACATAATTTGAAATTCTCCCCGCAGGAATCACAATAAAACTATTTACAGGCATAAATCAAGCGGAGCACTATGCAAAAGCTGATTGCTCCACTTGTGAAAGCAAAATCTGTTGAGCTCTATTTGGCATTAAGACATCAATTCTTATTGCCACATTGCTAGACAGGACACTGGGAAGAAAGGAAAAAAAAAAGAATTGGGATGGTCTAGCTTTCGCTGGCTGTCCCCGCCTTTTCCTTGGGGTTAATCATGTTGCCAAGCAACCGAGACAGCGGTGAAGCCAAACACATGGAACCCGATGTTTATCCCGCTGTATCCTCTATAAACAACTATACACGGTTCTTATTCTCCCCTTTATATAGTCATTATGTCCCACAATCCTTTATTTAAAAATTTGCTTTATCATCTTTTATTTTATTCTAATTCATTAATCAGTCAAATGTCTAATTTAATGCTGACATATACCACTAAACAAAATTCATGATGACAAATACCATTTGTGTAATTTATTGGTAAAACATTAAACGCTAACCCTATAACTTTCTGAGCAAAGCTTAAATCAATTTATTTGTAGAGAATGATAAAAATGAACTAACCAAACATTGACATTAGATATCTGAATTATTTCTCATAGCGAGAACCCAGCAGGAGGTGGAAAGCAATGTGTCGGAAGGTAGGGTGACCAGGTGCCTGGCTTTAGGCCGGACAGTCCAGATTTTCATTGCCCTGTCCGGCGTCCGGTGCAGCGTCAAGCCGGACGCTAATTTGTCCTCCATTTTGAGCCACTAGGCATGAAGAGCAGATTTTATTTCATCTTTGCTGGGCGGCAGCACAATATTCAATCATAGACTATAAAAAATGCATCCAATGCAGTAACATATCTGGTCTAACAAATGATTGTCTGAAAGCGGTGCCGGTGTCAGATGAATATGTTTTTGTCATTGGTTAATAAAAGTAAACAAGTGTGCATGTGCTGCTTCGTTATACAACATTGACAGATCATGCCAAAGTGCAAAGCCTCGCTTAATTCTGAATGGACAAAAGAGTATGAATTTATAATGAAAGGTTGTCAAGACACACTGTCGAAGCAATGTTTAAGTAAGCAGTCAGGGTAAAGCTGCAATTGAACAGCATGCAGGTACAGATAAACAAAAGTAATAAACGTGCGGCAGGTAAAGGGATGTAGCTGCTAAAGAGGGTGAATGTGGAGTTTCCTTAAACTGCTGCACACACACAGACACAGAAATAGTGCTGTTGTGCATGTTAACCTAGAAAGCCGACCAGGACGGAAAAAAAGCACAGAACCTTCAGTTCACTGCAGAGACACATTTCGGCAGGTTCTGATAGGGCTGGACGTTATAGAAAAAAAAGCTTATCGATAAAAAACAATGCATATTGATCGATATCGATAATTATTGAAAATATTTAAAACCATATTTTATGTGCAGCTTTGCCTGGACATTTTATGATATTGCTAAATGATTTAATTTTAATAAAGAACACAAACACAGAATTCCAATTAAATCTTTATTTAACCAACTTTTTTAACCATAACAGATTTTTTTTTAAAAGAAAAATAACAAAAGACCTGAGTTATGTTATTAAATACTGACACAGAATAAACTAAAGTGACCAGTAAAATGACCAAAATAAATATATCAAATAAATAAATAAATGGAATAGCCTATTTAGGTGGGAATGGTACACTAGTTACTTCTCTGGTTTCATTCTCTTTCTATATAGTCAATTGAGAGGCTGATGCAGGGCTGAGGTCCGAGGTTGTGGCGTCCGATTGCAGCTCATTTTGCACTGATTCCCTGCACTCGTTGCACAATTTGGGGAGCGCTGTTAGAGAAAAACTTGCATCCCGGAACTTTATATCGCGGATCAAGAGTGGCAAGTAGTTGTTTGAAGCCAGGGTTTTCAGCTGCAGACAACAGCAGCATATCCATCACTATGAAGCATTTTACTGCATGCGTTATGTCCTTATGCCGCTTGGACGCTTTTTCATTTTATCACAAAGAAGGGAGCCCAGTTTAGTTTAGCTGCTATACCTGCTTTGTTTTGGAAGAAGTTCCAGGAGATTTCTCCGAAGATGACGCGGAGTTGCGCGGGGCTGACACAGCTTGCCCTGTTGCGGGTGGTGTGAGCGGCTTACGTGATGAAACAAGTTGGTTGAGTTACCAGACTTTGTTTTTACCGGTTTCTTGCAAATTTTACAAATCACTGGTTTATTTCTGTCAGACTGGCGCACGAGTAAAACCCCGTTTTGGGAAAATTTCCTCCGCCGCTCCTTGCTGCGACATATTCACATGCTGTGTGTTGTGGTTTGTGAGGGCGGCGCTTTGTGACGGCGTGCCTGGGTCCGCGATTACGATTGGTTGAGAGGAAGCAGAGACTGTAGCATCAACTAATATGATAGGCTGAAAGGAAGGAAGGAAAACTGTCTCTAATGACCCTTTTTTTTCCTATCGCGCCACACGTCTATCGTTATTGAATTATCGTCCAGCCCTAGGTTCTGATTAAATAAATGTGACAAACAGTAAAAATGATAAACTTTGCTGAATCGAGCTATGGCCACAAAACTACTGTGAACAGCAGTTTCAGCTGACGCTCTTATGAGCGGCGTAATACTACAGGCACACTCAGTAGAGTAAAACAAGCGCACCCTTTCTGAGGCTGCCGTTCTATTGGCTGAAAAGGTTGCTAGGCGACGATCGACTGCAATCTGAGAGAGAGCAAAAAAAAATCCGCAAGCGCGTATTGGTTTGAGTGCGAAGAGAAGGAGGCGAGAGAGAGGAGAAAATATCTGTGAAGAAGCATTAAATCTGAGAGCAGAAAAAAGTTTTGAGGGAGAAGAGAAAATATTTGAGAGAGAGCATATGTTTTGAGTGTGAGCGTATGTTTTGAGTGTGAGCGGTACAAGTTTTGAGTGCAAGAAGATGAAATTCTTTTCTCAAATAGAAATGTTGTGCTCTTGGATTATGGCAGAGAATTTCCCCCATACTGAAGCTGCACAAGCTAGCACCGGCGCTAGCATGGATTCTGCCGACATACTAGAAGCAATAAAAGAGTTAAAAGAAGACCTAAAGGTCGACAACGGGAATCTGAGGAGTGAAATTACACAACTCGGAGAAGAAATAAAAGGCAAACTCGACAACCTGACAACAGAGGTACAGAACTTGTCCGAACGAACGAGCGAGTTGGAGAACCGAGTGGAGCAGGTAGAGCGGTGGTCGGCGGAGGTGACCGAGGTGCAGACCCGGCTGCAGAAACAAATTACAGGGGGGGGGCATTCCATTTTTTTAGGGGGGCACACTTTAAAAAGAAAAAACATCTATATTTTATATATATATATATATATATATATATATATATATATATATATATATATATATATATGCTTCAGGCTGAACAGTGGCTCTGTGACTACTGTAACGAACAAACAAATAGCAATAGTGTAGTCAGTGTTGCCAAATTAGGCAGGTTTCCAACCAATTAGGCTTTTGAACACATTGAGCTGGGAAAAAAATAGCTTATGAGCAGAAAAAAATTTTCGGAAGCTTTTCATAACATTTGTTGGGCTTTTAGAAAGAATTACTAACAATATATATCAAAATAGTCATTATCTATTTTTTAAATAAGTTGAATCTGTCGATCTGACATCATCAATGAATAATATTATAATGAATAATATTGTTATAATAAAACAAGAAAAGAATAATGGTTAATCAAGTGTTTGGTCAGTGTAAACACCCAAGAGGGGTTGAGTTCTACTTATCAACTTAAAAATATTTCATGACTTACACCGCGTGTAAGAGAAATGTTTAATTGAGCTATACTGAGAGAAATTACGTTTATATTAAGGTAGATTTACAACTCATGTTGGGAAGCTATTTATAATTTATTTTTTTCCGGTTGATATATCCTGATTGTTAAAGAGATCTTGTGTGTTATTTGATTGTCTGATTGTACATTTTGTTTGGAGCCCATATGCGCAGTTTCTTTCTTTGCTTCGCAGTTGTGTGCTAATGGCATGTTCTTATGTGTTTAATAGTTCTGTGCTTTTAACATGAGAGAGTTTGAGATTTGGGCTTGTTTTTTTTTGAGTTGGGCAGGTTTTATGCTGGTTTGGGTTACTGGAAACTAACAGTGACAGGGTAACCTGTAGCACTGTGTCTTAACTTAAAAGTCCAGCATGCTACATGCTAATAAACATGAGCGCTGGTGTCAGGCTGAACACTGACTGAAGTAACAATTCTGAATAGAACAGGTTCTGTAATTACAGCAGCTATGAGAACAAGGAGCAGAACAGCTTGTGCTCGTAGCTGTCCTAGCTAACCCTGCTAGCTGTCCTAGTTAACCCTGCTAGCTGTCTAGCTAACCCTCCTAGCGTTAATGTTTACTCCAGTTTAGACTTCAGTGCTGGCATTTCAAACAGAAATTAATAACGCTCCTTCCAGCTCGCTCTCTGCTTCGTTGTCACTTCTTGTAATTGTTTGGTAATCAGACCAAATTTTCATCCCGCTCTACCGACACAGACGGTGTCTACCGACACAGACGGTGACCACAACCTAGTGATGTTCTGTGCTTTTTGTCTCTCTTGTTGTGTCTCTGCTCTGTCTTCTGTAACCCCAGTCGGTCGAGGCAGATGACCGTTCATACTGAGCCCGGTTCTGCCGGAGTTTTTTTTTTCCCGTTAATGGGTGGTTTTTCTTCCCACTGTCGCTTCATGCTTGCTCAGTATGAGGGATTGCAGCAAAGCCATGTACAATGCAGACGACTCTCCCTGTGGCTCTACAGTTCCCCAGGAGTGAATGCTGCTTGTCGGGACTTTGATGCAATCAACTGGTTTCCTTATATAGGACATTTTGACCAATCTGTATAATCTGACCCAATCTGTATAATATGATTGAACTTGATTTTGTAAAGTGCCTTGAGATGACATGTTTCATGATTTGGCGCTATATAAATAAAATTGAATTGAATTGAATTGAATTGTTACGTGATGTGCCGAGGCTTCGAGGCGTGTGTCGAGTAATGGAGGGGGCGTTTCCGCAATGCGCGTATCGAGGCTTGCTTCATTTAGGGGAGGAGCCGAAAACGATGACGTCCGAAGCCTCGCTGCCCGGCTGTACCACGTGACTGCTTCGGGAAGTGGTTCAGATTTCGGCGCGGGGTTTGACAGCTTTAGAAACCCCACAGGCTCCATTCAAAATGTGGGTTGTTGTAGGCGAGTTGTGGTCAGTTCAGAGAGTGGATAGAGTTTTGATAGTTTGGATAGCAGAGTTTGGATAGTGGTTATTTAGTTTGAGACAGTTAGTTTGGTGTTTGGAGAGTTTAGGAGAGAGATAGATAGATAGGAGATCAGTGCTCTCAACTATCATGCATTGACCGTCACTGACTTCACACGGTCACACGCAAACATGGCATTTTTCACGCATAAAAATCCTAACGCCCATCTGGGCAGCGGACGATAAAAACTCCGCCTTCTGCTGAGATGTTTCAGCTTCTTTCACAGCTTGTGGCCATCAGTAATTCCTGCTGCAGTTCATGTTAACAGAGCAGCAGGAAGAGCGATCAGAGTTATGAATAATTTTAGTCTTAACCAGTGGTGAAAGTGAGCCGGTAAGGTCCTGTACTGCGTACGCAGGAGGAAAGGGGGTGGGGGAAGAGAGCTGCTGCCAGATATTGCCTTCATTCAGAACCAGTGATGGCTGCACTCTGGATCATAAAACAGTTCTGCTAACCAGATGCACTTTAAAACGCTACGTCTGTTTATAAGTTGTTTTTATTAATTCTGCATTTTTTTAACTACATGCACCGTATTTCTGTGCCTCGGCGCTTGCTCCTCTCCCCCCTCCTTTCCCTCGAACCCAGGGGCTTTTATCACCGTTCACCATTCAAAACGTGAATCATTACGTTTAATGTCCTCCTTTAATTCAGGTGCGCAACATTACGTTACTTGTAATTTGGGTGCGCACTTTTAAGAGTCATTTTAAAGAACTTGTAACATCAGGAGGTTGATCTCAGACCGGTCAGCTCCTATGATCACTGTATAGGAGCCCTTTACAGTTTTTATTTATGCATTTCCCCCCTGTTTATCCCTCGCAAGCAGCGCACCATCGGGTGAAATCCTCCCACCTCACCGCCCAGAGTGCACTGAGGAGAGCAATAGAGATTTGTCTGGTCGACTGAGATGAGAAACCTGTTGCTGTGAAAGGTGATATAGGTTATAATAGGGCTGGGCGATAATTCAATAACAATATCTATCGATCGATAGACGTGTGGCGCGATAGGAAAAAATAGGGTCGATAAAAACTTCGATAGACAGTTTACTTCCTTGCTACAGTCGGCACGCCGTCACTAAAGGCCGCCCTCTCAAACCACAACACACAACACGTGAATATGTCGCAGCAAGTAGCGGCGGAGGAAATTGTCCCAAAACTGGGTTTTACTAGTTCGCCAGCCTGATAGAAATAAACCACAGTGATTTGTAAAACTTGCAAGGAACCGGTAAAAGCAGAGTCTGGTAACGCAACCCACCAGTATTCATCACGTAAGCCGCTCACACCCGCAGCAGCGCGGCCCCGCGAGCTGAGGTGCGCGGCCCCGCGTCGTCGTCTGGAACTTCTTCCAAAACAAAGCAGGTACAGCAGCTGTCAGAGAATATGTTTTGCGACATACACTTTATGGCAGATATGTTACGACAGGGGGCGCGCGTGGAATGTATGAACGGCAGCGGTTGTTTTTGTTCGGACCTGTGTTAAGAGAGCACCAGTTAAATAAAGGCTGGGAGTTGAAACAACAACAAGGAACTCATTATTTTAGAATAAACAAGCAAGTTTATCACATGGTGTCAGAAGTGGCGGAGCTATGGCAAAGTTTCACCCACCGGAGAGTTTTTGTTTCGAGAACCCGGCGGAGTGGCCTGATTGGAAAAAACGGTTCTCCCGCTACAGGACGGCGACCAAACTGGATAAGGAGGATGGTCCGGTTCAAGTGAGTACGCTCGTCTATGCACTCGGTAAGGAAGCGGAGAACATATTGAGCTCTTTCACCTACGGAGAGGGTGAAGATGAAGATCAGTTTGACGCAGTTATGGCAAAGTTTGATGCCTACTTTATTCCGAGACGCAATGTTATCCACGAACGGGCTTGTTTCAACCAGAGAGTGCAGCATGTTGAGACATTTATTCGCGCTCTGTACGAACTGTCAGAGCACTGTGACTTTGGTGCGAACCGAGATGAACACATAAGGGACCGGATCGTGGTTGGCATCTCGGACAAAGAGTTGTCACAGAAGCTGCAGCTCATCCCGAAACTCACTCTGGAGGTGACGGTACAGGAGGTACGGCAGTCCGAGGAGGTGAAAGCACAGGTTAACAAGCAGGGAGAGCGGGTCTGCGCCATCCAAGAAGTCGCGCAGAAACATGGCGGCGCGCGGGTTAAAGACCGGAGACCGCGTCAGGACAAGCATAAATACAAAGACAGTGACCGCAGTAAATGTGGACGATGTGGCAAAACACCACATAGCCAATATGATAAGTGTCCAGCAAGACAGTCCACGTGCAACAGATGTGGGAAAAAGGGTCACTGGGAAAGAGCATGCAGAAGAAGGCTAGTGAGTGAAGTGACAGAGGATGATGAACAAAATAAACATTATTACCTGGGCTCAGTTAATGGTACATCAGAAAATGATGATGAATGGACAGTAACACTGGATATTGAAAACAAGCCAGTGAAGTTTAAAATTGACTCGGGAGCTGACTGCAGTGTTATGAGTGAGACTGTGTATAAAACACTTGAGCCAAAGAGAGTCCTACACAAAACAAAGAAACTACTGAGTGGTCCCGGGGGTGGTTTGAACTGTTTGGGGCAGTTTATCACACAGACTGTGTACAAAGGTAAAACATACATGTTCAGGCTTTATGTTATTCGCGGTGAGAGTGTGAACAACCTGCTCAGCAGGCCAACATCTTTAGCAATGGGGCTAATAAAGCGAGTGTATGAGGTCAGTACCAGTGAACAGGAGTTTGGCTTACTGAAAACACAGCCTGTGAAAATTGCACTGCAAGATAATGCTCAGCCCTATGCAGTAGCCACAGCACGCCGGGTCCCCATACCCTTATTAAAAGCGGTGAAGGAGGAGCTGGACCGAATGGAGACAAATGACATCATTGAGGCTGTAACAGAACCAACGGAGTGGTGTGCACCGATGGTGCCGGTCCCGAAAAAGAATGGACAAGCACGCATCTGTGTTGACCTAAAGAGACTAAATAAAGCTGTCAAAAGAGAGAGGTTCATTCTGCCCACAGCGGAAGAGATGATAGCCCAGTTGAGTGGGTCCACAGTTTTCTCTTCTCTGGACGCGGCTTCTGGATTTTGGCAGATCCCTCTGGACAAGGACAGCCAGAGACTAACCACTTTCATAACACCTTATGGAAGGTATTGCTTCAAGCGTCTCCCTTTTGGGATCACAAGCGCCCCAGAAATCTTCCAAAGGAAAATGAAAGAGACTCTCGAAGGGCTGCAGGGAGTTGCAGTCTATATGGATGACATCATCGTCTTCGGGAAGGACATGAGTGAGCACAATGAGCGCCTGCAGAAAGTAATGGCGCGTCTGGAGTCAGCAGGCCTGAAGTTAAACACAGAGAAATGCACACTGAGAAAAACTGAGTTACAGTTCTTGGGCCAGGTGATCAACAAAGATGGTGTGCGACCTGACCCAGAGAAAGTGTCAGCTATCAATAAGCTCACCCCACCAGAGAGTGTCCAAGAGCTAAGGAGAGCCCTTGGCATGATAAACTATTTAGGGAAATATATTCCTCACCTCGCCACAGTGGGTCAACCACTGTATGAACTGCTAAAGTCAACATCAGTCTGGATTTGGGGTCCTGGGCAGCAGGCAGCCGTCGACAGAATCAAAGAGCTTCTCACAACATCACCTACCTTGATGTACTATGATGCTAACAGGAGCACTGTAGTCTCAGCTGATGCTAGCAGCTATGGAGTGGGCGGTGTGCTGTTACAGCTCCATGGTGAAGACTGGAGACCAGTGGCATTCTGTTCAAGACGATTAAGCGATGCTGAAAAGAGGTACGCTCAAATAGAAAAGGAGTGCCTTGCATCTGTGTGGGCGTGTGAAAGATTTGAGAAATATCTCTATGGCCTGCCTGCATTCAAACTGATTACAGATCACAAACCTCTCATTCCACTTATGAACTCCAGAGACCTTGACAACACACCAGTACGCTGTCAAAGACTCCTCATGCGATTGATGAGATTTAACTTGGAGGCTGAATATGCACCTGGGAAAACACTGGTCGTGGCAGACATGCTGTCCAGGAGCCCACAACAGGGAGCGGTGCACAGCAGAGACAGCCATACAGATGTTGAGTGTTATGTAGCTGCTGTGATGAGCAGCATCCCAGCATCACAGACAAAGATGGATGGCATCAGAGCAGAGACAGCAGCTGATGAGCATCTCCAAGTTGTAATCAGGTACATTAAAAATGGGTGGCCTGAACATATACAACACACACAGAGCAGTGCAAGAGAATACTTTCCTGTGAGAAATGAACTGTCTGTGCATGATGGGTTGGTACTCAGGGGGAGCAGGATAGTGATACCTGGGTCAATGAGAACAGAAATGTTAGAACGCATACATGATGGTCATCAAGGACTTAACAAATGCAGAATGAGAGCAAACACTTCGGTGTGGTGGCCTGGCTTAGCTTCACAAATCACACACAAAGTGGAGAACTGCATGTACTGTCGGGAGCACAGGAGGGCACAAAACAGAGAACCTCTCCTGTCAACACCCCTCCCAGACAGGCCATGGAAAAGAATCGGCATAGATCTTTGTGAGCATGGAAAAGAGAACTTTCTGGTCATATCAGACTATTATTCCAGATACCTGGAGATTCTCCACATGCCAACCACCACAAGCGCTCAAGTGTCTCTAAAGCTGAAAGCTACTTTTGCCCGGTATGGAATACCAGAAGAGGTTGTCAGTGACAATGGGCCACAGTTCAGCAGTGAAGTCTTCAAAGACTTTGCCCATGAGATGGACTTTAAGCATGTGACCTCCAGCCCCCACAATCCACAGGGCAACGGACATGCTGAACGAGCAGTGCAAACGGCCAAAAGAATACTGCAACAAAAAGATCCACTACTGGCTCTTATGATCTATAGATCCTCACCGCACAGCAGCACTGGTGTCAGTCCGGCGGAACTATTATTGGGCAGGAAAATCCGAACAACCTTACCTACTCTGGATAAAGTCCTGCAACCAAAATGGCCAAACCGACAGCACATCAGAGCTAAGGACGCTGTGGAGAAGTGGAAGCAAGCTTTCCACTACAATAAGTGACATGGGGTGAGACCACTCACACCACTGCAGCCAGGAAACCCTGTTCTCGCTAGGCTGGACAATCAGAAGACCTGGTCCACACCTGCAGAAGTGGTTGGGGAGAGTACAACAGAGAGGTCATATGTCATCGCTACAGAGCAAGGAGCCCTGTACAGACGAAATCGTCGTCATCTCCAAGCACTGCCTGAGGTGGGGTCCTCAGTTGAACAATCTGTAGAACCTAACACACCTGATGTTCAGGCGAGCTCTGGAGGTAGCTTTCCTGACCCTAAGAAGACCCCTAGTGGACTGTCTCAAACCAGATCTGGTAGAGTTGTTAAACCTGTTCAGAGACTAGATCTGTGAGGCATGTTATAGTCAAAGTGTTCTAGAGAAAATCTGATATTGTGTAGATAAAATACAAAGCTGTTTGTTGATGAAGCCCTAAATGGCTGGGGTTTGAAAATAAACAAGGATTTTACTGTTACACTGCAGAATCAATACTGCATGCATTAGTGATGATACTGTTTGCCAATGTTATTGTTTTAAAAAAAAAAAAAAAAAAAAAAAGGGAGATGTCAGAGAATATGTTTTGCGACATACACTTTATGGCAGATATGTTACGACAGGGGGCGCGCGTGGAATGTATGAACGGCAGCGGTTGTTTTTGTTCGGACCTGTGTTAAGAGAGCACCAGTTAAATAAAGGCTGGGAGTTGAAACAACAACAAGGAACTCATTATTTTAGAATAAACAAGCAAGTTTATCACAGCAGCTAAACTGGGCTCCCTTCTTTGTGATAAAATGACAAAGCGTCCAAGCGGCATAAGGACATAACGCATGCAGTAACATGCTTCATAGTGATGGATATGTCTGCTGTTCTCTGCAGCTGAAAAACCTGCCACTCTTTATTTAACCAACCAAAGTTGGTTAAACAAATATTTAATTGGAATTCTGTGTTTGTGTTCTTTATTTAAATCAAATCATTTAGCAATATCATAAAATGTCCAGGCAGAGCTGCACATAAAATATGGTTTTAAATATTTTCAATAATTATCGATATCGATCAATATGCATTTTTTTTTTGATAAGCTTTTTTTCTATATCGCCCAGCCCTAGGTTATAAACTGTTACTGTCTAGAATTGCATTGAGCTGAAAAGAGAGGAGACATCAGCAGCTGGATCGTGCGTGAAGACGCAGCGGGAACCTCTGTGTGCTTCAGTGTTGCTGCTGAGGGGAAAATGTGGGACCATATAGTACTGGGCTAATCATTGGTCACAGTACCCCAATCTGTACATACTTGCACTTATTTATTTATGCACCCCGGCATCATCTGTGCCATGTGAGCGTGTCTTTTCAAAGGCTGGAGAAGTAGTATCAAAAAAGAGAAATCATTTGAAACCAAAAACTGTGGAGAAATTGTTGTTTCTTAATAAAAATGCATGAAATCATCCAAGTTACACAAGCATTAGCCTATTCACTACCCCCTGCCTAGTTCCATAAGCACTTTCATTGTCCTCTGCCTGATTAAGCCCATGCCATTTTTCTAGAGTCACAGAAAAAGATTATTACACAACATGCCATATCACGTCACTACTATTTTGGGAATAATTACACACAGAGAATACATTCAAACAATGTTTTATTATACACATGTGTATACAAAATTTATGTAGACAAATTATTTCGTCCTACACCTTTTGTGAAGTCATTCCCAAGAGTCATAATAGACAAAAAATCAATGCATCACACGTGTTAAGATATAGCTGGCTGTGATTATACACCTGGCCAGTAGGTGGTTTCGTGTGCACATGAAGCATCAAGAAATGAACCCTTTCTCGAACCAGTTGGTTTAAGTGGTTCAATGCCTCATGAGGCTTCATCTCACCATCACTACCACAACCAAACTGCGGCGGCAACTGAAGGCTATGACTCGGTGTCCCGCCCCACTCCAGCTGTGATTGGCTAGCATGTTGCCATCAGTCGTTTATTTGATTGGTTAAATTGTATGATTGGCACATCAAAGATAGTACTAAAAGGACGATGGCCACTCCGAGGTAAAAAAAAAAAAAAAAAAGACAGCTTCCAGTCCAGGGCGGGCACAGCTGGCTCATGGGCGGGCACGGCCCCCCAATGCCCGCACATGCCGCCGGGTCTGGGTACCAAGTTGGGCACGAGTTTCCCCTTCCCGGATTCACCCTGGTCACTCCTGGTTCCTCCCGCTGTTCATTCCGGATCTCTGGACCCGCCGGCGCTGCTCGGACCCTGCCCAACCTCCGCTCACCGGTCCCTCTGTCATCTGCTTCTCAAACATCAGCTGAGCCCATCTCACTCCCCCCGGCTTAGTTCCTAGAGCTCCGTGGTAAGCAGTGTTGGGGAGTAACGGATTACATGTAATGACGTTACGTAATTTAATTACAAAAAAAGAGTAACTGTAATTCGTTACAGTTACAATGACAAAATATGTAATTCATTTACAGTTACTTTCGAAATTATTAAGAATTACAAATTTAGTTACATTTTTTAAAAAATATAAAGAAAAACCTTTGCGAAATATGTAATGATATTTTTATTGCTTCGCGCCCTGTATCGCCGTTTCCCGCTACGGCTCCTTGTCTCTATCACTCTGATGATCCATCCTGTGCTGGTGGAGCCTTCTGAAAGAACAGCAAGCGAGCGGACGTTTCACCGTTTTATTTCAGCTCAAGCAGCGCATCAAAAATGACAGCCTTCAAGCTTGTTGACAGCCACCTCTTGTTATTCACACACAACAATAAACCGTGAGAGCCGACGTGTGTTGTGAAACTGCAAAACTTTGTCTTAAACGGAAAATCAAACGCGCGTCTACACAGCTGCATTCAGGATCATGGGACATTTCAGTTTTACAACGAAAAAGGCAGAAAACGGAACAGAACTTAACTCATACAATAATGTATTTATCCAGAAACAGTGTGGGCTTTCTTACAATACTGAATGCTCTATAATTGTATTTCTGTTATTTTTGATTATGCACATCTGCTAGCTTTTTATTCTAAAAAATCTATAATATTACAGCAGCAAATTATCAAAGTTTTTCAAAGCCTGTTTAAAAGCTCCAAATGGGGCTTCAGATCATACAGCAACAATTGTGCTGTCATTGTTTTACAGGGCAGAATTTGCATTTGCTGACTCTTGTCCTTTAACTACTGATGGATATACAGGAATAGAGTCATACAAGTGTCAATTCCCAATTCCGCTTTTTTAAGGTTCACATTCAGTTCTCAAAAATTAAATGTTGAACATGGGTCAATACTCATTAAAACCTTAAAGTAATCAAAAAGTAATCAAAGTAATTAGTTACATTACTTTTTAAAAGTAATCGAAAAAGTTACACTACAATTACATTTTAAACAAAGTAACTTGTAACTGTAACGGATTACATTTTTAAGGTAACTTACCCAACACTGGTGGTAAGCGTACGTGTTTAGTTGTACTTTCCTTTAGCGTTAGTCTCTTTTAACCGTTTTCCCCTTTACCTCACAGATCCCGTGTTACCTGCCCGAGTCGGTCCCTGCGTTTCCCCGGTTCTGAGATCCTCCCTGAATCCTAGCGTAAAGATCAATAAAAACTGCTTCCTGTTTGCCGGTGTTCTCTGCATGTGGGTCAGACATCTTAAACCAAACATGACAAATCTATGTTAATTTTTTAAAGATATTTGTAAAGACAAAAGTTGGGACTTTTCTTCAATAGCTCCCTGGTCATGTGACTCACTGACTCAAAACCTGTGTTAAATTGTTCTATATTAGCCTGATGGGCCACACATTTTTATTCCATTTTAAGCCTTTTTATATTTTAAGATTTATTTATAATTAAATATTTCTTCAATAGCTTCCAGGTCACTGACTCCAAATCTGTGTGAAATTGTTATACTACTTTAGCCAGATGAGGCACAGCCTTGATGTTGTTGAAACAAAGGACAGTCAAAAAACTGGGGGCTTGCAGGAAGCATTGTTCTTCAACATGTCAAGTCATCAAAGATTAATCAACAAAGGAAAACAACCAAATATTAAGATTTTTTTTACACACACACATATATATATATATATATATATATATATATATATATATATATATATATATATATATATATATATATATATATACACTCTGGTTTCTGGACCTCCATTTACAGACTGCGTTAGTGTATGACTTGTCAATGTGTAAATTTGAAGCATAAATATGGACAAACTCCTGGCAGTCTTGAAGTATTAATTTATAGATGAACACTCTAATCTGTGAGAGGAACATCTAATGTATTACTATAAAACTGAACAGGTATCTTTTGTGTTGTATTTTAACAGATCCAGTGAGACAACTTTGAAAAGATGGTTCCATTCCCAGTGTCTTGGAGCACAGAACATGAAAATGTAAAGAAAGGCAGCTGGAACTGTCCATTGTGCAACTAATATGCAAACTTTGTACTCAGTTCAATGTTCAAAATAAACACTTTAGAGTTATGTTGTCAATGAAACTGTCCTTTGTTTTAACAACAAGGCTGTGCCTCATCTAGCTAATGTAGAACAATTTCACACAGATTTTGAGTCAGTGACCTGGAAGCTATTGAAGAAATTTAATTATAAATAAATCTTAAAATATAAAAAGGCTTAAAATGGAATAAAAATGTGTGGCCCATCAGGCTAATATAGAACAATTTAACACAGGTTTTGAGTCAGTGAGTCACATGACCAGGGAGCTAATGAAGAAAAATCCCAACTTGTCTTTACAAATATCTTTAAAAAAATTAACATAGATTAAAATGGAATAAAAACAAGTGTGCCTTACAGATGTTATTTATTGCATGATTTTATATTCGTTTTATCTTAGCTGATCACAAGAGATGGAATTTATTGATTTTTATTTCTCAAGAGTGCTTGGTTCCCCCACAGCGTGTGAGAGGAAGGAGCAGCTGAGAGACGCTGGACGAAATCGGGGTCCATCAGCCGGATCAACCGTGAGCGAGATGCCGCTGATTCCACGGAGCTTTAATATCCAACTTTACCGCCCTATCCGCCAGAGGGCTGGCGGGACATGGGCGCCAGAGGCGAATCGTCAGAGCACAGGAGAAGCAGGTAACGGCGAGGCCGATGAGAGCTCGGAGGGAATCACTGCTGGCCGGCTGGAGATCAGACGGAAGAGGCCCGCGGAGCTAGATGTTGGGAGCTCAGAGACCAAGGAGCGCTGCGGGCGGATCCGGAGCGACTTGAAGGGAGCAGAGAGGCGGCTTTCGACGTCACCTCTGAGGCCGGGGGGGTGGAGGCGGACCCCTGCAGCTGGGTGCCTCTGCTCATGAGCAAACACCTGCGGAGAGAGAGGGAGACAAACGGCTGCTGCCCGCTGAAGCCTGAGAGCACATTGTGCTCATAGTACGCGCTTCCTGAACAGGTTGAATGTGATTGGCTTATGAGTAAGTCACCCCACGTGGAGTACTTTCCAGTGATTGGCTTATACAAGGGAGGCTTCTGATTGGTTGCAAACCGCTCTCTGTTTAAAAAAATGCTTGTGCGAATCCCGAGACCGCAGGACAGTCTCAAAAATCCACACACAAATGCTGTGAGGTTTAAAGCCTAGAGCTGTGGATGTGTGGGTCTTGTTCTGTGTGTGTGTGTGGATTTTTTGTGCACGTGTGGATTTTTTTGTGCACGTGTGGATTTTTTTGTGCTTACGTGGATTTTTTTGTGCTTGCATGAATCGGGCCTGTGCATGCGTGGATCTTGTCCTGTGTGTGTATGTGTGTGTGTGTGTGTGTGGATTTTTTTGTGCATTTGTGGATTTTTTTGTGCTTGCATGAATCGGGCTTCGCATGAGTGGATCTTGTCCTGTGTGTGTGTGGATTTTTTTGTGCATTTGTGAATATCGAGACCGATCTGGCTCCATATTCCGTTTCTGTCTAAAAGCATTTTTGTTTTTTGTTACCCGAAATGGAAAATGAAATTCTGAAGATTTTAATTGTGTAACCTTACAAATGGCAACCCAGATACTAGCACAGGGTGTTTGTAAAAATTGGAAGGAATGTGTGTAATATGACTATTTGAATGAGTATGAGCAGTGATACAGGTGTTGTTCTATTATCTTGGTGTTAACGTAGTTTTAAGTAGTCTTGATATATTTTATGCTGTTTGCTAAACTGATCCTGGGCTTATGTAGTCTTGTGTTTGACAGATGACAGCCACTGTGATGCAGAGGCTGACTAGACTGCTCTATAGTCAGTCACCTATAAAGAAAAGATGCTGACACTACAGGCACTGATGGATCACACCTAAATATTAGGAGAATGTAAATGACAGGGAAAACACTGGCTTCCAGGAGTATCTTCGTCCTGGCGATGAAGTGATGGGAGACAGGCTTTACCATTGGAGATCTGCTGTTTGAGAGTAGATCTAACCTTGTTTTACCAGCACGCACTCATAAAAGAAGAACAGTCCTCTGATGAGGATGTAACTGCCACAAGGAGGACTGTAAATGTCCACATACATGTGGAAAGAGTTATCAGGAGGCTCAAAGTTTTCAAAATAATCTCCCAGACTGTACCATCAACTTGGTATATTAAATGGACAAAATCTTAAGAAGCTGTGCAGCCCCTGTGAACATGCAGGGGAAATCATCCACGAGGATGTTGATTGAGAAGTTTACATGTCAAAAATATCCTGATTAGTTATATTTTTCTGTAAACCAGTGGAATTATAATACACAAAAATGTGTTTTGGATCTCTGCTTTTAAATATTTCTTTGTTTAGAACCTTGAGGTTTTAAGTTTTGGAATTACTTTTCATTTTTAATAATCCATCCATCCATCCATCTTCTTCCGCTTATCCGGGGTCGGGTCGCGGGGATAGCAGCTTCAGTAGGGAGGCCCAGACGTCCCTCTCCCCAGCCACTTGGGCCAGCTCCTCCGGGGGAATCCCAAGGCGTTCCCAGGCCAGCAGAGGGACATAGTCCCTCCAGCGTGTCCTGGGTCTTCCTCTGGGTCTCCTCCCGGTGGGATGTGCCCAGAACACCTCCCCAGGGAGGCGTCCAGGAGGCATCCTAACCAGATGCCCGAGCCACCTCAACTGCCTCCTCTCGATGTGGAGGAGCAGCAGCTCTACTCTGAGTTCTCCCCGGATGACTGAGCTCCTCACCCTATCTCTAAGGGAGAGCCCAGACACACTACGGAGAAAATTCATTTCAGCCGCTTGTATCCGGGATCTCGTTCTTTCGGTCACGACCCAAAGCTCATGACCATACATGAGGGTAGGAACGTAGATCGGCCGGTAAATCGAGAGCTTTGCCTTTTGGGTCAGCTCTCTCTTTACCACAACGGACCAGTACATTTTAAATAACTTTTCAAATATTGTATATCCTTATTTTCAGACTATTTAAATGTTTACATATACACATATTGTGTCCAACTAAAATGTATATTATTAAATTTTGCAATCTATTTCACTTGCTAATGTAATTTGCATTTATTAATATTTTGATCAAGTGGATGTTGTCCTAAGCACATGTAAAAAACTAAAGTGTATCTTACGTAAATAAACTGGCAAGAAGATACATTATTTCATTAATTCAATTTATTAACTTATGCAAATTGTTTACATTATATTTCACTTTTAAAATGGTAAAACATTGCTAAGTTTAAACATTTCACTTATGGCATATTTGTAGTCCATATTCTTATTTGTGGTGCAGGAAACATCCATCATTCAACCTTTTGGGAACGGCGCTGCTTATCTGTCCAGGACAATCCAGTCAGACCTTTAGCCACGGCAAACTGCACCTTTTTTTCAAAGTAAAAGGAAGAGTTACTTTTGATATATTACAGTTCTTGGTGTCATATTCACGGTGGCCGACAGGTGCAAACGCCCTGCAACTTCAAAAAACACGTGCAAATAGGCAAAAACGCGATTCAAAAAGAAAACCAACTTCATCAATTTGACAACACCTGTGCGGCATTCAGCAAACGCGCTGCATATACATAAACGCGATTCAAAAAGAAAACCAACTTCATCAATTTGACAACACCTGTGCGGCATTCAGCAAACGCGCTGCATATACATAAACGCGATGCAAAAAGAAAACCAACTTCATCAATTTGACAACACCTGTGCAGCATTCAGCAAACGTGCGGCATTCAGCAAACGCGCGCCATTCAGCAAACGCGCTGCATGTACATAAACGCGATTCAAAAAGAAAACCAACTCCACAACGGAAGTGCTCCAGGCCTCTAGGGGGAGCACTAAGTGGAACAGCTGATTTTAGACCCCACGGAACTTGTGCGTTCTTCAGACTGACCGCTTGCCCAGAATGCACCGCAGCCGCAGCTTGATTCGAGACAGCGCAAACAGAGCTCACAGCGGTAAGTTAAAAATCCCCTTTTCTGTTGCTGTTATTGTTCAAAAGTACGTTTTAAGATAGTTTGAGGCGAGAACTTTATACTTTTAAGCTTCCCTATGTGGCCCGTTTACAGAGTTAGTGCGTAATTTTAATAAAAAGTCCGACGTTGAGCGTAGCAGAGTGACCCACAGACCTCTGAGGGAAACCCGCAGCCAGTCTGTTTTTAATACACTTCTGTCGGCCAAGTAGTGTGCGTTGTACCGCTGGTTATGATTTATTTGTTTTGTGTTTATCTGACTGACGCGTGTTGCTTTATTAACTCAATACTTGTTGGAATAAATTGTAAATGTCTCACAAGGACGACAGCAGCATATAAAATTAATTAATAAATAAAATCTACAAATGTTTTTCCTATCTCAGTTTCTTCTGAGTAAGGACACGAATAATTGAGAGGAGAGAGAGGGAAAGAAAACAATAGTAATAATAGTATATGAAAATAACAGACATTTATTTTATACAAATGTTTTATATTCGGAACAGAATGAAGGTGTAATATATTCAACAAATTAACAGTTACTAACATGGTTTAAAACAAAGAAATAACTCATTAAGATCTTATACAAATAGACAATGCCTATAAACTTACAATTAAAAATAGTGGGAATGGAAATTAATTTACTGATTATTTTATGTATTTTTACAGGTAGTGAAAAAAATGAAATGAAGCAGCATGTGAACATGACTCCAACTGATCTACGTTAGGTCAGGTGTAGTCATGTCAACTTAAACATGCAGCCAGCTGGAGCCGCTCCCTGTCTTCAGCCGCCGGATGGTCATCCTCTTCTGGGTCGACCTCCTCATCCTACAAGTCAAGCTGGTCCCCTGCCTCTATACAAATACTGTGGAGGATGCAGCAGGCGGTGATTACTTTTGGGACAAACGTCAGGCGGACCTCCAGCGCCCTTAAGAAGATGGAACGCCACCGTGTCTTCAGACCACCAAAGGCACGCTCAACGATTTTCTCACCTTGGTGTGGTGTCTGTTGTAGCGTGCCTCCCCTTGACCTGTACCAAATATAAAATTAACTTGTAATTTAGGTAATATGCTGATCTGTCTTAATCTTCTGTCCAATTAATATAATCTATGTATCAATTCTGTGTCATTGTTGGCTCTATTTAAGGACAAGAAGGTAAGAGATCTACTGGCAAGCTGTTTCCCTATAGGATGCACCGCAGGCTAGCCAGTAGAGGGTCACCAGCACCTCTATCTCCCCTGGCCATCCATGGACCTACTGGATGGGCAGCAGCTGAAGGAGGAGGACGATGGTGGCCCTGTTTAGCTAGAAGGCTGGTTTCAGGTCCCCTTCATTAAAAAATATTTGGAGGGTTGGCACAGAGGTGTTTATCCTCACATATTTTGTTTCTGTTTCTTCCTGTAAATAAAAAATGCCAAATGTTACCATAATTGTTTTTTTTCAGTTGTCACCTTTTCACAGCATAAAACTATACCTGCTTAACATGCAGATTATTATAGTTCTCAAGAAAGAAAAGGTAAAATGTATAGTAAATGTAACAAATGGCTTCCCTTCTCTGGTATTTTTACCATTTCACTGAAAAAATGGGCTGAACTAACTGCACATAATTTATAGATTAATCATTGTAAAGGTGGGCAGACATAAAAATATGTTTTTTTTCCCTTTCTTAATGATCAATGCTGTGAAGGTCAGTAGGTGCAATAAAGTAGCTTTACTCTACTGTCATACTGCTTCTAATGTTAAAATTGGGTCTTCATTTTAATTATTTATAGAAAAACAGTCACAATTTCAACCTGATCACGTTTTTAATACCATCCTCAATGTTTTTTTAAAGATAAAAGTAGGAAATAGGCTGTCAATCTTAAAATGCCTACCAGTTGGCAATAGATGGGTGAGCAAAGCCTGCCTTCTGAGCCTCCTCTGCCGCACCAATCTTCTCCTTGCTCGGATTTGCCTCCTTAAAGGTATACTATGCAACTGGGATTGATTTTCCAGCGAGGCGCCCCCCAGAGGGCGAAAGTAAAAGTGCACTGTCGTAAATATGCTCAGCTGTTCTCCTGGTTTCTCAGTCAAGCCAGGCGCGGTTGTTTTGAGCTTAGCAGACAGGCTAACGCAACGAATACAAAAGTCGAAAAAACGGCAGTACAAACAATGACTAACACAGTGAAAGTATGAACCTGCACACAGAGAGAGAGAAACCATTCCAATGCAGTGGAGCGGGCGACCGGCGGAGCGAGCGACCGGCGGAGCGGGGGGTGGGGGGGGGGGGGGTGTAGAGACAAGCTTTGCGCGACCGGCGGAGCGAGCGACCGGCGGAGCGGGCGGGCGGGCGGGGAAAAGAGACAAGCTTTGCGCGACCGGCGGAGCGAGCGACCGGCGGAGCGAGCGACCGGCGGAGCGAGCGACCGGCGGAGCGAGCGACCGGCGGAGCGAGCGACCGGCGGAGCGAGCGACTGGCGGAAAGAGACAAGCTTTGCGCGACCGGCGGAGCGAGCGACCGGCGGAGCGAGCGACCGGCGGAGCGAGCGACCGGCGGAGCGAGCGACCGGGCGGGCGGGCGGGGGAAAGAGACAAGCTTTGCGCGACCGGCGGAGCGAGCGACCAGCGGAGCGGGCGGGCGGGGGAAAGAGACAAGCTTTGCGCGACCGGCGGAGCGACCGGCGGAGCGACCGGCGGAGCGACCGGCGGAGCGACCGGCGGAGCGACCGGCGGAGGCGGAGCGGGGGAGACAAGCTTTGCGCGCATATCGAGTTAGTTTTTTTTTTTGGAATGTTGGGAGGCGGTAGCGTGAGGGAAACCCTACAATGTTACTTACAATCGCATCAGCAGAAACGCGAGGTCCGCGTCAGCCTTGCAGCCTTCTTTTTCTTTTAGCTCTCGCCATTCGGAAAAAGCTTGCCCGATGTTCACCCGTGTACGACTCGTCTTTCTGTCCAGAGCCCTTTTCCTCTTTCTTGCCTGCTCCGACATGGGCTTTCGCTGTTTTATCGCTGGTTCCGCCATGATAACTGCACAGATATCGCTACTGCGCTAGCAACAAACATGTTCTCGCCGTAAAGCAAGACCGACTCTCGCGATCTTGCACGAGATTCTGAGCTTGTGGGCGCGGGCCGAGGGCTCCTGCAGTTGCAAGTGCGGTATTTCCCCTACAGACCACCAGGGCGGCCAAGAAGACCTTAGTTCAACCTGAAATGACTCATTTAATCATCCAAAACGGTATGGAACACATTAATTAACTGAAAAATGTTGCATAGTGTGCCTTTAATTGCATCACCTCCTCTTCAGCCTGCTGGTAAAGCTGACCAACAACCGAAGCAACAGCAATATTGCTCGTATAACTAATTTTGTTTCTACAAAGTGCTGATTTTTTTAAAAAAAATATTCAATCGCCTCTACAATTACAACTCCCAACAAATAAATTCCCGCTATTGCGGTTTTATACCCACAGTTCTGCAATTTTAGATATTTTTAAGACCTTAGAAATTAATTAAAAAAAAACGTTTTCAATAAGATATGATGGTGTAGTGTGTATAAATAGTTTTGAATGTTAAAGAAATGCTCAAGAGCTGTGGGTGTGATGACGTCACGAGTATACTTCTGTATACTCGTATACTCGTTTGTACACGAATTGATGAAGTTGGTTTTCTTTTTGATCGTTTATATGCAGCGCGTTTGCTGAATGCCGCACAGGTGTTGTCAAATTGATGAAGTTGGTTTTCTTTTTGAATCGCGTTTATGTATATGCAGCGCGTTTGCTGAATGCCGCACAGGTGTTGTCAAATTGATGAAGTTGGTTTTCTTTTTGAATCGCGTTTATGTATATGCAGCGCGTTTGCTGAATGCCGCACAGGTGTTGTCAAATTGACGAAGTTGGTTTTCTTTTTGAATCGCGTTTATGTATATGCAGCGCGTTTGCTGAATGCCGCACAGGTGTTGTCAAATTGATGAAGTTGGTTTTCTTTTTGAATCGCGTTTTTGCCTATTTGCACGTGTTTTCTGAAGTTGCAGGGCGTTTGCACCTGTCGGCCACCGTACATATTACTTATAGTAGATGGATAGTTTATAGTGACAACTATAAAGTGTCCATATTTTTTTACCTACCTTCATGAAACACTTATCCAAATTGCCATTTGAGAAACTTGAATGACCTTAACCTCTGCAGCATCAATGAAAAAGAGATCAGACTTTTACTTATCTTGAAAAGATGCACAATCTGTTGATTAGAAATAAAATCATTAATCATATACCAAATTCTATTTCACAAATGCTTTAGAACCCAATGTTTTTCAATTCAATTCAATTAAATTTTATTTATATAGCACCAATTCATGAAACATGTCATCTCAAGGCACTTTACAAAGTCAAATTCAATCATATTATACAGATTGGTCAAAGATTTCCTATATAAGGGAACCAGTTGATTGCATCAAAGTCCCGACAAGCAGCATTCCCTCCTGGAGAAGTGTAGAGCTACAGGGAGAGTCATCTGCATTGTCCATGGCTTTGCAGCAATCCCTCATACTGAGCAAGCATGAAGCGACAGCGGAAAGAAAAACTCCCCATTAACGGGAAGGAAAAACCTCCAGCAGAACCGGGCTCAGTATGAACGGTCATCTGCCTCGACCGACTGGAGATTACAGAAGACAGAGCAGAGACACAACAAGACAGACAAAAAGCACAGAAGCACACATTGACACGCACACACTGTTCTACATTAGATGGTAATAGCGGGTGATCTGTCTTCCCTGGATGATGTCACAGCTAACAGAACGCCAGACCAGGTGTACCTACTATGAAGAAAAAAGAGAGAGAGAGCAAAACGTTAAAAGCTGAAATGACAACAGTCATTTCAATGTAACTCAATGCAAAACTGGAGAACAGTAGACTGGAGAACAGTAGAAATAAGTAGAGTGAGAAAAATAGGCCCTGATGTCCTCCAGTAGCCTAAGCCCATAGCAACATAACTATAGAGGTAGCTCAGGGTAACATGAGCCACTCTAACTATAAGCTTTGTATAAAAGGAAAGTTTTAAGATTAGTCTTAAAAGTAGACAGGGTGTCTGCCTCACGGACCAAAACAGGGAGTTGGTTCCACAGGAGAGGAGCCTGATAGCTAAAGGATCTGCCTCCCATTCTACTTTTAGAGACTCTAGGAACCACCAGCAGACCTGCAGTCTGAGAGCGAAGTGCTCTGTTAGGAACATACGGGGTAATCAGAGCTCTGATATATGATGGAGCTTGATTATTAAGGGCTTTATACGTTAGAAGAAGAATTTTAAATTCTATTGTTGATTTAACAGGAAGCCAATGAAGGGAAGCTAAAATTGGAGAAATACGATCCCTCTTGTTGATTTTCATCAGAACTCTTGCTGCAGCATTTTGGATCAGCTGAAGACTTTGAACTGCATTTTGTGGACTTCCTGATAGTAAAGAATTACAATAGTCCAGCCTTGAAGTAACAAATGCATGGACTAGTTTCTCAGCATCACCCCTGGACAGAATGTTTCTAATTTTGGCGATATTCCTGAGGTGAAAAAAGGAAACTCTGGAAACCTGTTTAATATGGGATTTAAATTAAGCATTATTTGTCATTATTTCTGCTTATAACTTTTTGTTCTCTCTCTTTTTTCTTCATAGTAGGTACACCTGGTCTGACGTTCTGTTAACTGTGAAATCATCCAGAGAAGACAGATCACCGGCTATTACCATCTAATGTAGAACAGATTACCGGATCAATGTGTGCTTCTGTGCTTGTTTGTCTCTCTTGTTGTGTCTCTGCTCTGTCTTCTGTAACCCCCAGTCGGTCGAGGCAGATGACCGTTCATACTGAGCCCGGTTCTGCTGGAGGTTTTTCTTTCCCGTTAATAGGTGGTTTTTCTTTCCACTGTCGCTTCATGCTTGCTCAGTATGAGGGATTGCTGCAAAGCCATGGACAATGCAGACGACTCTCCCTGTGGCTCTACGCTTCTCCAGGAGTGAATGCTGCTTGTCAGGACTTTGATGCAATCAACTGGTTCCCTTATATAGGAAATGTTTTGACCAATCTGTATAATCTGACTCAATCTGTATAATATGATTGAACATGACTTTGTAAAATGCCTTGAGATGACATGTTTCATGAATTGGCGCTATATAAATAAAATTGAATTGAATTGAATTGAATTGAAAATGACATGTCTTGGTCGAAAATGACACCAAGATTTTTTACTTTATTACCAGAGGCCAAGTTAATGCCATCCAGATTAAGTGATTGATTAAGAAGTTTATTTTTTGAGGACTCAAAACTTCTGTCTTGTCAGAATTCAAAAGCAGGAAATTTAAAGTCATCCAGCTTTTGATGTCATCAACACATGCCTGTAGTCGAAGTAATTGATTGGATTCATCGGGATTTAGGGATAAATATAGCTGAGTGTCATCAGCATAACAGTGGAAATTAATCCCATGCTGTCTGATAATTTTGCCAATCGGAAGCATATATATAGTAAAGAGAATTGGTCCAAGGACTGAACCCTGTGGTACTCCACAAGTGACCCTAGACTTTGAAGAAGATTTATTATTAACATGAACAAACTGGAATCTGTCCGACAGATAAGATTTAAACCAGCCTAATGCTTTCACCTTAATCCCTACAGTATGCTCAAGTCTTTCTAGGAGAATATTGTGATCAACTGTATCAAATGCAGCACTGAGATCTAACAGGACAAGTACAGACACAAGTACATTATCTGAGGCCATGAGAATATCATTGGTGACCTTCACCAAAGCTGTTTCAGTGCTATGATGAGCTCTGAAGCCTGACTGAAACTCCTCAAGTAGGTCATTACTTTGTAAATGTTCACAAAGTTGATTAGTAACTACTTTCTCAAGAATTTTAGATAAGAAAAGAAGGTTAGATATAGGTCTGGAATTTACTAACTCATCTTGATCAAGAGATGGTTTCTTAAGTAAAGGTTTAATAACAGCTACTTTAAAAGCCTGTGGTACATATCCATTTACTAAGGATAGATTAATCATGTCTAAAATAGTGCCACTGATCAGAGGGAATATCTCTTTAAATAATTTGGTTGGGATTGGGTCTAACATACAGGTAGAAGGTTTAGATGAAGCTAGAATTTTAGATGGCTCAGAAAGGTCTACTGCTTCTAAACAGTTCAGACACTGCGCAGGTTCTAAAGATTCCTCCAACGCTGCCTCACTTACTGAGGACGAGGTAATCATGTTTGGGAGGATGCCAATTATTTTATTTTTAATGGAATCAATTTTATTTATGAAGAATCCCATAAAATCATTACTGCTAAGAGCTAAGGGAATGGATGGATCAACGGAGCTGTGACTCTGTGTAAGTTTGGCAACTGTACTGAAGAGAAATCTAGGATTATTTTTGTTCTCCTCAATTAATGATGAATGATTTGCTGCTCTAACTCTGCGAAGGGTCTTGTTACACAACAATAGACTGTCCCTCCAGATTAGGTAGGATTCCTAGTTTTCACTAGCTCTTTAACACTGATACCTTAACAAATAGTAATAGTAATATCATCTTTATTGTCATTGAAACATACATTACAACGAAATTTGTTCTCTGCTTTTAACCCATCACCCTTGGGGAGCAGTGGGCTGCCATGTGCGGCGCCCGGGGAGCAATCTGGGGTTAAGGGTCTTGCTCAGGGACCCAGAGTGCAGGCGCTGGGGATCGAACCAGGTACTTGCATCCTTCTCTGAGTGCAAGCGCGCTGCTCTAACCACTAGGCCATCACTCCCCATAACTAGGCCATCACTCCCCAATAGAGTTACAGAAAGAGAAATAGAGTTACAGGTTGATTCTAAAGCTAACTTACATTATAACGTGACAAGCTTGCAGCAAGATATTTGAGACCACACAGATTGGTACAATTTCAAACTTCAAGCCTAAACATTATGAAGTAGGCAGTCGTTTGAACGTTTTGATATCCAATTATAACTTCAGTTTAATCCAAACATTTGGCACTCCTATCTTTGAAAATAAACGCAAGAGCGCTCCGGACGTCCAACGGAAGTTGGACCCATACTAACTTACGCGTTCCAAAATAAGGTGGATTTCAGTAGACAAAGTATGTTCTCCAAATATCAATGCTGTGGTAAATGCTGGGGCAATGCCTAATGGAAAGTATCCTAGGTCCAGAAATTTTTTAGCCAGTATTCTTCCCACAGCCTTCTATTCTTCCTCCTGCCATTTTGGTGGCAGCAGGGATAAGCGTGTCGGAAAATCGATGGATGGATGCACATCAACATAATCTTTACAAAACAAAGTTTTGTTGTTGTTGGGCCAAGTCATATTGCTTAGACATGGTGCAATATAAAATATTTAGTAAATGTGACCCAGATTAATGCCTCCATGGTAGCTAACGTTATTTAGATAACGCGTTAGTCTGTGTTAGATAAGTTTGACATCTCAGCTGAACACAGAGGCGACACCACCTTGACCAATGACGGTAGCAATAAAGCACATAAAATCATTAACTATTAACATTCCATAAAGTCTAGCAACAAAATGTCCCTTAAATTATAGCTTTTGCACTGGAAGTATCAAGCTGATAACCTATCTTCCTGCTCCTGTGCAATGATTCTTCAGGACGGCAGCGACCACTTATGTGGCATCTTACAGTTATCTCGTAATTATGAGATAGGTGTCTAATTTCTTTTTCTGACTTAGGTGAATGCAATGCGCTTCTGAAGAAAACACTGACTGACTGCTATCTGTCAGGTTAAAGTGAACATGACTCAAGTGAAGACTTTGATTCTCTCGTCGATTAAAAAACCCCACAAAACTATGTAAAAATCCAAAATTAAAGAAACCACAAGACCAAGTTTACCTTTTTATTTTATTGTTTTTTTAAGTAAAGGATTAAATGCAAACCAACAACATGACATGATTATGTGTGGTTTCGTTAAACCACACATAATCATGTCGATGAGAAATCCTGAGCAGATTGTGGGATTCACTTCTCTGGTATCCCTGTGCTGTTTGCAGGACGACCACTCCAAGATGGCGGCCATGATTCATGCAACTTGACAGTCAATGCGGGGTTCACTGTCTTGTCGAAGTGGAGGCATATGCTACCTTCGCTTAAACTGGGAAAATTACCTTTCCAGTCTTTGCTCTTGAAAAGTACCAAAGTATTGAGTATTTTTCAGACTTCACGGTTTGAAATTAACATTTATGAAATATTTTCCAAGATTTGATGTTTGAAATAATTTAGCATTGAAACTTATTATGAAAAAAAGAACACGAAATTTGTACAGCGTTTCTATATTAAGTTAAGAATTTGGTAACAGTATATTTAAAGTCGGTGAGAGTATATACCTCAACCCCCAATTTATATATATATATATATATATATATATATATATATATATATATATATATATATATATATATATATATATATATATATATATCAAAGTGCAAAGTCTCTTTTTTAATATTTCAAATGGACCTTTAATGTGGCACGAGTTCCCCACGTTGTTGCAACCGAAGCTCATTACAGGCAAGTAGAAAGCCGGAGAGCTAGCTGTCGCTACCTCGTCTCCAAATCCAGCTTGAAGCTTGGTGTGTTCACTAGAATCTAGGGTAATTTTGTGTTCGAAGTTAAATCTTAACGTTCTGCCTTGGGGCATATCTAGGACATCGCGCAGCTAGCACTCGGCTGGAAACAGATTCTGCAGCTGCCACCGTTGCCCATGCACGTGCTCCTATCGGAGACTGCCTGTGTGGATCCATCGTTATCAGGAGACGTTCCTAAGGGCCGGAGCAGGTAGGAAGTCTGCCGCGGCTGTTAGCGGGGTGCGATGTTCTACTATGTCATATACATGCTCCTACAATGTCAACATTTTAAATGAAATTTTCATTAACAGTTTTGGGCAAGTTACTCTTAAAAAGTAATTAGTTACTTTGTGTAGTATGAGTTTCACATGAAACTCTAAACTCATACTAGTTCCACAGAGTACATGAATACGAATTTGTGATTTTTGGGGTTAAGGGGCCGTTTTTGGCAGTCTTTAAAGCAGCCCTGCCAAAACATGCGTCCCCTGCTATCTTAGAGGAATGAACACTGAGCTACTAGTGTGAGTTTCATGTGTGTGTAAAAGCCGGGGGGTGGATTACTGATTAGGGGAAGATGTGTCATCTGGGACACGTCTACATTATAGTGTGATCTTCTCCACCAATGTGATGAACGGAACACTGATATCATATTGTGCACGTCCTTGAACAGTGTTGGGCAAGTTACTTTGAAAAAGTAATTAGTTATAGTTACTAGTTACTTCTCCCAAAAAGTAACTGAGTTACTAACTGAGTTACTCCACTATAAAAGTAACTAGTTACTAGTAAAAGTAACTATTGCGTTACTTTTTCGTTTCTGGCTTTTTTATTTATTTATTTATTTAT
Source organism: Fundulus diaphanus (assembly GCA_037039145.1). Lineage (NCBI taxonomy): Eukaryota > Metazoa > Chordata > Actinopteri > Cyprinodontiformes > Fundulidae > Fundulus > Fundulus diaphanus. The sequence goes on along the minus strand of CM073129.1, from coordinate 4,934,591 downwards.
ATATTATTTTTTTACAAATTTTTTGCTGACATGTCCATTCAATGCACCCCCCCCCCCCACACACACACACACACACACACATACTCCCCCTTTTGTGTTGAACAGTGAAGTGTGGTGAAAGCAGCTTTAATTCTCCATCACATAACTTTCATATCGCGCATGCATTGACTTTTTGAACAATTTTCTCTTGCGATTTTCAGCAGCAACGGCGTTGTTTCTTATGGTTTAATATTGTCCATATGCCTTCTTTAAATATTTCTAATTCTACTCGCAGGACATGCGCAATTCCAAACTTATTTCCTGTCATTGCCATGGTGAATCACGTTATTTGCGTTCCAGTGATCGGGATTTTTTTCATGCTCACGTTATCCATAAGGGCCAGTGGGCCAGTGCCCAGGGGCACCAACCATGGGGGGGCACCACATGACGCATGCTTTAAAAATATATTTTTCATAAATAGTTATATTATTTAGCTACTTGAAATTGTTGAAAGACCATGCATTATTCGTTTTGTGAACACTGATGTCACAATAATAATAAATTATAAATAAATCAAGATTTTTTTGATTTCAACATTTTAAAATGAGATATTTGAATATTGCTCACTGCTCATATGCCTACATGTAGTTGTGTAAGTTAGTAAATAGTAAAGAAATCCCCTTGATTATGTCTGATGTTTTTGACCAGAGGACAGCACGGGTAAGGGGGGGGGCTTTGAGGTATAGTGCCCAGGGGCACCACATTGTCTTAATACGGGCCTGGCTGAGAATGGCAAACGGAGGAAGAGATGCTTAGAGTTGCAGCTTTCTACTCAGTGTAGATCAGCCGTTTTTTTCTGAAACGACTGTGCAGCATAGCTTTGCTGTGCGCGCTGAATCCAGATGCTCTGCGCGAATGCACACGCGCGCAGTTTAGAAGAAACAAACAGTTTGGCGCGTCAGTCAGTTCAGTTCCTGTATCGGTCACGTAGCGCATAAGCGCGTCGACACAGGTTTTTCTGTACGAGCTCGACTCATGCGCCGACGCATCCGTGTTGCCGGACCCATGTTCTTGTCCTTTTCGCTGTTTAACTCAAAATAACGTGCTTACCTCCAAGAATCAAACGCTGTCTTCTCGCCCATCTTGCCGCGGTACAAACACAAATAGCTTACACACACAGGTGCAAGCGCGCACACACACACACACACACAGAGGCAAGGAGGAGGAGGGTACAGACGCAAGCAGCCGCATCTGACTAAATGCAGAAAAGCCGGGACTTCACTTTCCTTATCGAGGGAAATTCTTAAAGTAACGGAGTAACGAGTGCTTATTTTGGAAAATAACGGAGTTACTGATTACTGAATTCGCAAAACTAACGCGTTAGATTACTCGTTACTGAAAAAAACTAATAAGAGTACTCTAACGCGTTACTTATAACGCGTTACCCCCAACACTGTCCTTGAATGGGTGTACACACGGCGTACCGCGCACGTGACATCACCATCTCATGAGCAACGCCCCTTGCCGCTAAGGTAGGACAAACAGTGGGAGAGCGCACGTAGCAACCAGCCATTACTCGTGCAACAGATACAAAGTTATGACCGACTTTTCAGCTGTTAAGCTATCGCAAGAGGATGTCTAGGCGCCCAGTTTACTGGTAGAACTGTCGAACAACATTCCAACGTTCAGCTCAAACGATGGCTTGAGAGTCGAGAGCTTAGAAAGACTGGAAAACGGGCCAAGTTGATAGAACGGTAAGTCAATGTTTTTCTCCTGCTCGGCGTTCATGGCGTCATCGGCCGTTTTTTCTGTTTGTAATCACCGTCCAGGAATCGGTATAAATTGTCCGGCCCGCCGAACAATTTAGTCCGGTCCGGTGGCCAAATGCATTATCATATTGCAACGGCTGTATCTCCTCGCTGCATCGACCGGTCTGCACCAGATTTTTTGTGAGTCATGGGGGAGCGCTGCCCTACGCGTTCGTGTGAATAGGCCGGAGCGGCGCTTGGCTGCGAGGGCCGATCGACGCCGCTTGCGGCTTTAACATCCTTCATATTTGGCCTATCAGCGTACCTCGAGTCGCTGTTGCACGTTCCATAACAACAATGTTTAAAAACCATGGTTAGGAGACGTGTTAGACTTAGAAAAAGCAGTCGTTTTACCGAGTAAAACCAAGGGTAACGTACAGCGAAAGAGTGGAGGACAATGCATATTTGCCCTACCTGTACCACGTGATATGACGTCAAGTTCTAAAAATAGCTTCCTCGCGGAACGCCATTGGTCCTACTTGATGTCTGTGTGAGTAATGGTTGGGGCTCTCTGGTGTCCGGAAATCTACCCGTCGCATTGTTTTGTATGAGAGTCCAGTACTGAAGCTGTAAACATCCCTCTGCCTTTTAGATCAAATATATTAATATATAGTTTCTGTTTCAAGACTTGTTTTTATCATCACAGAAGTCTACAATAGAAACACCACATTATTCAGGAAAAGAACCTGTTGGTAATACCCCTGTCACAAACTAAATGTAAAAAATATGCCGTCTCCTCGCCATCATTGTGCTACTACTTCCTGTCATCTTCTTCGTCTATTTCACCAGTAGTAACATCCGGTTGTTGATCATGTGACTTGTGAAAAAACGGTTTCCATTGCAGTTTTGCAAAATATACCAATTTCGATATGGCTAAAAAAGCACCTTATCTTAGAAAAAAACTTTTATCGAAAAATAGGAATATTTTAAAAATTGCCGTGTTTCCATTAAACAAATTTATTTTCGTAATTACAATTTTCGAAATTTGTTGGTCAATGGAAACGTGACTACTGCGTGCTCAGAAGTCCCTTTGAGCTTTTGAATAGGAGTATACAAACACCCAGGGTGGCTTTTTAAAACTTTATTGATAATTTATTGCAGTAATATTATTGATTCTTCAAAATAAAAAGCTTGCACATGTGCATCACGCAAAAAAATAACATCAGGAGAAAATAATTAATTTATTTCCTTACCAGAAAGGACAATTCTGGAGCATTCAGTATTTTTTAGAAAGCCTATGCTTTTTCTGGATAAAGATATTATTATTTGAGTTAAGTTCTATTCAGTTTTATGCTTCTTTCCTTATAAGTTTGAAATGTCCCACACTCTTGAACGCACTATAGCTTTCTAACGCTTGTGAATGCATCAGGCTGGTCTGTGTTTGCTGCACACATTTGCTCTCCTGATCAAGACAGAGGTTTGCTGTTTCAACACTCACCTCTGCTTTCCCCGTTTCATTGTTGTGTGTAAATGACAAGAGACCACAGCAAATAAATCAGCCATGCCTTGGACAAAAAACTTTGGATTTAACCATGTTCATACAACCCATAATTTTGTAAATCAATCTGCCAAATAACCAATTTTTTTTTTCCTCTGAGCGGTATTGGGAAAATAAACGTGTCGATGTTAGGAATATAACAAGTAGCACTGTTTTTAATATGTTTTCTTTGTTGATGTGCAGTCGTACGGAGTGAGTCGGGCTCCCGTGACAGGGCATGCAAATATTGGCAGGCATGCACTTTTCGGCATAACACCGGAATCAAACCTGGGTAAGCTGCGGCTTGGACTAACAGTGCGTTGCATTTGTCCTTGGTAGTCGGAAATTCTTGACCTGCGGCTCTAAAGATTTAACTGGAACGGCCCATAGACATTTTATAGGTAGATGCCCCATGGACTGGCGCTGCCTATTCCCACTGTTATCTCTTCCGCAGGAGTTCTCTCGTTCCCACGAGATACACTCGACCCTTCTTTGGTGTGGACAGCTATGACAAACATCTTTGAAGATATATTGACTAGTCACTAAGTACAAAGTAGACTGGAGACATTACATTCTGTTGAACTGGTAGCCACTCTGCCCTGCTACTGTGCGCTCACATTACGTGACGGTACGTTACTCACAACTGAGACATGCCTCAATGAATAACAGGCCCCCTCTGGTCCAGGGCTAGTTTGCCAGATGTGGCCCATTTGCGGCCAGAACTGGGCCAGATGTGGACCAGCTGAGGAAACAGCAACTGGCCCAGAGCTGGCCCTTCTCCTCTGGTAAACCAGCCCAGTGCCAGTGGGGGCCTGTCATTCATTGAGGCATCTGGCTCAGACAATTTTTATACTGCGTTATTAAAGTGGACAATAAAATGCAACAAAGTATTACAATTGTTTTATTAATACAAAAAGAAAAACAAATGACAGTAAAAAAGTACCAACACAGTTGACCAAAATGGTCAAGTTGCATCTAAAAATTGAAAGTCCCTTTTGTTAAACTCTACTTCCTGTCGTTTCTCCCACCGTTGCAGTCTGGAGCGTTTTGCAGCCATTTTGTGATTCTTGCGTCCACCGCTGTTGGTTGCAGTTGAAACAGCTGAAACTCCCCCCAAAAAAACATAACTTTAATTAAATTTGTAAATGTATCCTTTTTTTTTCAACCTATACCCAGGGTATTTGTCGAGCATGGCGCCTATGATATTTTGATAGATATTTTGTCTTGACTTTCGAAAGTCCAGTTGCCTCTGATCTATGCTTGTTTGCTGTTGCGATGACCCGGATAACTGAGAATTTGCACAGCCAGGTATTAAAAACATTTTTTAGCTGTTACCTGAATTTCATGACTGTGTAGTTTTGCAACATATTAATACTAGTATCAAAATACCCAAACAGATCCAGGGTAGAAAACAGAGGACACCAGCGACGTCTACAGCTGCTATTTCTATTGTATTCAGTCGAAAAATACTTTATTAAACTAAAAGGGACACAAAATTTGGACACTAAACTGGGGCATTATTAAAAATATGACATTAAAAATGTACCTCCTGGACTGGAGTGTGAAGGCTCTTGTGATGTATGTCGCATCCACTGTGAGCTGCGCGGACTGTCCACGGACCCTTTACCTTCATAGTCAAGTGTTGTGCCATGATGTTAAAGCCATGATGCAAAAAATGAATGAATTCTGAACATGTAACCGGAGGACAACTCAAAAGGGGGTTGTGAGCAGAGGAATTTCACACTTCCAGCTTGCTCCCACAGGCTACACCCCTCAGTTTCTTCTACACTTTCTTCCTGAGACGGGGAGAGGAGGGGGACCCCCCCCCCCCGAGCCACTTCTTCCCATATGGCACTCAGACTCTACACTTCTGCCTGGGACATCTGAAGGAGAGGGGGCTGGGGAAGCCAGCCACGCTGACCAGCCACCCTGGGGCCTCATGGGGCCCAAAAGACCCACAAGCTGAGTAAAACGAGCCTCTCTGAAACTCAGTTACTGCTGGCATCGGAGAAACTGCCAGCCGAATCAAAGATAAGTCTCTCACTTCTGCTTAAAACAGATGCCGAAGTGAACAAATCCGTCTATGACAGCTTTGTTTTGCTTCCTCAGCGGACTCCAGACGGAGCTGAAAAGCCAGCATAGGACCCACTTTCCCAAGCTGAGGACAAGATCCGCTGAAATCACCTGCTGCATGCCGGGGACTTGACTGCAACCAGGTCAGAGACTGCATACAGGACGTCGGGCCAGGCCTCCACTCGACCACGTTTCGGCTAGCTCATAGCCGCAGAGCCGCATGTCTGCTGCTGAAATGACCAACGTTTTCCGCTTTCCACTGCTCTCTTCCTTGGATGGCCAAAGTGAACCGAACTCTGACGAGGCACCGACAGGTCTGGCAGAGAAATGAGCAGGGAGAGTTACAAGGTTTGTTTGGAAAACTTATGTAATGTGTATATAGTGTTTTTAAACACATAGAGCTAACGACCAACGACCCTGGATTACTGAGGAGGTTCGTCAAGTGCTAAAAGCACGGAACTCAGCCTTCAAGTCAGGTGACAAGGAGGCACTGAGGACAGCAAGAGCCAACTTGAACCGTGCCATAAGGTTAGCAAAGCGGAGCCACACTAAGAAAAGCCAGGAGCTTTTCCACGACGGCAGCAACACCAGGAGCAAGTGGAAAGGCATACGGGCGATTACTGAACACAACACGCCCCCCCGTGGGTGCAGTTGATGCTGACTTCCTAAATGGACTAAATAACTTCTTTGGGAGGTTTGAGGCACTAAACAGCACTTCAGCAGTGAAGGCTGTTCCCCAGCAGGAAGAGGAGGTACTCTGCCTTGACACAGCCGATGTGTGGAAGACTCTGAGGAGAGTCAACCCGGGAAAGGCCCCAGGTCCCGACAACATACCTGGGCGGGTGTTCAGGGAATGTGCAGGTCAGCTGGCTGGTGTCCTCACACACATTTTTAACACCTCGCTGGACCAAGCCACAGTGCCTGCATGCTTCAAGTCTGCCTCCATCATTCCGGTGCCGAAGAAACCTCAAGTCACCTGTTTCAACGACTACCGGCCTGACTCCCATCATGATGAAGTGCTTTGAAAGGCTGGTGGAAGAACACATCGCCTCCAGTCTCCCCCCAACACTCGACCCGTTCCAGTTTGCCTACTGGCGGAACCACTCCACTGAGGACGCCATCTCCTCCGCTCTTCACCTGAGCCTGGCACACCTGGAGAAGAACACGCACGTCCGGATGCTGTTCCTGGACTTCAGTTCAGCGTTCAACACCATCATCCCAGAGCATCTGGTAGGAAACTGGAGCATCTGGGCTTCAGCACACCCCTTCGCAACTGGCTGCTAGACTTCCTCACCAACAGACCTCAGTCGGTCCGGGTCGGACAGAACACCTCTGAGGTCATCACCCTCAGCACAGGCTCCCCTAAGGGCTGCGTCCTGAGCCCCCTGCTGTTCACCCTGATGACACACGACTGCGTCCCCAGGTTCCCCACCAATCACATCGTGAAGTTTGCCGACGACACAGCGGTGGTGGGCCTGATCAGAGACGACAACGACCGGGACTACAGAGAGGAGGTGGAGCAGCTGGTGGGCTGGTGCAGAAACAACAGCCTGATCGTGAACTTGGAGAAGACCAAGGAGATCATTGTCGACTTCAGGAAGAACCGGCCTCGCCACGCTCCACTGCTCATCAACAGCTCAGCTGTGGAGGTGGTCAACAGCACCAAGTTCCTGGGGGTGCACATCACGGACAACCTCACCTGGTCTGTGAACACCACGTCACTGGTGAAGAGGGCACAGAAGTGCTTGTACTTCCTGCGGAGGATGAGGAGAGCCCACCTGCCCCCGCCCATCCTCACGACCTTCTACAGAAGCACCATAGAGAGCATTCTGACCAGCTGTCTCTTTTTGTGGTGTGGAGGCTGCAGCGCCTCCGACTGGAAGAACGTGAGGAGAGTGGTGAGGACAGCAGAAGGGATCATCGGGGCTCCTCTTCCCTCCATTAAGGACATTTGATCCCAGCGCTGCGTGTCCCGAGCCCGTAACATCATCAGGGATCCCTCACACCCCCACCATGGACTGTTCTCCCGGCTGCCCTCTGGGAAGAGGTTCCGCAGCATTCGCTGCAGGTCCACCAGGTTCTGCATAACTTTTGTCCCTGCTGCCATCAGACTGTTGAACTGCTGAACTATAAACTGGACTCTGCACCACATTTGCACATCTGCGTCGCTGCATCTCTATCGGGCATCACCAATGCTGCCGAAATTTTAGTTTCCCTTTACTCAACGTAAATGGATCTTTGCACAAATGCCTTTATGCACCATTATTTTGCACATAAAAAATGGTTTGTACATTCTCCTGCATACCGTGTTTGCACACTGTCCTTCTCCTGCACTGTTGACATGTTTACATTCTGATCACTGCTGCACTTTATATTGTAATGTTACCTTATTCCACCTGAAATCTGATTATTCTCCATAAGCTGTATGCAACGAAATTTCGTTCTGTATGCACACTGTACATACAAAATGACAAATAAAGTTGTCTAAGTCTTTTTTTTCCCCAGTGTCCTGTCTAGCAATGTGGCAATAAGAATTGATGTCATAATGCCAAATAGAGCTCGACAGATTTTGCTTTCACAAGTGGAGCAAACAGCTTTCGCCATAGTGCTCCGCTTGATTTGTGCATGTAAATAGCTTTATTGTGATTCCTGCAGGGAGAATTTCAAATTATATGGACACTACAATGGGAAAGTAGGAGAGTAAAGGAAGAACAAGAAGAGAAAAAAAGAAGAGGTGAAAGAAAGAAGAGATAAAAGGTAGAGAATGATAAAACGTCCTCTGTCTGCTCCATCACCTGGAAAGAGACGCAAAAAGAACAGCACAACCAACAGACATAAAGCAACAGATACAATCGAGTAACACCTTGATGCCATTGCTAAATCACATGTATTATTATTTAAGCTGACATGTGTAATGTGAAACCTGAAAAAAGAAAGTGAAAATAAATAAATAAATAAATTACAGGCTTTCTGTATATAAGTGAACACTTAATACCTGGAACCCTGCACCTGTGGGAGTTTGTGAGAGTGCACTAGTTTAGGTGAAAGTTATCCAGAAGGAAATAGCTCGATAGTGGTTGTGGAGAACCAAAGACCCGCCTTCCCCGAGCACAGAGGCAGGGGTCAGGGGACCCATAACCCCGGACTCCCAAAGGGGCCCCCAAAGCAGGGCGCCCAAGAGGGGCCATCACAGAAAATCTGGCCCCGGCCGACCCCCGGGAGGCCAGGCCCCGCAAAGCTGCCACCGGGAATGGGCCGGCACCCACCCGGGAACCCGCCCCAAACCCGAGGACCGTCAGTGGGCCAAGGCGCCTGCCAGCGCAGCGGAGGAGGGCAGGACGTGGGGGGATGGGCTCCGCACCTAGCGGAGACTTGAGATGTTCCGACTTGAGGGAGCGGACCGGACCCGAACCTGGAAAAAAAAATAACCAACCAGAACCCCCCTCACCCACTAAATACCTAATAAACCCCCTCCCTCCCCGACCTTACCCTAGCCACCCCTGCCCCCCACCCCTTTCTGGGCAGAGCAGAGGCGTCAGCCCCAGACCCGGCAAGCCGCTGGCTACCCACAGCAGCCCCCGCCAAGACCCCGGACCCAGTGGCCCGCAACTCCTCCAGGCCCCAGACTCCGTGCCGCGATCGGAGATTGGGGGTGTGCAAAAGACCCCGATCCTCCCTAGTCTAAGTCTAAGTCTAATGGACATAGCTCATGCTAGCATGGCCAATATGATTAGATTGTGTTTTTCATGGTTACGTGGAGATAACAAACGTTATCTCCACAAGGGTTTCATACATTGATGGGATATTAATGTTTATGCTATCCGGCTCACTCATTACAACGAAAGTAAAGCCGGAGCTTTTAAAAGTTAGCACCGAAAATCCGCTAGCCAAAATGCTATTTAGCTCCCAGTGACTTCCTGTTTTCGGTTATTCATCTACGGTCCGCTCAAGCATAAGGTTTGCTTTGTTTCGCTCTGCCATCGTTCGATAGTGCTATGAGCGTTATTTACAGCATTAATGTGGAATATTAATGTCAATTTAAAGACAGCATTATATAGTGATGGTCTCTGGATGTTCATGTTATTTCTGTTAATAAATTTGAACTTGAAGAGAAGTTGTGACTACTTATTCTATGTGTGTGCAGAGTTTGCTGTTAAAAAGATCGCCAGTGCTCGATCATCCCTTTCAAAGATTGTCCTGATATCATCTTAAGAGCTGATATCCACCGGACAATACCTAACAGACAGAGAGTTATTTATTAAACATTAAATAACTTTTAAACAGTGTATAATTGCACAACACAAGCATGTCTATTGCCTACATTTCTTGTGACAAATTCCAATAATTCCTATAATTCCTACACAAAGCGGGGGAAGGGATGGTAAAATGTAGCTTAGCTAGTTGAGCATGTAGAGCCATTTATTTTCCAGCTGGCACCCACTGCACATCTGTCGGTGCGCACAGAGAGAAGGACTGTGATGCCGCGCGTCCTTGCGACTGCCTGCTTGAAGCAGCTCAGTGTATCAAGATCATTGTCGCATATGAAACAGCTCAATGTGAAGACTTCTTGCCGCTGAGGAGTTTATAGTGAGACACCGCGTATGCAGAGTCTGCATGCCTGTCAGAGTGGACTCTGCAGACTCATGTCTGCACAAGTAATACCGGCTCACACATTTAAGTTCACAATGAAAAATTAATTTCTAAAAATCGATCTTTGGTTATATGAATAGTTTTTTTTTTAGGAATGAATAAGATAATTGATTCATAATTGGAAAAATTATTTTCTTAACACAGCCCTACCTAACACAAGTTAGGCCCGCGGGCCTAACACAAGGCGGCCCGTCAAGGCGATTTATCCGGCCCTCAAGAGCCAAAAAGCATATCATGTCATAAAGTAGAGCCATATAGCCTTTTAAAGTGTATAAAGTGGCTAAAACTGTGCCTCCTGTAGTGAACGTGGATTGTTTTTTAACTGTGTAGTAACAGCATCCTGACACTAGTTTTCCCACAACACATTAAAACAACCCAGAAATGGCCAAAACGAGAAAAAGTGACGCAGTAGTAAACTTTCCCTGTTTATCTGTCGGTGCCTCTGTGTCAGTTTGGTCCACTTAAGGCATCCAGTTGGAAGCAGTTCAAGGAAACGTTGGTTATTTCGGCAGCGGGCATGTGGCTCCGGGCTAGCCGAAACGTGGTCGGAACAGGCCGCTCCGAGGTCCTACATGCAGTCTCTGACCTGGGTGCAGGGGGCGATTTCAGTCCAGATTTTGCTCTCAGCTTGAGAAAATTGGTCCTGTGCTGGCTGCAGGCGGGAGGCAGCTCTCAGCTTTGATTGTTGACGATTTGGCATGATCTTGGATCGTTTGGTTCTTCGAAACTCATCCTGGACTTGCTGTCATAGCAACATATGCGCAAAAGAAAAGATAAGTGAGGAAAAGAAAGATAAGCTCCGGCCTGCACAGGCAAGAACAAAAGATAAGTGAGCTGTAGCCTGGCTTCATAGCAGGCCCCCCTCCTGAGGGGAGCAGTTCTTGGTGCAGCAGTGTGAAATTCCTTTGCTTCAATCCTTTATGATTTTTCCTTCATGGCCTGATGGCACAACACCGCGTACGTAGAAGTCTGCCTCCGGGACGTCCACCTGAGTTCGTAGTTCGCCCTTTTTGGGTTGCTTTTGTTGTTTTTTTCTCCCCGTCCTAGGCCCCCTCCACCCGCCCTGTCTGGGTTGTTTTTTTGTTTGAATTTTTGGACTTTTGAGAGACTTTTTTTCCAGGGCGTCTAGTATCCGCTCTTGAGGGGTACTGTCATGATTTAGGTTTTTGTTTACTTTGTTTTGGACTTTTTCTAGTTTCAGCCTGTCAGTCCTCAGTCACAGCCACCAGTCAATTAACCCAGATTAGCTCCACCTGCTATTAGTAATTACTGCCAACTCTGCTCACCTGTTCCCCTGTCTATATATACCTGCCTCAGCCAACTCTGGTCCCCTGCTCATCCCTGCCTGTCTGCACCATCGGCCATTATTCATCTGTCAAGTCGGGTTCTGATTGCCTCCCTCAGCTGCCACAACTCCTCTTCACAATAAACCTTTTAAAATGTAACTCTGTTTGGCTGAATATCGGGTTCACCAGCATTAATCATTACAGATACTTTTTAAAGCAATATGATGTTTACTATAACAGTTATTATATTTCTGTAATTCGCTACCTTTGTAATGCGTTACTCCCAACTTTGCCAACAAACCCCAATTACCTTGAATGTTGAGTGTTGTTTCGGTCACCTTAACATGAGTGAAGTGATATTACAGTGTATGGTGCCACTTATTTAGACATCAAGCATTCATCTATATTTATCAGATTTTCTCTGTTATTCCTTGACACATTTGAATTATTCAAAAAGTGCCAGTGAGCAAAATAAAATTTCTGTCGGGCTTATTCCAAGTTCGTTCTTCTCTCTTCCTCAGTTGGCTCTTGCCCACAAGGCAGCCACCCTGAGCCTGACAGCTTCCTTGGTTTCAAGGTTAGATAGTGTTAGGATATCAACGAGGTCAAGTGGAACGAGCTGTTTATCCCAGAACTGCATGGCACACTTAGATGGCACTGACCCAAAAGATTGGCACATATCTAACAGATACCACCCCGGAGGTGACGCAGTTTCCCTGCTGATGTCACAGTTTGGATGTGTACAGCCCTTGCATGGGTGTGTCCCGAGATCCCTATATAATGTTTCTGTGATGAGTAATCGAGGCTTCCTGCCGATCAGGGGCCCATCAGCGCTGGTGTGACTGTAGCTATTTCTCTGTCTTTACGTAGATAAAATATAACTAAAAGTACACTTGTCTGTTTTATGCGTCCTACATTCAAGGTAATAAGTAAGTGGGGGTCGCCTGACTGGGTAAAACGAACTGGGTCCACCGAGGGTGCTTCACCGTAGACGGGACACGGTGAAACAATAACAATTGGTGTCTCCGCCCGGACCCAAAAGGCGGCGTACCACCTTCCGTTTTTCCGGTCAGGACGTCATTCCAGAAGAAAAACACACAGCCTGCGGCTGCACAATAAGGTAAGGAGATATCATTTATCTCCTAGTGTCTTTTTCTTCCTGGAGGGCCGACTTTTTGTACTCCTAAAGGCAGAGAAAAGTTGAGGAGGATTGTTTGCAAACGTGTCGATAAGAACTTGGGATTTGCGTGCGCTCACAGCGGTGAAAGTCCGGGAGACCTTGGCCAGGTCTCTGAAAATACTGTGAATGTGGAGAATTAGGGTTTAAAAGGTCCCCTTGTTAGGCACGGAGGAAAATGCGTGTTCCACTGTGTTTAGCATAAAAGCAGCCATTCTGACAGGCACGCCGTTACGCGTGGCTTTTAAAAGATCAAAGAGCCGTTGGATTTTTTGGTTTCGATAGTTCCAAAAGCTCTCTTAAAGAATTTTAAAAGCAGCTAATCCAATTATATTTGAAAATGGGTACCTACAGAGCGCGTAACACTTGGACTTTTTTGGTTTCGATGGTTCCATAAGTTCTCTTAAAGAACTTTAAAAATGGGGCAGTCCAATTACAGCCCAAGAAGATAAGTAAAAAGGTACGTACAGAGTTAACTGAAGCTTGGCCAGAAAGTGTGTGTGTGTGTGCGTGTGTGTGAGACACGTTACTATCATTGAGCCATTGGAAGTGAAGGGTAAGGGTGCACCTGTTCAGGTGACATATAACCTGCTCATCCTGAGTACACTGGCTCATTGAAACTGCCGTGTAAAAACACTATAATAAGGCATATAGGAACATAATAAGTTTTGGTCTCTGAGAGATAAAAAATAAGCTCTCATTGGACCAGGGACAGGACTCTGTCCCAGCAGGTTGGCCAAGACGTGTGAGTGCTGGAATGGCTGAGAATCAGCTAGAAAATGAGCTCCAGGGGGGTTCTCTAGGAACACTGCTGGAGGCAGGGAAAGGGAGCATAATGGCAAGCTTCCCACACAAAGATGCTGAAAACCAATTAAAACAATTTGAGGAGTGGTGTGAAAAAATGAGGGGAGACGGGGTTTTTGGTGATACAGAAGGACCTCCACCCGAAGCCCAAATGTGCACTTACTATTTGCAAATGTTAAAAAATTGACTAGCCCAAGCACAAGTAAAAACGGCTTATGCTGGTGAGTTTGCTCGAGAAAAATGCCAAAAACAGGAAATCAAAATAGCAGGCTTGATAAAACTAACTGAACTTTATTTCAGCATATGCTTCTCAGGCCTCGACAAACAACAAGAGAGTGAAAATCTGCAGGTGGTAAGGGAACCATCTTCTTTCAAACAAGAAGGTAAGTACACAACTCCTGTTATTCCAGACATGTCTGCTTCTGGTGCAGCCGCTGTTATGCAAAACAATCTGTGTGGTGATAGTGGAGAACTGTTATCCAAGGCCAGGAGTGTGGTGACTTCATCAGGCCCTTCGGTGCAGGTGCCTGGTATGGTGTTATGTGGGGGACAGATAAGCTGTGACGTAAGACCTAGATGTAATCTGCATTCTAGCGAAACTGATCTTTCTTTACCTGCAACGAAACAAAGTGTGCAACTGCCATTGTTTCAGACTCACAGTGTTACAGGACAGGTGAATGCAGCTGTTTACAGCCCTCTTTCATGTGCTGACAACGTTCATCTGAGGCACATGTTCCCTGATCCAAGAAAAGGGGCGCACCTTTGGATCAAAGCATTTGTGGAGATTTTAAGCGGGTATGTATTGGCTATTGGTGATGTGAGGACTGGCTTATCAGCATACCTGGAACCACATGAGGTACATGCGGTTGAAGTTTCTGCTGGAACTGACGAACTAGGAGCAGCTGGCCCTGGTGGCACGGCAACTTTGGAGCACACTGAGGGCGTTTTATCCGGTAAGTACGGATTCTGGCCTTTTAAATGACACCACACGTTGTGCAGGAGAGACGGCTTCAGCATATGTGAACAGAATGTTGAAAGTATGGGAAGACCAGACGGGCTCTTGCCCGTTATCAGTCACGCTGCAGCAACGCTTTAAACAAGCAATGTTAAAGGGCCAAACAGAGGATGTTAAGGAGAACATGGACAGAATGGTGGCGAGTTATGATATGCCTTTAGATCAATGGATGGCTGCTTTGGTTCATCAGCTGGATATGGATGAAAAGAACATGAAGCAACTTAGCAGTGATTTACAGAAGTTAGAACAACAACTCGTAGCTGAACAGCTAAAACAGCTGAGAGACAATCAAAGTAAAAGGAGGAAGAAGAAGAATGTTGCAAAAGCTCAGATGGTTACGGCCCCGACACCTGTTTGGTGCAAACCAGTTTGTGGGGCACCTCCCTCGAGATGTCCCATTTCAAATGTATCAGAGTCCTCCATGGGGTCAAATGCCCAGTAGAGATACACAGCAGTACAGAAATAATAGAAAGGGACCAACCAAAGATTATGATGTGCCCTTGTGCTGGGCGTGTGGTTGGCCAGGGCATTTTGAAAGAGGTTGCCCTAACCGTCGTTAGGATCTGAACAGCCCTCCCTCCCTGTCCGAAGTAAAGGCCTGCATGTGTTTGTTTGTCTGAATGTCGTTATCTCTATGTAAATGTATGTATGTATGTATGTATTTGTGTATCGTATGTAACTAAACGTTCGTCTGTGTGAAGTAATGTTCATGGTTTCAAATTGTTCATTTGTTTATGGGGACTGCAGCTCCGTAATTCAAATGACGTTTTTAATCATGAACTATGTTAACTAAAAGCTGAAGAAAGGTAAAGAGAGATTTCAATAACATAGTTTGTTTTCTTCCCACATTGAATATCCGGCCAAATTAAATTGTTACACTGAGAGATGTTAACGTGTCTTAAACAAAAAATATCCCAGGGTTGTAGGAAAAACTTGGGACTAGGGATAAAAGTTTTTTTTAGTTTGGAGCTTAATTATGCAATACAGCAACCAGAGGCGTTGGGGCTGTATTCAGTTATGGTATTAGATTGCGCTTGGCTTGTATTTTGACAATGAATTCATGACAGCTGAAACAATAACGGAGTAGAAGCTTTTATATTGTAATTTTAGAGCATTAATAAAATGGCGAACAGCATATGGGGAGAATATGGGAGACTGTTTGGGAGAAATGGAACCGGATGGGATATGTTTAAAGGGAGATTTTTAACTAAGGATTTTACAGCTGCCTAAAGAGAAGAATTTAAGAGGATTAAGATATACATGATTTTTGATCTAAATAGATGAGAAAAACTGTGCTTTAAACAAACTGTATGGGACTAAATATGGTTGCTTTTCTAAGGCTTCTCTATTAATTTATTTTAGATCCAGATCCAACAGCTGACAGGCATCCTCAGCGCAACCTCACAGCCAGTCGCTTCCGCGTCCCCGGGCCCCTCCCCTGAGCTCCCGACAGCCGAAGCGTCTTCGCCTACCCCCGAGACTTCCTCACCCAGCCCCGAGAAGTTCTCGGGGGACAGCGGGTACTGTGGAGGTTTTTTGTTTCAATGTTCCCTCACTTTTAATCGCTGCCCTCGCTCGTTTCCCCATGACGACGCAAAGATTGCTTATATTTTGCGCTTACTCTCGGGAAGAGCTCTCAGATGGGCCGAGTCCCGTTTCCCCGATTGTAATCAATTAGGCTGCACTTTTAGTGAGTTCTTGACTGAGTTTAAGATGGTTTTTGCGGCGGAATCTGATGAAGTCCAAGACTCCAGACGCCTCCTTGCCCTCAGGCAGCGGGGGCGGCGCGTCGCAGATTATGCCATAGAGTTTCGCACTCTGGCGGTGGCAGCCGGCTGGGAACAGCGCGCGCTTAAAACAGTGTTTTTCCAATCCCTAGATGAACCCTTAAAGGATGAATTGGCTCGCCTAGAGGAACCCACATCCTTAAATGAGCAGATCGCACTCGCGATCCGGCTAGATAACCGTTTAAGGGGGAGGTTTAAGGGCAGAACTGAGAGAGTTCTCACGGCCCGACTCCCGGACTCGGCATATGTTAAACCCACAGCGGCTTCCCCACCCCCTGCGGCCCCTCCTTCTCCTCCCGAGCCCATGCAGCTGGGCCGGTTGCGGTTAACTCCCGAGGAGAGGCAGCAGGGCATGACTGCCAGGTTGTGCCTTTATTGCGCTTCACCCCGTCACTACATAAATGATTGCCCCGAACGGCCAAAAGAACGGGCCCGCCGGCTGTAGCAGGGAAGCCGGCGGACCAACCTATGTTGTTCGCCCCTGCCCCATCTCGACTTTGCCTTAGCGCAACTATTGTTACTTTTCGAGAAACCTTTAAGTTGTCCGCCCTGATAGATTCAGGGTGCGATTTTAATTTAATCGACCAGTCTTTTGTTCTTCGTTCCCAGCTCGAGACTGTGCCCCTTCGCACCCCTCTCCGCGTCTCAGCCCTAAATGGTGGGATCCTCCCATGTATTACCCACCGAACTAAGCCCCTGGAGTTCGTAGTTTCGGGAAACCACAGAGAACGAACTACCTTTTTAATTTTCCCTGTAAAACAGGCTTCGCTTGTCCTGGGCTTTCCGTGGTTGAAACAGCACAACCCACACATAAACTAGACCGACCGGCGAATCGAAGCCTGGTCACCTGAGTGCCTTTCTAGTTGCTTACAGTCAGCGGTCCCTGCCAGCCCGATCTCCGCTCAGCCCTCAGCTGAGGTGGATCCGGAGATTTTAGGAGTAATACCCGAGTCATACCGAGACCTTAACCTGGATTTCAGTAAGTCTCAGGCAAGCTCGCTGCCGCCCCATCGGCCGTACGACTGTGCGATCGACCTTCTGCCGGACGCGCCGCTGCCAACCAGCCGCCTGTACAATATTTCTCGAGCTGAGCGGCAGGCGTTAGAGAAATATATTAAAGAGTCACTAGCTGCTGGGTTGATTAGACCATCGTCCTCTCCCCTCGGGGGCGGGTTCTTTTTTGTCGCTAAAAAGGATGGCACCATTCGCCCATGTATCGATTACCGCGGGCTAAACGCTATTACGGTCAAGAATAAATACCCCCTCCCACTCCTCTCCTCCGCACTCGAACCGGTTCAGTCCGCTACCATCTTCACCAAGTTAGATCTGCGTAATGCTACCACTTGGTCAGGATCCGCCGGGGGGATGAGTGGAAAACGGCTTTCAAAACACCGCTGGGTCACTTCGAATACATGGTGATGCCCTTTGGTCTCTGCAACACTCCGGCGGTTTTCCAAGCTCTGGTAAACAACATACTTCGTGACTTCCTGAACCTCTTCGTTTTCGTTTATTTGGATGACATCCTCATTTACTCCCAAACCCTCTCAGAGCATCAACATCATGTGCGCCTCGTACTCCGACTCCTCAAGAACCGACTTTTCATCAAAGCCGAAAAGTGCGAGTTCCACAAACCTTCCGTTACCTTCCTTGGTCTGATCTTGGAAGGGGGGCGGGTCCGATCAGACCCAGAAAAGATCAAGGCTGTCATCGAGTGGCCGGTGCCCGAGAACCGCAAGGAGCTGCAACGTTTCCTCGGTTTTGCCAATTTCTACCGCCGCTTCATCCGTAGTTACAGCCAGATCGCCGCCCCCCTCCATGCCCTCACATCCATTAAGATCCCTTTCGAGTGGAGTACAGAGGCTAACTCTGCGTTCTGCAATTTAAAGGAGAGGTTCTCCCGAGCTCCTATCCTCATCCACCCCGATCAAACCAAACAGTTTGTTGTGGAAATCGACGCCTCCGACACAGGAGTGGGGGCCGTGCTCTCTCAGTGCTCAGACCAAGATCAGAAGATGCAACCCTGTGCCTTCTTCCCCCGTCGTCTGTCCCCCGCAGAACGCAATTACGACGTTGGGGACAGGGAACTTTTGGGCATAAAATTAGCCCTAGAGGAATGGCGCCACTGGCTTGAAGGATCCGAGCAGCCCGTGTTGATATGGACAGACCATAAGAACCTGGCCTACCTGCAAACAGCCAAACGCCTCAACCCCAGGCAGGCCCGTTGGTCTCTTTTTTTTTTCCCGATTTAACTTAACAATTTCTTACCGCCCGGGTTCCAAGAACCTAAAGCCCGACGCCCTTTCCCGCCTGTATGCGCCCCTGGACTCCGTTAAGGAACCCGCCCCCATCCTACCCCCGACCTGCACCTTTGGTGCGCTGCAGTGGGAGATTCAGGACCTCATCTCCCGAGCCCTGAACTCCGACCCTGATCCGGGAAACGGCCCGCCCAACCGGACCTACGTCCCCTCCTCCGTGCGGCTTCAGGTTATCCAGTGGGCACACTCTGAGAAATTCTCTGCGCATCCCGGTGTCCACAGAACCCTCACGTTCATCTCCCCGCGGTTTTGGTGGCCCTCCTTGTCCAAAGCCAGCCCTCCAGACGGCCCAGCTCCTGGTGAAGCATGTTTTTCGCCTGCATGGCATCCCGCAGGATGTTCTGTCTGATCATGGTCCTCAATTTATATCACGGGTCTGGAAGGAGTTTGCCTCGGCCATTGGTGCCAGGTACTCCTTAACCTCCGGTTACCACCCACAGACCAACGGTCAGACAGAGCGGCTAAACCAGGAGCTGGAGACCGCTCTGCGTTGTCTCACTTCCTTGAACCCCACTGACTGGAACCAATATTTGCCCTGGGTTGAATAAGCACACAACAGCCATGTCTCCTCCGCTACAGGCCTTTCCCCCTTCGAGACCTCCTTGGGGTACCAGCCTCCTCTCCTTCCCGAGGACCACAGACAGATCGCGTTCCCATCTGTCGAGACTCACATCAACCGCTGCAAACAATTCTGGGCCCAGACAATCCAAGCCCCGAAGACGTCAGCTGAAAGAAACCGTCGATTCGCTGATCGGAGGCGAATTCCGGCTCCCACCTACCACCCCGGTCAGCGAGTTTGGTTGTCCACTAGGGACATTCCAGCCAGGTCCTCCTGCCGCAAATTGTCTCCACGTTTTACTGGTCCCTATGAGATAGTTTCCATCGTCAGCCCCACAGCCGTCCGTCTCCGCCTCCCGTCTCACTCCCGAGCTCATCCTACGTTTCATGTTTCTCTAATCAAGCCCATCCTCCCCAGTCCGTGTGGCCCTCCGGCCGAACCCCCACCACCCACCCTTGATCATCTCGGACGTCAGGTTCAGAGGATCGTTGCCTCCCGTCGGCGCGGTAGAGGACATCAGTACCTCGTCGATTGGGTGGGCTGCGGTCCCGAGGATCGTTCGTGGGTTCCTGGGTCTTCCATTTGTGAAAGCTCCCTGATCAATGTTTTCTTGTCCTCTCGTCCCTCCACGTCCTCCTTAAGGTCGCCGGGTGGCGACCGTTGAGGGGGGGGTGGTGTCAGGACTCAGCTGGCAGAGCCGTGCAGTTTCTGCCGGCCCTGCCCTCTCTGCTTCCCTCCGCAGGTGTTTGCGGTTGACTGGTGGGCGGGGCACGCACACCTACGGTTGGTTCAGCAGCGTCGGGCCGCGCTATAAGAACTGCGCACGTACAGCAGGAATGGTATGCGAAAGGCCACTGTCTTCAACAGATCTCCAGTTTTCGATAAACTGATCCTCTCTCTGTGCTCTCCAGGTCTCACCGGATCGCCCTTCCCGGCGGATCCCTCTCTAGAAGTCACCTGTGCCCGCTCAGTACGGTTCCTCGGATCCCTTCCCCGTGCCAAGTATCTGAGCTGAAACCCCTCGGGACTCACCTGGTTCCTCCTGCTGCTCCTGGACCTCTGGATTCTCCGGCGCTGCTCGGATTCCGTTCAGCCTGCGCCCGCCGGTCACTCAGACACCTGCCACCAGCTCCATCAGGCAAGGCTGAGTCCGCCCCATCCTCCCCGGCCCGGTTTCCTGCGCCCAGTGGTGAGCTTATGCCCAACTCTAACGTTGTTAGGTTCCATCAACCCCTTTTTGACGTTTCCCTTTCCCTTGCAGCGTCTGAACGCGTCCTGGTCGGCCCTCGTTCCCGCTGTCCTCGTACCCTGATCTTCTGTTTAAATAAATCCTTTGAAACTGATCCCTGCTGCCGTTCGTGTCCTGCATGTGGGCCAAACACTTAAAACCAGCCATGACAAATTTGAAAATGCTTGAATTTTACTGTGTGAAAAATGTATGTATCCTGATCAGTCTACATCTGATGGACGATACCAGAAGGTAGTGCTGGGCGATATGGAAAATCACGATATGGACTATTTTATATCACAATAAAGATATATATCGCAATATGCCCCAATTAAGTACGTTTTCAGCGAATCTCTGAAAAATATGACAAAACAATATAATTGCTTACTTTTTTCCAACTTTATTTTGAAGTGACATTTATAGAACTGTCACAAATTAGAAAAATAAATTGTAGTGCAGCAACATAAATACATGAAATGAGGCGGAGGTAGCGCTACAGTACCCTTCACATTTTTTTCAAAATCTTACATGTTTTTAAATTAAATTACCAAAATAAATAAATCAAAGTGCACTAATGTTTACTTTAAGTTTCTGAGTAGAAAAGCACACATTTTGAATGAAAGTTGGTTACAAAAATAAACAGTTTTTCAAGTTTCTGAAATCTTTAACCTTGTAGTGCAAGGTTTGCATAACATAATGGCAATATAAATGATCAAAAGTAAATAAATCAGGGTTGAATATAACTAAACTGTTTAAGGCATCAACCATCTAAAAAGTGCAAACATAAAGGATACATTGTCGACGTAGAAATGTCGTTTCTGTCAAATTTATAGGTTGAGTGCGAGGAAGACAAGTTGGTCAACTGTATTTGGCTTAAGACATGACCTCTTACATGTGACAATGTTCCCACTCACACTGAAGGCCCGTTCAGATGAAGAACTAGTAGCAGGAATGCACAAGTACTTCTTAGCAAGCCTGGCCACTAATGGGAAGTTTAACCCATCCCAGAGGGTCAGCCTCTGAATCAGGCCCAGGTGTCTGAAGATACATGGAGAGCTCCAGTTCAATGGATGCTCTGCTTGACTGAGAGCGGCTGGTGTCTTGGCCTGCAGCTGGTGCCTTTTTGAAGTAGCTCCCCAAACTCTTCTTTGTCTTCTTTGTTGGATAAGGAAGGTCTGGATCATCTTCAGCAGCTGGTGGTGAAATGGAGGTGGCTGTTTCTGCACTTTCAGGTGCCGGCGTTGCCATGTCCACCAGCTCTGCTGCAGCTTTCATCTTTATGAACTCCACCCTCTGTTCCTTCATGTAGGCTGTCTTAAACCGTGGGTCAACAAATGTCGCCATGTCTAGAAGGTTGTTGGTGGTACAGTCATCATACTTTTCATTGAGGTACTTAAGGATACCCTCTTTGATTGCTTTTGAGAGCTCTGTGTCCCCATCTTTCTGGTTCAGTATTTCGTTGTTGAAGAGGTGCAGTACTGGTTTCAGAAAAGATACGGTGACGTACTTCTCCCCCGATAAAGCATCAATAAACTCGAACAGTGGACCCAGTGCCTTGTTCATGGACTCTAGTACCATCATATCTTGCCAGCTTGGCACCAGATTTCTTGCCTAAGTCAGATAGCAAAGGAAATGGGTTACTGTCATCAGGAAGTGAATCTAGGCTGCAAACATAATCAGAATCCAAGGAATCTGTGCAATGTCCAGTACATGTCTCACCTTCTTGTCTGCAAGAAGGACCTGTGACAGAGCTTTCTCCTGCTCCAGGAACCTCTGGATCATCTGCTGCCGTGAATCCCATCTTGTGGGGGTTTCAGTGATAAGCTGATGGGGAGGCAAGCCCAGCACTGCTTGAGCCTTGGCCAAATCACGTTTTCTCTTCCACGAGTTAGAGAATGCACTCACAACCTTTTTACAGACCCCAACTGCACGTTCCACAGCCTGCTTTGTAGATGCTGGTGTGAGAGCTTTCAAGGCGTTCTCTGTATAGATAAAAGAAAAATGTATGTAATTTAATAACAATTGTGAATTTTATGATATAAATTATAAATACATTTATTTTATAATAAAATCTAATTAAATCTGCACGCAACTCCCGTTATCTATTATGAGACCCACCGCCAGGATTACTCCATTAGCTGGGCGAAAACCCTGTTCAGTATTAATGTGTTGTGTGTAGGCTGATCAAACATAAAACAGGATAAACAAACAAGTTAAATTTCACTAATATTTTGTTGTTGTAAGTTTAATTAAGAATCGTCATTGTCACCACTTGTTACCATGGTGAAATTATTTGAGAAAGACAGCAGCTCAAGAAGTACACAGATAACATAATACACAGAAAAAACAGACACGCTCCCTCAGTGATGCACTCATGCTCGCACTAAATTACACTTAAATTACACTTACCAATAGCTAGCTGGAGACGGTGACCAAAGCATTGTAGCCGTTGCCATTCATTCAGTTCCATTGCAGTGATGTTGTTGGTGGCATTATCTGTGGTGACACAGACTAGGTGGCATTCTTGCAGCCCCCATGACTCCAGTGTATCTCTGAGACCTATATAGATAAACGCTTTTACTTATATATAAATAAATATTATGAATAGAATAAATGTGCAGCAATAGCAGAATGACACAATTACTGTTCCAGTAACATACCTTGGGCTAACATGGCTCCTGTGTGGTCATCTGGAAAGTAGGCAGTCTGTAAGCAGCGAGCGCAGAGGGTCCAGTCTTCACTGATGAAATGGATGGTTACACTCATATAGGGCTGCGTCACCCTGCTTGTCCACAGGTCTGTTGTCAAGGCGTAATGCACCACGCTGCAAACCTCCTTTTCTACTTTGGCCCGGCATGCGTCATATAAGCGAGGCAACTCCACTTGACTGAAGTGCTTGCGACTGGGCATAACGTACCTCGGGTCAAGTACTTTGACAAGCTCTCGGAAGCTCTCCTTCTCAACTTCGTACATGGGGACCATGCCTTTACATATGTAATGCGCAATGGCAACTGTGATTTGTTTATGTCGCTGAGAAGTTTTCTCATACGGGATGCATTGTGCTAACGACTCCGTTATCTTTGGCTGGCTATGATTTTTATTTTTGCAACTTCCTCCTGCTGTTTCACAACTTGCTTTACCTCGCACCTTTTGGATCCTTATGTATTCTTTTTCGTGGTTCTTCTTTAGGTGATAGAAGAGGTTTGTCGTGTTGCCGTCGGGTGAGGGAACAGTCTTGTAGCATAGTTTGCAAATGACCGTCGTCTGCTCCGTGTCGGACTTCTTAAATCCAAAATGTAACCAAATCACAGACGTACCCCCTCTTTTTGGTAAAAGTGCTTCATCTTGTGTTGCCTGCATAGCTGTCTCTGTTTTTTGCGACCACGGGTTTAAAACTTCAGCCTCCTGCGTCTCCATCTCTCAGCTCTCATGAGTTAACGTAAAGCATGTCGCAAACCCGCGTGTGAGTCAAGCCGTAAAGCAGCGTCATGTTGCAAAACCACAAGACGGCGCTTCTTTGTGAATTAAAGATAAGATAAGATAAGATAGTCTTTATTGATCTCACAATGGAGAAATTCACTCGTCACATCGGCTCATACAAGAAGGTGCAGAGTAGGGAAGGTGCATTCAGTTATATACAGCGAATCTTCATATCTACAATGGATCAAAAGAATACCAAAAAAAAATACAAAAAAGGAAATAGGAATGTAAATGTCTCATTTACATTCTTAGTGGTCTATATATATATATATATATATATATATATATATATATATATAACATATCTATATACTTAAATATATACATATATCTATGCGCCTACTTACATACGCACCTACGCGTATGTACGTGCATATACATTGTATACATTTGTACATACATACATACATACATGTGTACTGACTTATGTTCAAGTGTTGATAGCAGCAGAAGTCACTACATCAGGAATTATTGCACGGGTTGTAGGACAGTGTATTAAATAGATTATTGCACCTCGGTTATTGCACATTAAATATTACAGTTATGGTCACAGTTGCAGTTACAGTGCAGCATTGTAAAATCTGATAGCAGTAGGAATGAATGACCTGCGATAGCGCTCCGTTTTACAGACAGGATGTCTAAGTCTTGCACTGAAGGAGCTGCTCAGCTCCTCTACAGTCTGGTGCAGGGGGTGGAAGGTGTTGTCCATGATGGATGTGAGCTTGGACAACACCCTCCTCTCAGCTACTTCCTCCACTGAGTCCAGAGAGCAGCCCAGGACAGAAGTGGCCTTCCTCACCAGCTTGTTCAGCCTCTTTCTGTCCCGCTCTGCACTGCCAGGAGCCCAGCAGACGACAGCGTAGAGGAGGGCTGAGGCCACCACAGAGTCATAGAAGGTCTTTAGCAGAGGCCTGCCCACTCCAAAGGACCTCAGCCTCCTGAGGAGGTGGAGCCGGCTCTGGCCCTTCTTATACAGGGCGTCGGTGTTATGTGTCCAGTCCAGCTTATTGTTGACGTGAACACCCAGGTATTTGAAACTCTCCACAGTTTCTATGTCCTGCCCCTGGATGTTCACAGGTGAGTGAGGTGGGGGTCTTCTCCTGAAGTCTATCACCATCTCCTTGGTCTTACTGGTGTTTAAGCACAGATGGTTCTTCTCACACCAGTCCACAAAGTCCATGATGACCGACCGGTACTCCAGCTCGTTCCCCTCAGACACACAGCCCACAATGGCCGAGTCGTCAGAGAACTTCTGAAGGTGGCAGCTGTCCGTGTTGTAGGTGAAGTCCGAGGTGTAGAGGGTGAAGAGAAACGGAGATAGAACGGTGCCCTGGGGGGCCCCGGTGCTGCAAAGTGCCACCTCTGACTGACATTCGTGCAGCCGCACGTACTGAGGGCGGTCAGTGAGGTAGTCCATGGTCCAGTCAGCCAGATGTTTGTCCACTCCAGCGTCCTCCAGCTTCCCCCTCAGCAGCACCGGTCTGATGGTGTTGAAAGCGCTGGAGAAGTCAAAGAACATGACTCTCACAGCGCTCCCGGTGGTCTCCAGGTGGGTTAGCGCCCGCTGCAGCAGGTAGATGATGGCATCCTCTACTCCGATGTTGGGCTGGTAGGCAAACTGCAGCGGGTCCAGGGTGGGGCTCACCACGGTGCGCAGGTGAGCTAGGATGAGGCGCTCCATGGTCTTCATCAGGTGGGAGGTCAGGGAGACTGGTCTGAAGTCGGCCGGTTCCCTGGCGTGCGGTGTTTTGGGGACCGGTACCACACAGGAGGTGAGCGCGGGGGTGCTGTGTTTGCAGTTTGTTTACAGCGGCGTGGATCCGCTCACACGCGGCGGCGGCGGCGGCGGAGGGAGGGATGTAAACACAGAGCATGATCACGTGGCCGAACTCTCTCGGCAAGTAATAAGGTCTTAAGCTCACTGCGAGAAGTTCAACATCCGAGCAGCATATCTGCTGCTTCACGTGAACATGCGCCGCGCCACACCACCTCTCATTCACAAACACCGCCAGCCCTCCCCCTCTCTTTTTTCCGCTCCCCGCAAAAGTTCTGTCCGCGCGGATAAGTTTAAAGCCGTCCAGGGAGACCACTGAGTCCGGGACAGATCCATCTAACCACGTCTCCGTGAAGCACATAATGCTAGCGTCTCTGTACTTACTCTGGAAACGGGTTAGTGCTGTGAGTTCCTCGGTCTTGTTCCGTAAAGATCTAACGTTTCCAGTGACAACAGATGGTAAATAACCTTTCCTCCGCTTCGTCCTCCCGCCCCGACATCCTCTACGCCTCCTCCGTATTTCTGCGGGGATGTATAGTTTCTCAGCGTGGTGATGAACGGGGCCGCAGCGCGAGGAGTCACGTAGTCCTAGAAGCTGGTTCCTCGTGTAGATCAAGGGACGCTCGGAGTCGCGGACAAAGGGATCTCCACTCGCGGCATCGAAATGTGCCGAAAGTAACAAAAATATAATCACTAGAGTCCCAAACGTTGGTTTCTTCAGGGCATCTAGGCTCAGAATACCCGATGCGGTATTCAAAAATATACAAGCAATCCAGAAAACACAATAAAAAGGAGAAAGTAGGAAAAGAAGGGATACAGCCGATGTGACTGGCTGCTGCCTGCGCAGCGCCATCTTGCTGATGAAAATAAATAAATCTTATCACTTTTAAACTGTGTGTAGGCTACGTGACTACGCTAATACATTACTTACAGTCTACCTTGGGAAATATTTGCTTGAATACGAGATAAAATGGTGTTAGAAACGATAGAAACGGTAGAATAGAATTAGCACTGCAGACACTTTTCTATCGTCCGTACGATATGTATCGTCCTATCGGCCAGCCCTACCAGAAGGAGTTAAAGAATCAGTACAAAACTTTGTTGTAGTAAGAAAAAAATGTTCCCTGGTTACACTAAACACAGTGTTAGGACAGAAAGATAAATAACAAGCGTTTAAACGATAAATGTGAAATTATGACTTTGATTGTTATAATTTATCTGTAGCACTTAAGTATATCTGAAAAAGAAATGCTTCTTTGAAACTTCCAAAAATTATGGAAATGCATTTCTCACTCTAATACATATGTATCTTTCAAATGTTTTAGACAAGGTACAATCTGAAGGAAGCAGATTTCACCTACCCCATTTACACTACCCTTTTTTAACCGTGCCGAGACCGTCCGAGCTCGGTAATTGAGATAACTATCGAGTGTAAATGGATCGCAAACTGAACTGAACCGTGCCAGACACAACCGGACCGCGCTAAATCTAGACCAGTTCGATGGGTGGGCTCGGCCCGGTTTTTCAGTGGCACTGTTCTCTGATAACAAAGGGCGCATGAGCAGACCGCGTCATCTCCTTACAGTCAGCTGACTAATTTTGCGGTTTCAGACATTCATAACAATATTAGCTTCCTTACCGTGTCACACGGTTTCCAGTGATGATTCTGCTTAGCAGTGTGATGAACCTCGACGTCTGTCGTTTGTTTCCTGCGTCTGTAAGCCCTGATTAGACGTTCGTTAGTCTTATCCACTTCCCAAAAGCCGACTTCGTCAAGTAAATTCACTAAATGTCGCCTTCTTTGCCTGACTCTCCGCAAACAACGGAATATCACAATTATAACCAAGCATAATTTCCTGAATGTTACGGGCGCCGCCATTTTGATTTGCTTGAGTCCCTCCTTCAATCCCAGAGAGCAGTAGTACCGTAGATCGTCACTAGGAGGTGAACTGTGCTAGTGTGATGTGTAAATGGTCGTCAGAACCAAGCTTGGCACGGTTAACTCGGTCCGAGCTCGGCATGGATCGGTTTAACAAGGGTAGTGTAAATGGGGCTACCATTGCACACAAATGCTGAATCACCTCCTTTTAGTAATTGTAAAATGATCTAGAACTTACGGAGATTCTTTACTTAACTGAACATTCTCAAACTATAGAAGATAGTTTTTTAATATAGTGTAAAGCAGGGAGGGAATAAAGAACTGTATACCAAATGTTAAGTCATACAAATGAACAAAGAGAGAAAGAAATTCAATTAACACTAGAAAATTCCTATACTGATAAACTACAAATACAGAATCTCATGTTTGGTTTAAATGAGGTAAAACAAAGAAAGTAATTAGCACATTTTTTTTTACCAATATATATTTTATTGAGATTTTTGCATTTTGAAAATACAAACATGTAATTATCATAATTAGCACATTTTTATTTATAAAGCCAAAAATAATAATTTAGATTTGTTTTTGTTTTTTTCCCCAGCTTTGTCTTCCATCATGGTGAACCAAGTTCAACAAGTGGAAGGTTGCTGGCAGTCAACTAAAGGTGAATCAAGCGGAGCCAGCAACAGCAGCGGAGAGAGCTCCAAGGAGGGCTCTCGATGCTCAACGCCTGTGGTTGATGCTGATCGCTCTGACCGGCTGCGGGAAAAGATGAGGAAGAGGATTGCTTCCGGAGATCAGTGGTTTTCTCTGGAGTTCTTCCCTCCACGCACGGCTAGTGGGGCTGTAAACCTAATCTCAAGGTACAAAAAAACAACTCCAATTCTCCTCAAGGCCCACTGAGGGCCTTTCAGACCTTTACTTTGGAGTTTGGCTGCTTGTTTAATCATGCTCGGTCCAGTTTTTGTTTCTGCCCATGGCAGAATATCCTGCGTGAAATCTATGGTGGACAAGTTTGGAATAAATAAAAGCATATCTAGGAGATGAACAGTATCTTGATTAAGTCTTGTCGAGAACATTTGACACAGGACTTGAGAGATGATTAATTTTCTGGCAATTATTTGCCGCATGCCTTGTTTTCAACTTGTTGACGTCATATTATGCCCATTACACACATATGCACACACAGCTCCACAGTTATATAACAAACCTTTTCATGCACTGCAAAATGAAACATGTTCTAAGATGCTCCAAGGCATCTTAACTCAGTGTTGATCACAGTAAACTCCTACAGTTTTGATAAGAAGCTGTCGAAAAACAGCACCACAACCATTTAGTTTGTAAACTAAATATTGCCAATTGCCATGAGTAGAACACTTGTATGAGCTTTTTGTCATGGGAGTTAGTCAGGAGGGTTATGGGCGCCTCCTGACTAACTCCTGACTAACTCCCATGACAAAAAGCTCATACAAGTGTTCTACTCATGGCAATTGGCAATATTTAGTTTACAAACTAAATATTTAGCTTGCCAATTATCTACTTGGTTAGCAAGCTAAATACACTGCTCAAAAATAAAAGGAACACTTAAATAACAAATCCTAGATCTGAATGAATGAAATATTCTTATTAAATACTTTATTCTTTATGTAGTTGAATGTGCTGACAACAAAATCACACAGAATTTAGTTTATTGGCAGTTGGCAAACATCTTTTCAGTGTGCATTACCGTCACCAACTGGTGAGAAGTGTGCGTCAGCCAGCATTGACGGCTGCCTGCATGAGGTAAACGGCTCCACCACATGGCACCACATAACGAATCGATAATGGAATTCGTTGCCAACGCTTTAAATTATCGATTTTATCAATTCGTTGTTGCAGCCCTAAACTAAACATTTAATTTCCTAACTAAATATTCAATTAGCAAGCTAAATATTTTATTTGCAAACTAAATATTTAGTTTCAAGTTAAATATTTATTTGCCAAGCTAAAATATTTTGCTTGGAACTAAATGTTTAGCTAATATGCAAATTCCCTTGCCGATAAGCGCTTCAGTCGTCACTCATTACCCATTTCGGTAACACTATAATAACTACCCGTTATAACTAAACAATGGATAAATTGTAAACTGTTAATTAATGAGTTATTAATCACTTGTTAAGTGTTTGTTAATAGTTTGCTAAGGCTTTATAACTGCCTTATAGATAGTTAATAGACCATTAATTACTTACTAATGACTTGTTAAGTATCAGTTAATAGTTTATATATGTTATTGGGACGTTATTCTGAAGTTGCAACTATTCCTCGTTTAACTGCTGATAAATGAGGAATAGCTACAACTTTTAGAATAACGTCTCAATAAAATACATAAGCTTATAACGAATACTTAACTACTACATTAACTCACAATTTACAGATCACTTGTTAATAGTTTGTGAACCATCTACTAATACCAGTGAAACTTTGTAGAACAGCAAATGATTGAAAAAAGTTCAAGGTACAGAAATTTGACGTGATATTTAAAATCACATTTTTGTACCTCAACCTTCTTCCACCCATAGACTTTTTTGTGTACTATATTTTACCAAAGACATACAACAGATAACGTGTTGAGCATTGTCTTTAATGTACAGAAACACACATAATGAGCCATCACATGGCAGAACAGCAGTATATAACAGTATACAAACCCATGAGGTTTGGGCACTTTTTGTTCTAAACAATTAATAAACAGAATATATTTCAGAGAGACATTTAATGTCTATACATCACAGCAATGTCATGGATTTTCCGTCCTAATGGCCTCTTGTGCTGCTTACAGGCAAGCCACTCATACCATTCAATAACTCTGAGATGGTCTGCCAGTAACTCCTCTGAATGATTCCCCCTGAGTCTCCACACATTTTCCTTAACCGTTCTCCAGGCCCTCTCTATGTGCTGAGTATGTGCACCTGTTTGGGCATCAACATATGACACTGTGATTGACAGTGAAATGGGTGTAACCTAGCTGAGGTAAAGCATTGCGATAAGCCCACCAGTCATCACTTATAATTGTAGATGCCACTTTAACATGGTGAGCTATAAGCGGCACCAGACCTCTCCTTCTTCTTCTCTAGACTAAGCGGAGAACAGGCTTTGCATGTCTTCTCCCTCTCTGGTTCACACCTAGCATCCCAAATACCCACTTCTTCCTCTTCCAGCCACCAGACATTCGTCCCCGTCCATACTGTTGACAACATAAAATATTAGGAATTATTCTTGTTTATACAAAATGAATAACATTGTAATAATGTTGTAATGTACCTTACTATCTTGTTAATAGTAAATGCTGCTTGCCTTTCTTTTGTGTCTAAAGTGGCTCTCATCAATGGCCGCCCTCCAATGTACTGGCCTGTTTCTCGCTGATATCAGTAGTGCAAACATCTCGCAGCTTTTGAGCCATCTTGGACAGGGTTGCTGAGCTTCCAGAGATGTCATCATTGATCATGTCCACTTGACGTAGACGCAGGCCTTGTGCAAATCTAAACAATTATATCACAGTTAGCAATAAAGTGGTTCTTTTTTTTATTTGATGCACAAATTTAGCCTCTACTGCACCCAAGGATATGAAAATTGTCTGCCATTGTATAGACAAAAACGGCAATACTGATGGAAAATATATTTCAAGATTTGAAGACTGTGTGGAATAATGGGCCAAAATCCCACCCGAGCAATGCATGCGACTAAGTTCTCCATATAAGAGGTGTCTTGAAGCTGTCATTGCCAACAAAGGCTTTTGTACAAAGTACTAAATACATTTCAGTAAGTGTGTTCAGTACTTTTTCCCTGTGCCATTTCACTTTATTATCTATGGTTTGATTTCGTGTGTGGATTGTGTGGATTGTTACCGATTTCTGGTGAAAATGTCATGTCAGTAGCACCTCTAGAAATATATTTACTGAGAAAACAGTGCCGTGTTCAATACAGTTATTGTTTGTGACAGCATAATATTTCAGTAGAAATACTGTATAAACACTTTTCATTATAGACAGACATATACCTATGCCAGGGTGCCCAAACTTTTTGCACAGAGGGCCAGATTTGGTCAGATGAAAATGTATGGGGGCCGGCCATATGGCTGGACATTCCTCGAACCATTACCATTGTAAACTAACATGTAAATATGTAATTACATCACTTTGCTGTCTGCAGATAGGACGATATTGCAAATGAGAATCTGTTGTCAATTGCATTAACAGGATAGTTAAAGGTTAAAATAATAATAAATAAAGCTACGAATGAACAATTTTATGAAAGTTGACTGAAATTTTTATTACATGTATTGATTTTGTTTTAACAAATCACATCCCGGTACATTTTGAAAAAAAATACAGTCAAATCAGATAGCAGAAATGTGACAAAACTGTGGTCTGATCGTCACAAAAAAGCAATTCACAGAGACTTTAGTTTATTCTCCTCAGAATAAAAAAATGACCTGCATTAATGAGAAGGGTGATATTGGTGTTTTGACTGCAGTAAACAGGCCAGGTCTGGATCAGAAGCAGTGGTTTTGATGCGCAAGATGTCACACAGGTGAGAGTCACTTAGTCTTGTGCTCACCCGGTTCTTGTTAATGTTCATAACTGAAAACGTCTTCTCGCACAAGTATGTCGAGCCAAACAAGCTCAGCTTTTTCTTCGCAAATGTCCGAATCTTTTGGAACCTGTCTTTGTCCAGCTTGCGGTAAAAGTTGCCGAGAGGGAGTTGTGGGTAGTGACTGTGACCCTCCGTGTCACACTGCAGCTCAATGAGCTCCAGTTGCAGGTGGTCTGGAGCGTCATTAGGATCCACGGAAAACGTGGAGGAAAAAAGTGTGATTTCCTTTTCAATAACTACAAAATCCCTGAAACGCCGCTGAAACTCCTTATTCGGAGATGAAATTTTCTGCATACTTCCTCATTTGTGCACAAAAAAGTTTTCTCTGGAAAACTAGTCTTAATTTCCTGCAGTGATGGGAAATGTGCGGTATTGGGCTGCGTTTGTGTCAGGTGCCTTTGGAAAGTAGCAGCTTTGTCCCAAAAGCTTTAAAGGCATACTATGCAACATTTTTCAGTTAATTAATATGTTCCATACCGTTTTGGATGATTAAATGAGTCATTTCAGGTTGAACTAAGGTTTTCTCGGCCGCCCTGGTGGTCTGTGGGGGAAATACCGCACTTGCAATGCGGTACCGCGCGCGAGCTATTTTTAGAAACACAACGTCACGATGACGTCACATCACGTGGTACGCAGTAGGGCAAACTCCCAAACGCGCCGCTGTTTTGGTGTGGAAGAGACGTGCGTTAGCCTAGGTTTTACTCGGTAAACGACTGCTTTTTCCAACATCTAAGACCATGGTTTATAAACATTGTTGCTATGGGACGTGCAACAGCGACTCGAGGTACGCTGATCGGCCGCATATGAAGGATGTTTTCTTCATTAATTTCCCGAAACTCAAGAGTGCCAAGGAGAAATGTGTGCGTTGGGTACACTTGTGCGGGCGGCCTACACAACATTTCAACCCGGAAAAAGTTACCAAATTCACCTACATATGTAGCAAGCATTTTGTCGGTGGAAAGGGTGATGATAGCATATAGGCTAGCATGTTAGCAGGCGCTAACATGGTACCCTGCTACCGGGATAACTTACTCAAAAACAAACGCCCTGAATCTCTTAAGCGAAAGATTCTGAGATGTGAACAATCGTTTTGTAGCTACCTATTGGCAAGATATACAGATTCCTGGACGTTGAGTGCAAACAAACAAAAAAGGCCGACGTGAACGGAGCACGGTGGAAATCATAACAAAGGCATGAACGCCGAGCAGGGAAAAAAACAAAGCTTACCGTTGAATCAACTCGGCCCGTCTTCCGGTTTTTTTGAGCCCTCGACACTCAAGCCACCGTTTCAGCTGAAGGTTGGTGTGTTCTTCCACAGTGCGACCAGTAAACCGTGCGCCTGGGACATCGTCTTGGGTAAGTTTAATGGCTGCAAAGTCGGTCATATCGCTGGTTCTGTTGCGCTTGTAATGGCTGGTTTGTATGTGCGTTCTACGACTGTTTGCCCTACCGGTGCGGCAAAAGGGGCGTTACTCTTAAGGCCGTGACGTCACGTGCGCGGTACCGCATTGCAGGAGCCCTCGGCCCGCGCCCACAGGCTCAGAATCTCGTGCAAGATCGCGAGAGTCGGTCTTGCTTTACGGCGAGAACTGCTACACGCCCGCAGTGAAAGGCATGCTCGTTGGTAGCGCAGTGGCGATATTTGTGCAGTTATCATGGCGGAACCAGCGAGAAAACAGCGAAAGCCCATGTCGGAGCAGGCAAGAAAGAGGAAAAGGGCTCTGGACAGAGAGAGGAGTCGTACACGGGTGAACATAGAAGGCTGCAAGGCTGACGCGGACCTCGCGTTTCTGCTGATGCGATTGTAAGTAACATTGTAGGGTTTCCCTCATGCTACCGCCTCGCCGACATTCCAAAAAAATAATAATAAAAAAATAAAACTAACTCGATATGCGCGCCGCTCTGCTCAGCCGGTCAGCGGCGCAAAGTTTGTCTCCCCCCCCGCTCTGCTCAGCCGGTCAGCGGTGCAAAGTTTGTCTCCCCCCCGCTCCGCTCCGCCGGTCAGCGGTGAAAAGTTTGTCTCCCCCCCGCTCCGCTCCGCTCAGCCGGTCAGCGGTGCAAAGTTTGTCTCCCCCCCGCTCCGCTCAGCCGGTCAGCGGTGAAAAGTTTGTCTCCCCCCCGCTCCGCTCCGCTCTGCTCAGCGGCGCAAAGTTTGTCTCCCCCCCGCTCCGCTCAGCCGGTCAGCGGTGCAAAGTGTGTCTCCCCCCTCCCCGCTCCGCCGGTCGTCCCAAATTCCTAGGGGAAACACTGCATTGGAATGGTTTCTCTCTCTCTGTGTGCATGTTCATACTTTCACTGTGTTAGTCATTGTTTGTACTGCGGTTTTTTCGACTTTTGTATTCGTTGCATTCGCCTGTCTGCCAGGGTTTCCCGCAGCGCTATCTTCGCCTCGCCAAACTCACGCTACCGCCTCGCCAACATTCCCAAAAAAAAAAAAAAGTGATGTTAACAACGTGTCGTCGTCTCTCTCCCCACCCCCCCACCCCCCGCTCCGCGATTCGGTCCGCGGGCAACGTGTCGTCCAACAACCCCTCCCCCCCCCCAGCCGCGGACAACGTGTCGTCCAACAACAACAACCCCCCGCCTCGCATAACCAAATTCCTGCGGGAAACACTGTTAAGCTCAAAACAACCGCGCCTGGCTTGACGGACAAACCAGGAGAACAGCTGAGCATATTTACGACAGTGCACTTTTACTTTCGCCCTCTGGGGGGAGCCTCGCTGGAAAATCAACCCCGGTTGCATAGTATACCTTTAATGGAGGTGTACAGTTGGCTTACCATTGCATTTTGCCACTGAAGGCTTGTGTTCAGTGCGTTCAGATGTCGTGTTATATCAACCAAAAATCCAAAATCAGCCTGCCAAACAGGATCAGATATTTCTGGCATTGGTTGTCCCTTTTGTGCCAGGAACTGTCCAATCTCCTTTCTGAGGGAGTAGAATCGCTGCAGTGCAGACCCCTGAATGAGCCATCTTATGTCATTGTGATACACAACATCTCCATATTCAGCGTGGATGTCGAGGAGAAACTGCTGAAACTGGCGGTGGCACGGGGCTCTGGAGCCAATAAAATTAATTGCCTTTATCACGGGTTTCATAACGTGATCATATTTCAGATGTTTGGCACACAGAACTTGTTGGTGTATAATACAGTGGAGTTTTATAGCGTTACCTCCCTCTTCGCTGACTTTTTTTGCAGACTAGCGTTGATAGCCCACTTTGCTCACCAACCATGGCAGGTGCGCCGTCCGTAATAATCCCAGTGATTTTATTCCACTGTAGTTTCATATCATTTACGGTGGAACAAACAGAAGCGAACAAATCTATTCCTCTCGTTTGGTCCGTAAGGCTCTGAAGGTCGAGAAGCTCTTCACTCACGTTCATTTCATTGTCCATTCCTCTAAGAAAAATCAGTAACTGAGCGGTGTCGGACGCATCCATGCTTTTGTCGCAGGCTAACGAAAAAAAGACAAACTCCTCTCCTTTTGCCTCTAACTGTCCCTTGATATCAGATAAAATTTCTTCAGTCCTCCGTGACCCAGGCAACATTGGCAAAGTCTTGCTTTTTCTCAGGACAAATTCTCTCCACCAGTTGCATCACGCAATCTTTAATAAATTCACCATCAGTGAAAGGTTTGCAGTGCTTGGCAATTAGCATTGCCACCTCGTAACTAGCCTTTGTAGAATTTTCTTTTGATTCACGGGCTCTCGTGAAAAAACTGAGCTGTCAAAGCTGCTTCCAGTTGTTTCAGTTTTTCGGTGCGTTCGTTCGCGGTTAACTTGTCGTAGTTAACATGTTTCGTCTGGTAGTGCCTCTTGATATTAAATTCTTTGAAAACAGCCACAGTCTCTTAGCAAATTAGGCAGACACAGTTGTTTCGAATCTCAGCGAAAAAGTACTCAGATTTCCACTTGTCCTTGTAACGGCGGCCCTCATTGTCAACTTTCCTCTTTTTCGTACTAGTTGCCATTTTTGTAGTGGATTCAAAATATTCTTTATGCTCGAGCGCGAATATGCTGTTAGCTCATTGGTCACAGAGCAGGACGGGGGATAGGAAGTTTACCGGCAATTATTTTACTCTCACAGTAACACGGTAACTAGCAGAATATGTCAGAGCGGGGCCGGGGGCCGGGCAAATGACCGGGCCCTTTAATAAAGAGGTTGGTGATGATGAGGTTTACCCAGAATGCACTTAAAATATCGGAGATCCACTTGGAAATTTGCATGATAAAGTTAAATATAAGAGTGAAAATAAAGCCAGTCATGCAGAATAATATTTTACACCAACCACATCACTAAAATCAGTCAGTCTTTTACAGTTTTTTAGAAACCATGACTGAGTCCTTACTGTGTAGCAGTTATAAACAATTCTCTGTAACAAGACTTGACCTTATGCTGTTTACTGTCATGAAAAAATGAATGTAGGGTCTTTATGGAATTATTTATCCACTATCTTTCAGGCAGTACAGCAATAGCCCAGCAATCAGCTGGGCTATTGCATATCGTATGTGTGTATTGTTGTCTGCGGGAAAGTGCGCTAGCGGGCCACATATCACTGAATTTATGACAGGTTGCTTCGGGTCGGTGGAAATGTGGACGCAGGCCGTATTTGGCCCGTGGGCCGGACTTTGGGCATGCCTGCCATTGTGTATGGCTGTACACAAAGAGCATCCAGTTGAAGAGGGAAACTTTTGACTTGCTGAACATAGATTTGTGTCTAATTGACCTCTTCAGTTTCCTCCTTCTGTGGTTATGGTGTTTGCAAACCCTGAAAATATACAAACAAAGATAAGGATGACTCAGGCCATGGAGGTGACTAAAGCATCCTATCCTATCATTCCAGATACTGAGGCAACTGTAGCTCCAACAGCACATTTACATATTAAGAAGAATCAGCTAAAGCTTTGTGTGAGGCCAAGAAGCAGCACACATTTCATGTCAAGGACCTCCAAATTAATAATATTTGGCCATGGATCCCATCTGAAAATATTTTGTACCAGGTCCCTCCATAAAATGTGTTAAATGTTTCAAAAGTAGGGCTGGGCAACGATTAAAATATTTAATCGCGATTAATCGCTTAATTTGCCTGATTAATCATGATTAATCGCATTGTCTTTACAAACTCCAAGAATGAATTCAAAAGTAGTGTAAAGAGCACTTTTATTTTAATGTTCTGCTGCCATATGAACAAAAGTGTTGTAACATTTGTAGCACTTATCAGTAACACATATTTAGTGTAAAGCTCAACTTAAACTTGTAAAACAAAAAATAGCAATAATAATAAATTAAAGGTTATTGCCACTGACAGGGAATTCTCTTTATGGGAAAAAAATCTACCAAAAACAGGCAATTTCTGAGGTAACCGCAGGGAGCAGCATTACCACTTTATGTTCAATACCAAAGTTTAACTTGGCAGTGGTTACAACTAACTTGTTTCTGTCATATTCGTTGCTGGAAGAACTTTAAACTGAAATGCTTGCTAACTCGATATGCGTGCATTTGACGTTAACACGCGTTTTTTTGTTGTTGCTTTCTCGCGTGCATATAGTGAATGGCAGGGGAAAAACAGGCAAAAACACATGGATACTTTGAAACGAGAAGCGACTTCACCGACAGCGTCGATGCAGACCCCGCTCCGCACAAAACTTGTTCCGTTCGCCAACTCACGCCTCGCCTAAGCAAATTCCTGCGGGAAACACCGCCTTCCCCATGTCAGCTTTGTTTTTTTTCCGGCCAGCACCTTTCTTCCTCTTTGAATCCGAGGCTGGGCTGACAGCGAGGTTATTGGCGCATTATCGTTCTGATTCAAACCCCTACACCGCAGCAACAGACCTTCACAAAATAAAAGCATGTGAGCAACATGCGTTAATGCGCGTTAAAGTAAATATCACCGTTAATAGTCTAATGAATTAACGCGAAATTAACGTGTTAACTTGCCCAGCCCTATTCAAAAGTGTTGAATATTAATTTCTAGAAATGAAGGTTAACATTGTCCTGCGATAGACTGGCGACCTGTCCAGGGTGTACCCCGCCTCTCGCCAATTGAATGCTGGAGATAGGCACCAGCACCCCTCGCGACCCCAACAAGGGACAAGCATGACGGAAATGGATGGATGCATGGATAATGTTAACATGAATTATGATATATTGTGCACTCTTAATAGCTAACAATAAAATTAATTTAATTTTATGCAATAAAAGTTAATGCTCCTCCACGTCGAGAGGAGCCAGTTGAGGTGGCTCGGGCATCTGGTTAGGATGCCTCCTGGACGCCTCCCTCGTGAGGTGTTCCGGGCACGTCCCAGAGGGAGACCCAGGACACGCTGGAGGGACGGTTTCTCGGCTGGCCTGGGAACGCCTTGGGATTCCCCCGGAGGAGCTGGCCCAAGTGGCTGGGGAGAGGGACGTCTGGGCCTCCCTACTGAAGCTGCTACCCCCGCGACCCGACCCCGGATAAGCGGAAGACGATGGATGGATGGATGGATGGATGGATGGCAATAAAAATAAAACATACCATGCATAGTTATCCACACAAACTGATTCCTTGAATTTCATCTTGTTTGCAATTTTGACATCTCATCCCTCTTCTTAGAAGCCTTTTCTTCAGCATCCATTTGATTATTTCTCTGTGTCTTCTTTTAGATTTAGTTCTGCCTTCAATAAACTCTCTTAGCTCAGTGGCTAAACCAGGCATTATTTGGCCACGATATCATAATACGACTTGATTATGGCCGTTCTATTTTCTTCTCCGTTCTTTCCACACACATCACACAAACTTCCGAGTCTCTGTTCCTAGCTCCCGCCAGATTACTACGTATGAAACAAGCCAATCATAATTTTATTCACGGGTTGGAGGCGGAGCCTTCTCCATCATATTGGCTGGTTGTCAACTTGTCAATCATCTCGTATCACCACTGTGGCGTGAGTGACTAATACTTTTTCACTCACTCGGCAAATTCTTGATGCACAGCTCGTATTAGCATTGACTTCAAAGAATGAATACAAGGTCTGGTAAAACGTGCAATACCACTGTTTCCAGCGGCGATGCGCAAAATACCGAGATAAATCCAGGTACTGTCCGGAGGAAGAGAAAGAAGTCAACAGCGCAAACTACACCTGTGGACCATGTGGTGCATATGGACAACGGTAAGCTAGACTGCATGTTAACAAAGTCCTGCTAGAAAAAGGATTAGCCCGACTAGTGAAGTGTCCAGTGTTAAGTGTGCGTGTTGATGTGTGTGTGCGTGTTGATTCAATGTTGACGCTGTCAATTATAAAGGCTGAGCTATATATGGATGTTATATAGCATAATGGGTATCTTTTCCTGCTTTTTAAAGGTAAAGTGATGTAATTATCTCAATTTACGAGACTGA
Source organism: Fundulus diaphanus (assembly GCA_037039145.1). Lineage (NCBI taxonomy): Eukaryota > Metazoa > Chordata > Actinopteri > Cyprinodontiformes > Fundulidae > Fundulus > Fundulus diaphanus. The sequence continues at coordinate 4,895,295 of CM073129.1, read as the reverse complement.
TTTAGCTGGTAAAACTTGGTCTGGAACAACTGCAAAATAGTAAAACAAGAATGATCATACCCGTGATGATATGCATCTAAACTTTAGATTACACGAAATATCAAGGTATGTATCATACCATGACAGAACCTAAAAATATTGAGATATAGCTATACAATTACGTTCACTCATTCAGAGATCCAGGGCAGATATCTAGAGCCAGCTGCTCATTATTTTATTTTACCTTCATCTGGCTTTTATGATTGGAGTTTTTTTAATTCTTTATCCTTCCAGATACTGAGGCAACTGTAGCTCCAACAGCATACTTGCATTATTTAGAAGAAGCAGCTAAAGCTTCGTGAGGCCAAGAAGAAGCAGCACACACTCAAATAAAAAAAACAGTGACCTGACTAAGGAAAGAGACTCCCTCTGCCAGCAAATTGGTCAAAGTAAGTAGGCCTAACACTTTCTTGAAAAAACATGTTTGCACACCTGACAATGATACTTTGGTGCTTTGAAAAATATACAGTTAGTTGAGTGATAGAAATGGCAACATTTCATGGTGACAAGACCTTCAGCAGAGCACGAGTGTTATTACCCAAAACATACACATGAACAGTTAATATCTGGACGATAATATCTGTTGCATTTATTGACAGCAGACACATCTGTCCAACTGATGAGATCATGACTATATGAATCAGTGAAACTGAAAGTCTTAATAAATGTAAATGTTGATAATAATGTCTGTAAGTTGACTTGTATCATCATAGTTAGTAATGCATTTGGTAAAGTGTTTTCTATTATGTTGTATATACAGATGATGGTGGGACAATTGACACATCTTCCTCGGCCAACCCGTCACCTGGTGCATCTTCTTTCTCTCCATCCTCCAGTCCAACCAACTCCACATCATCTATTTCATCCAGCTCCTCTTTATCCTCTTCATCCAGCTCCTCATCCTCATCAATTGATTCTTCAGATTCAGAGAAGAAATTGAAGAAAAGACGCAAGAAGGAAAAGAAGCACCACCACCAGTCTCAAGAAAAAGGAGAAGAGGAAGAAAAAAAGAGAAGAAAAAAGGCAACATGGCAAGCAGAGAGGTAAGTGTAAAGAGAGGAAGGCAACAAGGCTGCATCCCTCATGCGTGTCAGGCATGTAGACATTACAGTGTCTGTCTGTCTGTCTCTCTCACACACACACACACACACACACACACACACACACACACACATATATATATATATATTATACACAGTCATGGAAAAAAATGAAGAGACCACCCTTGTTTTCTCATATTTCTTGGTCATTTTAATTCCTAGTACTACTAAAAGTACATTTGTCTGGACAAATGTAATGATAACAAAAATATCTTATAAGAGTTTAATTTAAGAACTGATATGATATGATCACTTAACTTGTCAAGAAGTGATTTTGGTTGTTAAGTGATTTTGGTTATTAAGTTCTTACATCAATAGCTATGGCACTGTACTGCTAAAAACAGCTTTTAGGCATCAAAACCACAGTTAATACTCGGTTGCATAACATTTATTTTGATGACTAGGGTGGTCTCTTAATTTTTTTCCAAGGCTGTATATCTTAGAGATGGGCATTTTAGGTAATTTTCATAGTCGACAAGTCAGGGAAATCAAAATCAATTAATCGATTAGTCCTGACGTCATCGTGATGTCATTTATAATAAAACAAATATACTTTACCCCAAAGTGAAATTGTAAAACGTGTGTGAGATCTTATTTACTGTATATATTGGGCATGTTCCATACATTATTTTTTTTTATCTTGTTTTATTTTTATTATTGTGTGGGCTCTACTGTGCTTTATTGAACACCAGAGAAAGCCTTATGTTGGCTGGGATTGAACTGGACTGTCTGCGTTCATATGGCGGCACATGAGCATTAAGTAACAACCGAACCAGTTATTTTTCTCATCTTGAAGTCCAGTCTTTTTGCTCCAGAATCAACATTTCTATGTTGGCTTAGTAACTGTGATGCTCTGGTCTTGTCTCCACGGTGAAAGCTCTGACATAAACAGCTGTTAAATTTCCTGAGGCGGAGGCGAGGTGATGCTCGCAGGTAACTGTCTCCACTTTACCCTGCAGTAGTGAAGCAGACATGGACTCTGCTGGAGCTCCAAGAGCCATGTGGTGTTTATTGATGAAGCTGGTAGCGAAAACATTCACCGCTTAACAGTTTCCCACAGCTACTTCCTTGGCTGCAACGTCCCTCCCGAATATATGTATACTGTATGTGTTCAAAATGCCAGATGTGTATGTAGTCGAACACAGAGCTCACTGTCAGAACACAAGCTAATAGAATAAATCAAAACTGCATTGTTCGATATTTGATACATAGTGGTCACGATTGGATACACACCCGCACAGTTCAGTATGATTTAATGTTGAATTAATATTTAATATGAATATCTATTGTTGCACCCCCTTGTATGAAGTTTATTTTCCAACAAGTACTTCCTGGTGGGTATATTATCTTGGACCCTCCAATTGCTCTGCGCCTATGTAATCTTCATTACTTTTTGCAACCACTTTGCATCTATGTGTGTGTTTTGCGGTGTTGATTCACTATTTGTATGTTTGTTAACTAAATTTATATCTGTTTCAGCACGTCATCCAGAGGAGGTCATTAAGAGATACAGAAAAGCCCTTAAGACGTACAAGAAAGGAACCAAGTTGAGTGTGGCATATCGAAGGGTTGGTGTTGACAGAAATACCATCGTCGCCAGTGCTCCCATCTGTGAGTTGGCTGTTGTGGCACCAAAGAAATACAAGGAGTTGCTGGTTGCTCATACACCACAGCAACGACTGCAGGACTTTGCTAAAAAATATCAGGAAGTGTTGATTAATGATCCAAACCTTTTGAGGGATGTTGAACATCAAAAGAAAAAGGGGAAACTGATTCCTCTGTCTAAGAAAACTTGGTGTTGTTTCACTGTGGGATGGTGCCCTAGAGCAGTTCAGTTGTGGCTTGGCTCGAGTTCACTGAGTATAGCAGGTCCAGGTTGTGCTAAGACATGTTCATATTGATTTTGATTTACTTTTCTTTTCATGTCCTGCACAAAAGGTGCCCAAACCTCATGGGTTTGTATACTGTTCTGCCATGTGATGGCTCAGTATGTGTTTCATTAAAAAAAAAATCACATCAGATTTCTGTACCTTGAACTTGATTCACCCGTTTGCTGTTCTACAAAGTTTCACTGGTATTAGTAGATGGTTCAAAAACTATTAACACGTAATCTGTAAAGTATGACTTAATGTAGTTGTTAAGTATTAGTTATAAGCTTATGTATGTTATTGAGACGTTATTCTAAAGTTGCAGCTATTCCTCATTTACCAGCAGTTAAAGGTATACTATGCAACCGGGGTTGATTTTCCAGCGAGGCTACCCCCAGAGGCCGAAAGTAAAAGTGCACTGTCGTAAAGATGCTCAGCTGTTCTCCTGGTTTCTCCGTCAAGCCAGGCGCAGTTGTTTTGAGCTTAAGCCGGTTATACACTGTACGAGTTTTTCAGTCGTGGTACTTATATTCATCTCAAACTGTGCGACGGAACCGCGGGGTTTAAAAGTTCACCGCTCACGATCTGTGTTATCACACTGTACGGCGCGACGCTCGGACGCGACCAGAGTCCTCACACTGTACGTCGTGCCCCGGTGGGTGACAGGGACCCAGACCAGGGGGTCGAGCCCGGCTCGGGTGAGGCCCACGGGAGGCACCGGGCGTCGGGGGGAACGGAGGGGAGAGAGGAAAGACGAGACGCCCCGGTGACCGCGTGGCACGGCAGACCGCCCGCCCCCCCCCCCCCCACCCCGCGAGCGGAGGCGTACGGAAACAGACCGCCACACCGGAACGCTCGCCCTCCCCAACCCACCCGCGAGCCGACGCCCGGGCCCCGCGGGCCGAGGGCGCTCCCTCGTTGCTCTGCTTGAACAGCAGGATGTGCTCACGAAAACCGCACGACGGCCGACTGAATTTCAAACAGTGTAAGCCCGGCTTACAGCAGACAGGCGAACGCAACGAAAAGTCGAAAAAACGGCAGTACAAACAATGACTAACACAGTGAAAGTATGAACATGCACAGAGAGAGAGAGAAACCATTGGAGAGAAACCAATGTTACTTACAATCGCATCAGCAGAAACGCGAGGTCCGCGTCAGCCTTGCAGCCTTCTTTTTCTTTTAGCTCTCGCCATTCGGAAAAAGCTTGCCCGATGTTCACGACTCCTCTCTCTTTCCAGAGCCCTTTTCCTCTTTCTTGCCTGCTCCGACATGGGCTTTCGCTGTTTTCTCGTTGGTTCCGCCATGATAACTGCACAAATATCGCCACTGCGCTAGCAACAAACATGCCTTTCCCTGGGGGCGTGTAGCAGTTCTCGCCGTAAAGCAAGACCGACTCTCGCGATGCACGAGACTTCTGAGCCTGTGGGTGCGGGCCGAGGGCTCCTGCAATTGCAAGTACGGTATTTCCCCTACAGACCACCAGGGCGGCCGAGAAAACCTTTTTTCGACCTGAAATGACTCATTTAATCATCCACAACGGTATGAAACACATTAACTGAAAAATGTTGCATAGTATGCCTTTAATAAAGGTGGAATAGTTGCAACTTTAGAATAACGTCCCAATAACATATATAAAATATTAACTGGTACTTAACAAGTCATTAGTAAGTAATTGACAGTTTATTAATGGTCTATTAACTATCTATAAGTCATAGTTATAAATCCTTAGCTAACTATTAACAAACACTTAAGTGATTAAAAACTCATTAATTAACAGTTTACAATTATCTATTAACTAGTTATAACAGATAGTTATTATAAAGTGTTACCGAGGACACAAAAACACTTAAAAGATGTGGTAAGAAACTTGAAAAAAATGGATAAAGTGAGCCTTGTTATGCAATGCCAAAAGCTAATGAGAAAAAGTGTGTTTTCAGAGCAGATTTAAAAATAGAAAGTGAAGAGGCCTGTCTCATGTGTAATGGCACTAACATTATGTTCAAGGGTCACCTATACTATAACCAGAATACATATTTCATCATTGTACTGTACATTTTTGGAGATAAACCAAGTCAAAGTTCCTCATAATGGCACTCCAGAAAATGTTTCAGGAATTTATTCCAAATGTTTGAGTAGGTTAGGGTTACTGTTTCGTGGTTCATCATGAAATTGATTCCTTCCTGTTTGGTATTTTTCTACTTCATACATTTTTCCATATAGGGTTCTTGTTTTCCTCCTCCCCATCATCTCTTTCTTAATTTCAGTATTCTTCTTCTTCATAATCTTCTTAGTAATGTTATCATTATCAATAGATGCGTTCCTGATGGTGCAAGGAGCTAAAAAACAAACAACAAAAAGATTACAGACAGTATGCAGCAGCTAAAACATTTCTTTAGAACAGCTGAAGATGGAGAAAACTAAAACATGCTCCCCTTCCCTCGTTGTAAAAAGACTATGGCTTCCACAGCAACAGACTGGTTCCAGCATCGTTTTGCTTTACGACTGAAAGATAACGGATCAGCCACCAGAGGAGAGATCACACATTACAGGGTTTAACAAAACAATACAAGCCAACTGAACGGATCAAACTGTCACACAAACTCATCTGAAAGTGACTGATTTTGAAATAACTGTTATTTATTAATAAAAATACACTCCCAAATATGGCATACATTGATAGAAAAAAGGTGACACTGAGATTCTAAAAAACAGTCCATGGATCCATTCTAATTGCATCCCAGCCTCTCTTTGGTCAAAGGTTGGGGGTCGCACATCTCTACAGGCCATAATCACTGTACATCAACTAAATATCTGAATTGAGGAACTCAACTGAACTCTGGTTGGGTCTTCTCCTCTAACATGCTTGCTATATTTACTTTCATTAAAAAAATTGAATTATCTGTTGCTGATAAATAGGGGTAAAAAGCTGAATCATATTTTTGTTTTATATTCAAATTAGATTGGATAGTGAGCACAGATTTTAAAAAGTAAATGTAATTGTAAGAAAACAAACTAAATCATCTATTTCTTTTCAGTTCTTACCTGGCATACTTAACATTTCTTGTATTTTACAATTTATAAAAATATGAATGTGTATAAAACGTCTTCATTGCTATTTGTCACTTAGTACATTCTTGTATCAAAAAGGAACAGTTTATTATAAAATGTGTTTAAATTATTAATGCACAGATGCATGAGGACACCATCACACTGTGACAAGACATCATATTGGTTTTTGATCATTTGTATTGATAGGCTTAGTCCCTGAGGCAAAGAATAACCGAATCTTCCTAAAGAAAATGTAAAACATAAACTTGTTTCTGAAATTTAGTAATCATTCTTGTTGAAGAAAATGAAAATTTCTTCTCATAGACCAATGAAAGCTTGAACTGTATTTAATACCTGATGGTCATGGAGGCATCTCCCAACAAGCCAAATAGAACATTTTCTGCTCCTTGCTACACCTCGTTTGTGCCTACGGGTGTAGGAGCTATAAAATGTTTTTCTGTACTCAATAAAAAAAAAAAATCAGTCTCTTGAGGTGAGCGATGAGTTTACAGCTACTTCAGTTTGGTTGTAACCTTGGCTCTTTTAATTGGATTGCCCAGCCTGTTAATAAGTGACAATACTTGAAGTTTCTGTGTCATTGTACAAAAAATAAAACAAAAGGTTTCTCTTCCACAAACCTACAGCTCAGAATTCAGCTGTGAACATCAAAATCGAACTGAAAAACAACTTGCATATAAACATAAGGAGACTCCCCAAAGTAGGTAGATATAATACCCACTGGGTTTTCAGTCCCAATGAAGTATGAGGAGGAAAGCCTCACTCTGAGGCCCCCCTCCTAAAACCAGTAAGAACCTTGTCATCAGTTTCACTCATTCCAGTCCATGTCAGATTACTTCGACAAAGTAGAGTCAGCTAGTCATTGAGGATCCAAAGCAATAACTATAATCTGTGCAAATCAGTGCTAGCACAAATTAAAGTTGAGTGGAGAGGTATTGAATATCAATTGCTAAAATAACTGGACAGACCTTGTTTTGTTGAAATTTCTATAGCTGCTCCCGCACACATTTAACAAATCCTTCAGTGGCACCCTGTGCGTCCCATTGCCATGGTGAAGTACCCTATCGCTGATCGAGAAGTGCTCGATCAGCGGTAGGGTACTACCGGTTCAACCATCCTTGCTTTCGGGGTTCGTCTACCTCTATCCCCCGACATTACAACTAACAGGCGCCTTCTCGTGGAATGTTGTAGATCTGCGGACCTGTGTCCTTCGTGTAAGGGGATTGAAATCAGATGCCTTTCTTTTAGTGTACTTTTCATCTCCTTATAAGCTCTGCTGTACCATTGTTGACGTGTAACCATGGTCAAAGGAAAGGACTTTATCTTGTATGTACAACTTCTTTCGCCATGCGTTTCTCAGGACTTTCTCTTATTCTCTGATTCTAAATTGGAGGAAGTTTACCACTATTGAGTGAGGAGTTGCACCCACAGAGGGCATAGGTCCAAGTGAGCTGTGTGTTCATTGTATGTGAGCGTCTGCCCCCTTTTCAATCAGCTCTTCTTTTCGAAACAAGTTTTCAACAAACTGAGTTGTGGATTTGCCTTCCTCTCCCTCTGGAACTCCATCAATGTGCATGTCGATCTTCTCACTCTTGACTCAAGATCATTTACCTTGTCAAAAATAACATGGATTTTTTTTATGTCTCATAGAAGCCTGGCAACAACAAAATGACTTCAGCACGCTTAACAAGGTTACTCCACATGGCTATGTTTACATCTCAAGGTCGCAGTCATGGGGGAGGTCTTGCAATTATTCACCATGAGAAATGGAGATGTATTCCTGTCTCTCTTTCTCCCATCAGGTCCATGGAATTCACTGCCTGCATGCTGCCTGATTCAGTTCAATTCAATTCAATTCAATTTTATTTATATAGCGCCAATTCATGAAACATGTCATCTCAAGGCACTTTACAAAGTCAAGTTCAATCATATTATACAGATTGGGTAAGATTATACAGATTGGTCAAAAATGTTCCTATATAAGGAAACCAGTTGATTGCATCAAAGTCCCGACAAGCAGCATTCACTCCTGGGGAAGCATAGAGCTACAGGGAGAGTCGTCTGCATTGTCCATGGCTTTGCTGCAATCCCTCATACTGAGCAAGCATGAAGCGACAGTGGGAAGAAAAACTACCCATTAACGGGAAGGAAAACCTCCAGCAGAACCGGGCTCAGTATGAACGGTCATCTGCCTCGACCGACTGGGGGTTACAGAAGACAGAGCAGAGACACAACAAGAGAGACAAAAAAGCACAGAAGCACACATTGATCTTTGTGGCCAGGAATTTGTCATTGCAACTGTCTACCGTCCCCCTAAGGACAAGGACTTTTTTGTGACTGCTTCTCCCTCCTCTCTTATCTCATTACACTTGCCCCAAATGTTACCCTACTGGGCGACGTCAATATTCACATGGACAGTAAAAGTCATCCTCTTACAATAGACATTTCATCATGTCTTGACAGCCATGGTTTTAATCTATTCTCTAACTTTCCGACTCATGTTAAAGGACACACATTGGACTTAATCTGCTGCCCCAGCATGACCCTGGACAACATTTCTACTGAACAATTCCTGGTTTCTGATCATTTTTTTACTTTCATTTGCTGCCTCATCATCTCCAACAATCATTAAATCACCTCGCCATATATCTTACAAGGACATTAAAAACATAAACCCAGACATTTGCTCTCAACTTATTAACAAATTGGTCCTTTGTTCCTTCTATCCCCCTGACAATCTGGTTGCTACTTTTAATGATATTCTTATTTCCCTTGCTCCAATTAAATCTCGTTCCATCACCTTCTGCCACTCTGCTCCCTGGTTTACCCCTAAATTTGGATCCTCAAGGAAAAAGGACGTCACCTAGAGTGCCTCCAAAAGAAAACTGGGATAACATTTCACATCAACATACAGAACCCACCATCTTTACAGAAAAAAAGTCAAAATGGTCAAATCCAGCTACTACTCCAACCTGTGAAATAGTAACCTCGGAAACTCTAGGACCATCTTCTCACTATTTAAGAAGATAACTGGACCATCAAATTCCCTTCCCCCTCACCTGTATTCTAATGACACGTGCATCTCCCTGCTCTCATATTTTAATGACAAAATTCTTCGTATTGTTCTTAGCCTCAGCTATGCTGTTCCTTCCACCCTCTCTCTTGAGCCCCTCCCATCTCTTATAACAATCCTTTCAGCTGTTTTGCCCTTCCGGACATGGCCGCCATCTCAAATATCATCTCCAGCTCTAAGTCCTTAACCTGTCTCCTTAATCCCCTTCCCACAGACCCTGCTAAATACCGCCTCTTGTCTTTGCTCCCACACATTACAACTATTATTCATTCATTGATAACTGGAACTGTTCCCACTGCCTTTACAGTTGCAGTCATAACTCCAATTTTAAAGAAACCTGACTCTGACCCTAATAATTTTAATAACCTTTGCCCCATATTGCACCTTCCATTTATCTCAAAAATTCCCCAAAAATATAGCTGCCTCTAAACTTAACGTCCATCTTACCACCAATAATATATATGAGCAGTTCCTGTCCGGCTTTCGTCCCCACCATAGCACCGACACAGCCTTGATTAAAATCACCAAAGATCTTCTCTTGGCCGCTGACTCCAACCTTCTCTCCTTCCTAATACTTCTTGATCTGAGTGCAGCATTCCGTACCATTTCACACTCCCGCAAGAGGAAGCTGTCTGAAAGGGATGTTTGGGTGCTAACCCGGATTGTATCCAAAAAACATAAAACCACGGCTCCTCAAATCACGGCAGAATTAAATGTGCACCTCAACTCTCCTGTTTCCACCAAAACTGTCCGTCGGGAGCTCTACAGGGTCAATATCCACAGCCGGGCTGCTATAGCCAAACCTTTGGTCACTCGTGCCAATGCCAAACGTCGGTTTCAATGGTGCAAGGAGCGCAAATCTTGGGCTGTGGACAATTTGAAACATGTATTGTTCTCTGATGAGTCCACCTTTACTGTTTTCCCCACATCCGGGAGAGTTACGGTGAGGAGAAGCCCCAGAGAAGCATACCACCCAGACTGTTGCATGCCCAGAGTGAAGCATGGGGGTGGATCAGTGATGGTTTGGGCTGCCATATCATGGCATTCCCTTGGCCCCATACTTGTGCTAGATGGGCGCGTCACTGCCAAGGAATACCGAACCTTTCTGGAGGACCATGTGCATCCAATGGTTGAAACATTGTATCCTGAAGGAGGTGCCGTGTATCAGGATGACAATGCACCAATACACACAGCAAGACTGGTGACAGATTGGTTTGATGAACATGAAAGTGAAGTTGAACATCTCCCATGGCCTGCACAGTCACCAGATCTAAATATTATTGAACCACTTTGGGGTGTTTTGGAGGAGCGAGTCAGGAAACATTTTCCTCCACCAGCATCACATTGTGACCTGGCCACTATCCTGCAAGAAGAATGGCTTAAAATCCCTCTGACCACTGTGGAGGACTTGTATATGTCATTCCCAACACGAATTGACGCTGTATTGGCCGCAAAAGGAGGCCCTACACCATACTAATAAATTATTGTGGTCTAAAACCAGGTGTTTCAGTTTCATTGTCCAACCCCTGTACTTCTGGTGTCCCCCAGGGCTCTGTCTTTGGCCCACTCCTTTATATTATTTCTCTCCTCCCCCTGGCTCCATCATTCATCACTTTAATATCAAGTTTCAGTCCTATGCTGATGACAGCCAGCTTAGACCTACCCTACAAACCATCCACCACATTACCCCCCTCTCACCTCTCCTCTTGCCTCTCTGCTATTAACTTCTGGTTCACTGCAAACTTTCTTAAACTCAGTTTTGAGAAAATAGAAATTCTTCTTAGTGGTACCAATTCAGCGCTCTCTAAGGCCAATAACTTTTGTTTAACTATTTACAGTTCCTCAATCTCCAGTCTCGGCATCATCTTCGATAGCACCCTTTCCTATCAGTCTCACTTTAGTAACATAATTCGCTCTGTTTATTATCACCTTCGCTCCATAAGCCGCCTTCGTCCTTCCCTCAGTCCCAACTCCTCTGTTCTTATTCATAGCCTAGTCACCTCCCGTCTTGATAATTGTAACTCTCTCCTATGCTCTCCCACAGAAAACTCTCACTAAACTAGCGTTGGTTTGGAATTCTGCTGTCTATATCATCACCCTAACATCACCTTCTGAGAGTGGTTGAGAACTCATGCTGTTGCTGTTGAGAGAGCAGGAGGAAATTATGATAATCTCAAAATCTTTTGCACAGGGCTGTAAATTCATGAGTTAATCATAACAAGTGTGCAGATGGACGCTGATTGGATTATGGATCATAAACCAACCCTCTCAGCCCTAAATTTTAATTTGCTGGCAAAGTCTGAGTGAAGGTACTGTATGGCAGAGAGGAGCAGGGCTCTAAACTAACTTTTCAAGAATCAAGAGTCTTTATTGTCGTTGTGTAACCTTAATGAACTTTTTGTGAGACACTCAGAATGATAAGAGGTAGACCCAAATTAAAAACACAGAAAAAACAAGACATAAGCATCCCTAAAGAACACCCTCAAAAATGTAAAACCCTCAGAAGAAATACAAATTATTAAATATCTATAAATATCTAACAACCTTTTTGACTCTTCAAAGAAAAATCTGAAAAACCTTATAGGATAAACATTCTTGAAAGTAAAATATACAAGGACAAATGTAGTATTTATTATTTACATAAAATACAGCTTGTGTTGAAACAGTCTATGAAATGGACTGTTGGTTTATTTGATTGTCAGAAGTAGTGTTTTTGCACTGGTTGCACTGTTATACAAATTTTTTTCCCCTAGGTGCACTAGCACAAGGGTGAGGTTCAGCCAAACCGCATTTGAGACCAGTTTTAAAGCTTCAGTTTTGTTGTGTTAAATCGCTGTTTAGATAGACACCATTCACTATTAGATGATTGACGTAACATCTCGTCAACATAAACTTTATTTGAAGCAAATTTATTTATTACCTAATATTATTGTAACAGAACACCTAAGTAGCAACTTGTTTTTGTGTGCTTATTAGCTCTGTCAGTGGAAATAAACTTTTTTTTGTCATCTGATTCATCGATTAATCATACGATAATAGTCGTTGCAGCCCTGATTTTGTCCCATTTCTTTGTTTCACAATAAAACAATGATACATCTTTAAAGCTGTAGGCATGTTATGTAAATTAAATAGTGCACACTCTCAAACAATCCATTTTAATTCCTGTTTGTGAGGCAACAAAACAAGAAAAAAGCCAAGGGAGTTGAATCCTTTTGCAAGGCAGTGTATGCGACCCATTATGCAATTCTTCAGACCAAAAAACTAGTGAAAGATCCAAAAAAAACTTTAGAAAACTTTCATCTATTTGTTTAGAGCACTTAATTTGTTTAGAGCACTTAATATATTAAAGATGTGACTGTGATATTACAGTCACATCTTTGATGAGACTTGGCCAGGAATTTAACCGTTTACATTATTTTAGCTTTTTTTTTCATGCATTTTTTTATGTAACAGATTTGACCGTATGGGCTCTGGAGGGCCCCTCTTTATTGATGTCACCTGGCATCCAGCAGGAGACCCAGGCTCAGACAAAGAGACCTCATCCATGATGATTGCTAGTACAGCAGTAAACTACTGTGGCCTCGAGAGTGTCCTCCACCTAACCTGTTGCAACCAAACCAGGGAGAAGATCACAGGCTACCTGGCTAAAGCAAAGCATCTTGGCCTCAAGAACATCATGGCTCTAAGAGGAGGTATGGCATCTGACACAACATTTACACACGTGGTATAAAATTGTTGATCCCTGCTGTCTGTAGAGCCAAGCCCATTTTGTTACGCTTTAAAAGTAGGTCAGAAATAGCCACTTTTTATTTTTTTCTGCATCCCTCTAAGAAGGAGGCTTTAAAGGAGCAATAAGCAGAATTTCATTATTTTAGATAGAACTAAAAAAAAATTTGTGAAGAAATAACGGTATCTTTTTAGATGTAATTTGGTATGATGTCACTCACCATTTCTCTGTGATGTTCTCCAGTCTCTTGTTTACAAAGCCATGACGGCCGTGTGTGCATGTACGTGCATGTTAATAGCTGCCACTCACGGCTTTGCCCCTCCCTCCTCATAAAATGCTACTGACCTACAGATGATCAGGACCCATTACCACAAAAAAACAAAACATTTGTCTTTGGCAAAGAAGTTGGCAGGAAAAGGAAAGAGACAAAGCGACAGTTAACACTGGCCTCGTGTTTCCAAGGTGGAGAGCATTTGGACAGTAGAAGCAGCTCCAGTTTGACTCAAAGCTAGCTTTTCTCCAGGAAAGGGTTTGTCGGTAAAGCAGGTGAGTAACAGCATCAAAGTCAAATGTTTTTTTTGTTGTTGTTACAGTGTTGTAGACTTGTGCGTACATAACATTCTTTTTTATATAAAATGTAAAATTGCACCGTATAACTGGTCTGGTGCTTAGATTTTGGAGGGGGAGAGAGGCGTGGCTTGCCACACAACTTGTTTTAGCATACAGACAGGGTGCAACAGCCACCTAGTGGTGAAATTTCACTTATTGCTCCTTTAATGTTTCTAAAACAAGTCCTTGTTATTTCAATCTCAGAGCGCTTTACACCTGGATATGTTTTTTACCGTAAAGGTTTGCTGTAGTGATGCTACAAATAGAGGTGTTAGAAGCTACCGCGCCCTGCTGGCAGTTGAACAACCTGGTGAACCTTCGATTGTTTTCCCTTGAGAGAAGAAAACTTGTTACATAAAGGTTTTGAAGGAATGACGCTCGAAACAGAATACTATATTTTAACATATTTAATCTAAAAAAGGCAGAGGGATGTTTACAGCTTCAGTACTGGGAACTCTCATACATACAACAGAGCGAGACGGGTAGATTTCCGGAAGCGAGAGTCCCGATCATCTGTCACAGAAACACTATATAACAAATTGTGTAGACCCCTACAAGGGCATGTACAGTATGACATCAGATTTCCTTGCATCACTTTGGTGGAGAATATCATACTATATTTACCCATAATCAGTCATCCTGCCCAATCTAAGTATGTCAGTGTCCGAGTCTCCAGTATCCGCTCTGTTTGTGTTAGCTGCGGACGTTTTTCAGCATCTAACTACTTCAGCATACTTCAACCGATTTCAACAATTTTGGTATCAAAACATTCAGTTCGTTCACGACAATACTGCTATGACTCATGGTAATGCTAGCTTTTATAATTTTTTAAATATTTAACTTTTTGTGGTTTTTCACAGCTTACTGCTTCAGCCTACTTTCAGCTAGAAACTTCATCAAAATTTTAAAATGTTCACATATCCTTCAGCTATCTTCAAATAGTTCAGCTTTGTCATATCTTTTGCAATTTTTATATAATTACTTTAAAAATCCCTTTAAAAATCTTTTTTTTTGCAAAAAAAATGCACTCTTGTGATTTTTCAGAAAATACATGTTGCTATTGTTGCTAAGAAGATCAGCTAGAGTGTACCCTCTAGCTTTTTTTTAATAACTTCTACTTCTCTGAACAATTTCTTTTCACGCACTCAATTTTCACTTTATCCACATAAATTATACATCAAAACGTAGGTACTTTTGTCTGGATTCGGAAAATGTAGCCTTCATTACTGTGGTATTTGTAGATCTCAAATCGCCCCAGAGTGCCGAAAAGTCCACAGGCCAAAACGACACCTGTTTTCGAATCGTCGCCTTTCCTGAATTGTTGGATGTACAGACATGACCCTTGCAGAGATTCATCTTCAGACACTTCTGGCACTCACAAAAAATGAATTTTTTGGATAACTTTTAACGTCCTGCTGTGGGAACAATTTGTTCGGGAGTAGCAAATCTCCAAATTGCTGAAACAACTTCAGACTAAAATCATTCAAAATTATCCACTTTTTTACATCGTCACCACACCTACACTGATTTTTGTACAAGCATAAAAATAACCACTATTGTTCTCCAAAGGCTGCTGATACTCACAGTGAAATAATTATTTTGCTGTCTCTTATACTTTTTGAGTTAGAACAAGTTGTTATTACAATATTTGCAAGAAAAACAGGTATATTATTGTTCCCCTATCCGTTCTGAAAAAAAAAAAACAAGCCAAGAATTAGGTCGATAGGTCGAACGGTTGCAGAGATATTTGGACTTGTTCAGGCTAACGTTTTTTCACTGTTTAAACAGAGAACAGGAAAGTGAGAAAGAAGGGGGGACCTTTGTGCTGCAGCTGCATGTCAGTGAGTTTCCATAGCAACGGTGCACCTGTCTAATTTTGAATGAATGAATGGAGTAATGGATGGAGTATGTGGCCCATGTATTAGACACGCACGCACGCACACACTCACTCTCTCTTACTCTCTCTCTCGACCTCTCGCTAGCCCTCTTTCTCTCTCTCTCTCTCTCTCTCGCTTGACCTCTCGATCGCCCTCTTTCCTTTTCTCGCGATTGCTTGACCTCTTGCTCACCCTCTTTCTCTCTCGCTCGCTTGACATTTTGCTTGCCCTCTTTCTCTCATTTTAAGGGCAAGTTTACATATTTTTTCACTTTTTGATTTTGGATGAATATTGCCGTTGGGCCTGTGACCCAAACAGGACCCGGCAGGAGGCCCAGAGACGACCCATTTGGGCTTATTAGTGCCACCAACCTATGGGAATTGACACTACACCACTTTTTGGTCAAATGCTTTTTTGCCTCAGATTTGGTGAGACTCTGTTACTGAAGGACGCCAATCTCAACATGACTTTTCGTGACCTTGAACATTTCCCCCCCCCCCCATTTTTAGCCACTTCCTAGTGGAAGATTTGAACAAACCTCAATGAGCACCAACTCCTGTTGATATTCAACACAACCCTGTTAGCCACTAACATCTAGCATGTTGCTAACCGGAAGTAGCCCCAGGAAGGTCCTATAGAGTTCTGCTTTCCTCAGGTTTGTACAGCCTTTAAAGACAAAGTGCCACACTAAACTTCATTCAGACTTTAAAATGTTAACACATCCTTCAGTTATCTTCAACTACTTTAGCTTTTCTTTGATTTTACTGTTTTTCAGCTAGTTTTTCTCTTCTTCATGGATCTTCTGCTCAAATCATTCTGCAGAACAGCATTCTCACTGCTGTTTCGCAGGAACAGCAATTTTTTGTTAATCATAGTTATCTGGCTTCTTCCACAGTTTCTCAAATCTTCTTGTTCCCCTGCTTGTAGGGGATGATTTGACTTGGGTGGCAATGTGTATTTGGTTCTGGCTTGGGCTATAAGCAGCTCACTTTTCATTTCCCCTTAATAAGCTGGTACTTTAAGATATTTTCGAGAAACCACAAGGCTTTGTCTGTCTGTTGTGCAATTATACAATAATACACTGTTTAAAGTTATTTAATGTTTATTAAATAACCCTCTGTCTGTTAAGTATTGTCTGGTGATGATCAGCTCTTAAGCTGATATAAAGACAATGGTCGAAAGGGATGAATTTGAGCACTAGCGATCTTTTAACAGCAAAACCTGCACACACACAGAATAAAGGAGTGACAACTTCTTTTCAAGTCCAAGAATTTAATAACAGAAATAAAATTAACATCCAGAGAAAATCACTATGTAATGCTGTTTATCTGAATTAACAAAATATAAGCTAAGGAACTATTTACATCAAAACAAACAAAAGACAAAACAAAAGTGGTTGATCATAATCAGATTAATTCAGTGAATCCTTGTTCACTGAAGATCTGATTCCACAAAGCATGGAATGGAGCCCAAGTTAAAAAAAAAACATTGCCCCAATGCAAAACCCAAGTTAAACAAAACATTATGTGATGAAATAATATTTTGTTTAAGTTAAAGAACCGAAGTTCACCTTAAAGAATGTGAATTGTGGTTAAATTAGCTTAACTAATTCAGAACAACATTTGAAATGTGTTTCAACCCATTCACAATGCAAAGCACAAGTTAACCAGAACATTATTTTGAGAAAATAACATTCTGAGGACCGGTTTGTCCTGTAAAATCATTTAATTCAGAATCGCTTGCCTTTGTTTATGCGATTCTACCTCCGGGCGTCTGAGTTCGCTGTAGCAACTCGGTGGCTAAGAGGTTACAACATAAAGTTATCAAAATTGCCTTGAAAACCGGCATTAATTTACCATATTGATACGGGAATAAGGCTCATAACACCATCGGAGGATGGCGTAGCAGAAAAGTTATGCTTTATGCTTTAAAACTAACTCCTTTTGAAATGTCTGGGACCGGATGTTAGCAAGGCTAATAGCATGTTGGCTAGCAGACGCTCGGCGCTAACAAATGAAAGCTTTTGCTTTATTTTTAGTCATAATGAGTGGCTGGATAACAATGTATGAAACCCTTGTGGAGGTAACCTTTCTGTTAAAACCTTAAAATACACTCAAACTATATTAGCAGTACCATAAACGGAAGGCTAGCATGAGCTATTTCGTTAGCCCTTTGTTGTAAACAACCTGTCTCCAACGGTTTACAAAACATTTCCCAATAAACCTTTTACTTCACCCTCAGCCCGCTGCCTGTCCTTTTTCTCGTGTCAGTTCTGTTCAGTTTCGCCATTCACGGAAGGAGTGTTGAAGGAGGAAAGTTGTCAGTTGTTGTTGCTGGCTAGCGCTTGGCTCTGCAGCCATGTGGTCGGGTCGGAGGCCTGGTGTCCTGAAGACAGTCTTTGACTCTGTTGCAGTCCGATTTAAGCAGGGGTTTTCCTCAGGATACAGCCTTCAGCTCCATCGGGGTTCGCTTTCCTGTACAGGCTGAGGAAAAATACACAGAGCTGTTTCGCATGCAGGATCTTTGCCCCTGCATCTGATTGTGAGGTTAAGACAGCAACTTAGCTCTGTATTTGCCCGGACATGTTCCCCAGGCGATGAGAGACCTCTGCTGAAGCAGGCAGTCGAGTCTAGCAGACCCTGGATCAAGCGTGGCTGGCCCAGCTACATTCCTTCAGATGTCCCTGCAGAGGAGGCCATATGGCCTCATGCTCCAGGCCTTCTCCTTTGTCTGATCTGAGAGAGTTGTTGTAGATCTTGGGTGGTCTGCAGAAGAATGCTGAAGAGAGAGTCTGCTCTCTGTGGGAGGAAGGTTTTTATAGCAGCAGGACCCCTGGTGAGAAGAAGGGCCCTGAGGAGGAGAGAGAGAGAGGCCGTCCTTCCGGCCATGTCTGCAGCAGGACAGAATTCCTGTTACCTTCCCCATACCACAGTTCAGAATTCAATCCGAGATCAATTATTCATCATGGCATTATTGCATAACACTGTCACAGTCACAAAAAGTGCAATTAGTGTTCTTATCAAGCTTCTCATTCATTCATTTATGAATGTGAGACAGAGCTTTAATATCCATCTTCACCGCGCTATCCGCCAGAGAGGTGCCGGCTTGGGGGACAGGGGTGCCAGAGGCGAATTGTCAGGGCACAGGGGAAGAAGGTAACGGTGAGGCCGATGAGAGCTCGGGGGGAATCACTGCTGGCCGGCTGGAGGTCAGACGGAATTAGCCCGTGGAATTAGACGTTGGGAGCTCAGAGACCAAAGGAGCGCTGCGGGTGGATCCGGAGCGACTTGAAGGGAGCAGAAAGGCGGCTTTCGACGTCAGCTGTGAGGCCGGAGGGTGGAGGCAGACACCTGCTGCTCGGTGCCTCCCCGCTCATGAGGAACCACCTGCGGAGAGAGAGGGAGAAAAACAGCTGCTGCCCGCTGAACCCTGACATGAAACTACCTCTTTCTCTATATCCCTTAGGAACTATGCTGTAGTTGCACTAATAAACCAATTAAAATTAATAATAAAACAAAGTATCATACCAAGCAGACAACAAGCTAAGAATATCAATTATATGTTTTACCTGCCGCTCCACTGACGTTGTCAGAATCCGTGCTGAGGTCTGAAAGCGCATTGTGCTCATACTACGCGCTTCCTGAACAGGTTGAATGTGATTGGCTTATGAGTAAGTCACCCCACGTGGAGTACTTTCCTGTGATTGGCTTATACAAGGTAGGCTTCTGATTGGTTGCAAACCATTCTCTGTTTAAAAAAAGGCTTGTGTGACTCCTGAGACGGCAAGGAGAGTCTCAAAAATCCACACACAAATGCAGTGAAGTTTAAAGACCAGAGCTGTGCATGTGTGGATCTTGTCCTGTGTGTGCGTGGTATTTTGTGCATTTGTGGATTTTTTGTGCTTGCATGAATCGAACTGTGGATGTGTGGATCTTGTCCTGTGTGCGTGGATTTTTTGTGCATTTGTGGATTTTTTTGTGGTTTCATGAATCAAGCTGTGCATGCATGGATCTTGTCCTGTGTGTGTGTGTGTGTGGATTTATTTGTGCATTTGTGGATTTTTTTGTGCTTGCTTGAATCAAGCTGTGCATGCGTGGATCTTGTTCTGTGTGTGCGTGGATTTTTTTGTGCATTTGTGGATTTTTTTGTGCTTGCATGAATCGAGCTGTGCATGCGTGGATCTTGTCCTGTGCATGTATGAATCACATATGTGCATTTGTGAATATCGAGACCCTTCTGGCTCCATAGATTAACTAGCGGCACCACCTGAACAAAGGTGTCCTGAATATCCACACCTTGCTCGACAACCATGCTTACTTTCTCAACACTATCCAGAAAGATGACGACTCCGTTGTTCATTCTAGAAGCGGACTTCACACTTTCATAGCTGACAATTTCTCCGATCACTAAATTGCAACGCTGGACAAAGTTTAACTCCGTGTCGGTGTGTGAGCTTCTCCAGCCCCACACTTCCAACTCCATGAGTCGGCAAGACCCCGGTGAAAACCGGGCGTCACCGCTCAGGAAACCACCAGCCACAAAATACACAAACAGAAAAAATAACAATGAACAAACAAACAAACAGAACAAACAGCCAAGGAATAGAAAAGATAGAAAACACACTCACGCTGAAACGCGCACCCACTCTCACAGTCCTCCACTCCCAGCATGCACTCAGAAAGAGAGAGAAAGAGAGAGAGAGAGAGAGAGCTATAGCTATCCATTTCTGTTGCCAGCGTTTTGGAGAACTAATAAATCCGACCAGATTCCTACAAAGAAGAGCTGCACCATCCAAAGTGGAATGTATGCCGTCTCTCCGGAACAGACAGACCAGGTTTTCCCCAAAAAGTTCGGCAGTTATCAATGTAGCCCACGTCGTTTTTAAGACACCACCTAGACAGCACTGGTCAGATCAGGCAGGTGGACCAGAAAAAATTACGGAGTCCGACATTGTTTTAGCAAATTTGCACACCGAGGAAACACTAACTTTAGTGACCTCCGACTGGCATAACCGGGTATCATTACTGCCAGCGTGAATAACAGTCTTACTGTATTTACGCTTATCCTTAGCCAGCATTTTCAGGTAGGATCTGATCTTGCCCGTTCTGGCCCCTGGCAGGCATTTGACTATGGTCCCTGGTGTCTCTAATGCCACATTTCTGACTATGGAGCTGCCAATCCCCAGAGTCGGCTTCTCAGCGGGTGTGTCGCTGAGTGGGGAAAATCTGTTAGAAATGCAGACAGGTTGGCGGTGACCTTGGGGCTGGGATCTAGAGCTATGCTTCCTGTGTATTGTCACCCAGCCGGCCTGGTTACCCTGCTGCGCGGGTACTGCTTGGGGACCGCTACGTGAAGCTAATCTCTGAAGGTATTTGGCTGTTGCTGCTTTCTTGTGGCCTCTTCATGGTTGCCATTTGCTTGTGGTATTCCAAGACACTTATAGCTCTCTTTGACATCTGCTATTCTCCCTTCTGGGAGTGCAATCTCCTCTGTGTGGATTACCTGCCCTCTCTTTGTCACCATCCGGCCACATTTCTCCAGCCCAAATGACATTCCGATGTCCCTGCTTTAGATCCTGGTGGTGTGGATCAATGTCTCTCTCACTCTTAGCATACAGCTTTATGTCGTCCATGTACAGGAGGTGGCTGATGGTGGTCCCGTTTTTGAGTCGGTATCCATAGCCAGACTTGTTGACTATTTGGCTGAGGGGGTTCAGGCCTATGAAGAACTGTAGAGGGGACAGAGCATCTCCTTGGTATATTCCACATTTGATGGAGATTTGTTCAATTGGCTTGAAGTTGGCCTCAAGGGAGGTTTTCCACAGCTCATGGAGTTTGCAGTTAAGGCTCTCAGAGTACTGTTGACCTTGTACAGCTTCAGGCATTCCAGGATCCATGTGTGTGGCATTGATTCATAAGCTTTCTTGTAATCAATCCTGGCAGCGCACAGGTTTGTTTGTCTGCTTTTGCAGTCTAGGATGACTGTTCTGTCAACCAGCAGCTGGTGTTTGGCTCCTCTGGTGTTTTTACCTATGCCTTTCAGCTAGTGTCAGTTTACCTTGTGTTGCATTCAATGTTGCTGGGCATAAGAAGTTCACACTTATAATGTGCGGTATGCTGTTAACTGTAGCTTGAATTCCTAGAGGTAACACTTTACAATAAAGCTCCCCTCATAAATGGCTGATAATTAGTTTATAAATGTTATAAATTAATCTGTAAACACTTTATAACTCATTCATAAATGTTTATTATTTATTATTTAAGGCCAACCAAGAGACAAAACTGGCCGGTTTGTGCTTACAAGGTAGTAACTCTGAAATGTTTAATACAGGAAACTCTAGATGAAATGTATAGTTGAACAGATTAGGCTCACTATTTGGGAACCGGTCAGTTTTGTCTCTTGGTTGCCTTATGAATGAGTTGTAAAGTGGTTACAGATTAATTAATAACATATCTATAAACTATTTATTAGCCATCTACAAGGGGAGCCTCATTGTAAAGTGGTACTAAATAGCATACATATAAAACTGGAAGGTTGCACTGGTACATTGCTAAAAAGTCAAGACATTTGTATATGACGATATACCTTCAGATTCTGTATTTTCACAAAAAAAATGTATTCCATTCTATCTAAATTACCAAGAATTGGTATGACAGATCATCAAACATGGCTGACATTAAATAACATATGAAATTAATTTTTATATGTCTCCACAGATCCAGTGGGAGATGACTGGGAGGAAGAGGAAGGAGGCTTCAGCTATGCCATTGACCTTGTTAAACACATTCGATCAGAGTTTGATGAATACTTTGACATCTGTGTTGCTGGTATGAAAGAAAGATGTAATCGGTCTGAGCATGTGGTCATTTTCATGCTGACTAAATTATACATTTTTTGATTTTATGATGCTTTGTGGGGATCTTCAAGTGGTTTAACTTTCAGTTATACTGCTTTCTTAATGGTTATTAGCATTTCCATACCACTAAATAACACATTTGATTAATTATAAGGATTAATAATAATAATAATAGTAGCTTTATTTAAAAGGGGACAATGTACAGCTCAAACATAAATGTCACCATTTGATGGGATGCATCAGATTATAGCATAGGCTAATTTGTATCTGCAGTCATTTGTAATCAACTTGATCTAAGAATTGTCCTTCGAACTGCCGCAACATTGAGAGCTGAGGGTCATGCTTCCCACCATGCCTTCATCCTTTAAACTGTTGTAATCACTCAGTTAATCTGTTTTTCAAGTCACTGCAATTAGAATTTGTGTGCAGGTTACCCAACAGGCCACCCTGAGGCAGAAAGCTACCAGCAGGATCTCTGGCACCTAAAGGAGAAAGTGGATGCTGGGGCAGACTTTGTCATCACGCAATTATTCTTCAGGGCTGAAACATTCCTGAAGTTCTTGGATGACTGCAGGGCGATTGGCATCACATGTCCCATCCTGCCTGGAATCTTCCCCATTCAGGTACGAAAGTCTGGATACATTTTTAATTAAGTAATTTTAATTTCCCGGATCCACACTTGCCCAGATAAAAGGACTTGGTCTGGGGAAAGGACTTTCAAACTGCCCCGGGAGTGTTTGAAGGGTTAGGGTGGTTGGGGTTAAGCGTGTGGGGTGGAAGCTGGAGTTTAATGACTGCTCTTCCCAGTGAGCCGCAGCATCCCTAGACATGTCCTCTGTAAAGACAAGCCATGCTTCTCTGTTTGTCTTTCTGGATGCGGCAGTTGCTAGAAGAATAACACTTATCTGACTGCATTGTGCCTAATGTAAAGTTTGCTGAGGTATTATGTCAAGGGCTAATTTTCAGGAATTGGACTCTGAATGTCAACATGAACTTTCAGTGAACGTTAGCAGACAATGTTTGCAGAACATTATGTGATATTTAATTTTGACGTCTTTTAAGCAATTATTAGTACAGCAGAAATGTTCACTGAACTGTAAGGTTATGTGATCATTTGTTCTCAATTTTCTAGTTAGATTATCTGACAAATTCTAACACTGATTACAGCCACTTAAAAACGTCTGGCATAGATTTAACTTTGCTGGAATAAGGAGAAAAATTGTGCCATTTTTTTGAAGATGAAAACTTCAGTATATGGAGCAGACTTTATTTGCATGTTTCAGCTTGTGGCGTTCTTCAGGGTCTTTACAAATCACATCAGTTATCTTTAAATAAGAAAATCCAGAAAAAAAAATCAAATAAACCAATCACTTATTCACATACATGAACTGACCAATCAGCTACAGGGGGGTGGAACTTGCTGGTTAACCCAGTGCCTGATTAGGCTCTGGCTAAAAGAGACCAAGATAAACTGACTGCTTTTTCTTGAGTCATTAATAAAAGGTAACCACATAACTTATTCAGGAACCAGGTCCAGAATCAACTGAGTCAAAAGATTCTTCAATCTCAGCATCACTCTCCCTTATAATTTCTTCCAAAGCCTCCTGAATGTTAAATTTCCTTTTCTGTGCCATCATGACTGCAGATATTTTCAAAAAAATCCACACCGCCAAAGAGATATACTAAAGCAACATGCCGCCTGTAGCTGCCATCAGAGCTGACGCATATTTCATTATTTTAATATTTAGTTAAAAATGACAGTTCATCAATAATAGTATTTGAAATAAAACGTTCAGTCATGAATTAATAACTGTCAGCAAATTCAGGTTGTTTAAGGTTGTTTAGCTTGGTTTAAAATCCTATTAAAATGTAAAGGGGAACCTATCTTTTGTTCCGCATTTCACCGGTTGTCCATGGGAAAGTTTGATTGACGCAATAAAAGAGCATCACTGGACTGTTGCAAAATAGGTTTCACCCGAAAACATAAGTTTTTTTTTTTGGGAACAAGCTGTATAAAGAATCTTTATTCCTCTGGAGTTTATGCGGCCAATGAGGTACGGTTTTATTGTTTTACTTGTCTTTATTCATGTAAACCATTATATTCTATTTCGGGTTTCTGTTTCCTGTTAGTTCTGACGGCATTTTCTAAGACATGTAAAGACATGTTGTCCGCAATAAATGTCTGTTGAAACCAAAAGAACGACGTTGAGCCTTGATTAACTCGGGAGGAGTAACAGTCAGAACTCACGCCTGCTTCGGGCTGGAAAACCGCAGAGGAGCGGAGCCTGCAGCTGCTGCTGAGCCGCCAACGAGCAGCTCGTTAAGGGGTGACGTCGCTCTCTAGCATCAGGGAAAGGCCGACTGCACGCAGGGATTAGCCAAACCAGAAGCAGCTGTTGTCCGGGAGTGCAGCGGGCTTAATTTGCCACCAAGTAACACGTTTAAATTAAGTTAAATGTGAAGAGGTGAATTAACCTTGCTAAGCTTTAGGGGCTCAATAAGTGCTTGAAGGGTAACCTGCTGCAGTATACATACAAGTCAGGTGTACACAAGTAAAAAGTTAAACTCAAGTAAGAAAAGTATATTCATTTTGTTTGTTTTATCTTAGACTTAGACAACTTTATTTGTCATTTTGTATGCACAGAGTGCGTACAGAACGAAATTTCGTTTGCATACAGTTTGAAAATTACAGTAATTTACAGTAAATTACAGGATAAGGTGCAGCAGTGATTTTACAGTAAAACAATTGAAATGTAAACAATGCAGGAGAAAGAGACAGTGTGCGATCACAGTGTACAGGTGAGTATTTTTAGAAAATATTTGTATGTGCAGAAATGATTGTGCAAAGGGCATTTGTGCAAGAATGCATTTTAAGAAACTGAGAGTTCGGCAGCATTTGTAATGCTAGATAAGGATGCAATGATGCAAATGTACAAATATGTCAATGTGTTACAGAGTCCAGTTTATAGCTTCAGCAGTTCAACAGTCTGATGGCAACAGGGAAAAAGCTTTTGCAGAACCTGGTGGACCTGCAGCGGATGCTGCGGAGCCTCTTCCCAGAGGGCAGCAGGGAGAACAGTCCATGGTGGGGGTGTGAGGGGTCTTTTATGATGTTACGGGCTCGGGACACACAGCGCTGGGATGAAATGTCCTTAATGGAGTGAAGAGGAGCCCCGATGATCCCTTCTGCTGTCCTCACCACTCTCCTCACGTTCTTCCATCGGAGGCACTGCAGCCTCCACACCACACAGAGAGACAGCTGGTCAGAATGCTCTCTATGGTGCTTCTGTAGAAAGTCATGAGGATGGGCGGGGGCAGGTGGGCTCTCCTCATCCTCCGCAGGAAGTACAGTCGCTTCTGTGCCCTCTTCACCAGTCACGTGGTGTTCACAGACCAGGTTGTCCGTGATGTGCACCCCCAGGAACTTGGTGCTGCTGACCACCTCCACAGCTGAGCTGTTGATGAGCAGTGGAGCGTGGTGAGGCTGGTTCTTCCTGAAGTCGACGATGATCTCCTTCGTCTTCTCCCTGTTCAGGATCAGGCTGTTGTCTCTGCACCAGCCCACCAGCTGCTCAACCTCCTCTCTGTAGTCCTGATCGTTGTCGTCTCTGATCAGGCCCACCACCGTTGTGTCGTCTGCAAACTTCACGATGTGATTGGTGGTGAACCTGGGGACGCAGTCATGAGTCATCAGGGTGAACAGCAGGGGGCTCAGGACGCAGCCCTGAGGGGAGCCCGTGCTGAGGGTGATGACATCAGAGGTGTTCTGACCGACCCGGACTGACTGAGGTCTGTTGGTGAGGAAGTCTAGCAGCCAGTTGCGAAGGGGTGTGCTGAAGCCCAGATGTTCTAGTTTTCCTACCAGGTGCTGTGGGAAGATGGTGTTAAACGCTGAACTGAAGTCCAGGAACAGCATCCGCACGTGCGTGTTCTTCTCCTCCAGGTGTGCCAGGCTCAGATGAAGAGCGGAGGAGATGGCGTCCTCAGTGGAGCGGTTCCGTCTGTAGGCAAACTGGAACGGGTCTAGTGTTGGGGGGAGACTGGAGACGATGTGTTCTTTTACCAATCTTTCAAAGCACTTCATCATGATGGGAGTCAGTGCAACAGGCCGGTAGTCGTTGAAACAGGTGACTTGAGGTTTCTTTGGCACCGGAATGATGGAGGCAGGCTTGAAGCATGCAGGCACTGTGGCTTGGTCCAGCGAGGTGTTAAAAATGTCTGTGAGAACACCAGCCAGCTGACCTGCACACTCCTTGAGCACCCGCCCAGGTATGTTGTCGGGACCTGGGGCCTTCCGCGGGTTGACTCTCCTTAGAGTCTTCCACACGTCGGCTGTGTCAAGGCAGAGCACCTCCTCATCCTGATGGGCGACAGCTTTCACTGCTGGAGTGCTGTTTAGTGTCTCAAACCTCCCAAAGAAGTTATTTAGTCCATTGAGGAAGTCAGCATCAACTTCACCCACCGGGGGGGAGGGCGTGTTGTATTCTGTTATTGCCCGTATGCCTTTCCACATGCTCCTGGTGTTGCTTGCATCATGGAAAAGCTCCTGGATTTTCTGACTGTGTTTTCACTTCGCTAGCCTGATGGCACAGTTCAAGTTGGCTCTCGCTGTCCTCAGTGCCTCCTTGTCACCAGACTTGAAGGCTGAGTTCCTTGCTTTTAGCGCTTGACGGACCTCCACAGTAATCCAGGGTTGTTATTTCTGTCTGGTTCAAGGAAGTTGATTCCAGCTAATTTAAGACAGATACAAGTGTTTTTTGTTTGTTGGTTTTATTAAGGGTAACCAAGGTACCAAAATGGGAAGTTTTAAGATTTGGTTTTACATGGAAATAGTTTATCTGTCTTGTAATAGTTGAAAGAAGATTTATTATTCAGATTAAGGTGTTTGTAACTTCACAACTAAGTTGATCTTTAACTAGAGAAATAACTAAATTTTATGAACACATTTAAAGGGGGTGTATTTAAATTAAGCTAAATCTACACACTTCTAATGTAAAGATAATTAAGCTAAAGTTAAACAATAAACCCCAAAGGATCTAAACAAAATGGACAGAGACATGGCCATGCAGGAAGACTGTGACACTGAAGCTGTGAAGTTGCAACAAGAGAAAACAGAAACAAACAAATGTGTATTCTGTGGGAGATTAAATCACAACATTCAGACATGTCAAAAGTTCATAGAAAAGACAATCACTGAACGAGTGAAGTTTGTAAAATTAAAGGGACTGTGTTTTGGATGTCTCTGCTATGGGCATCAATCCAAGAAATGTGAAAAGAGAAATATCTGCAACACCTGCAAGAAAAAACACCCAACATGTCTACATGAAGAACCAGACAAGGAAGGCAAAAAAAATAAGGAAAGTGATAAAGAGCAGAGGGAGTATAAAGGACTAAAGGAGATTAAGGAAGCCAAACAAATTAAAGAACAAGATCAAGAAACATCAAGTGAGGCAATCTCAAACCGTGTGATCAAAGATGATAAGAGCAAACTTACATCCACAATGATTCCAGTTTGGTTATCCACTGTCGGTAATCCAGAACAGGAAATGTTAGTATATGCCCTTTTGGATAGTCAAAGTGACACTACATTTATTCTCCAAGAAAAGGCTG
The DNA here is from genome assembly GCA_037039145.1 of Fundulus diaphanus. NCBI lineage: Eukaryota > Metazoa > Chordata > Actinopteri > Cyprinodontiformes > Fundulidae > Fundulus > Fundulus diaphanus. The sequence continues at coordinate 4,867,470 of CM073129.1, read as the reverse complement.
ACGCTCTGGACACGGAAAAGAGAGATGTACAGTTAAAACTCTAGACATATACAAGGGAATTCATTCCTGCTTCCTGCCAATATGAACCATATCCCAACACCCAAGACAGCAAGAGCATGGCCTCACTTGGAGCACCTCGCTGAAGAAATAGCTCCTCTGATTGAATGTGATGTTGGTCTGCTAATAGGGTACAACTGTTCACAAGCGTTAGTACCAAGAGAAGTTGTATCGGGAAAGGATAACGAACCATTTGCCCAAAGAACCGATCTCGGTTGGACAATAGTTGGAGGTGTTGATGCTTGTATTGACTATGGAGACATTATTGGATGTAGTCACAGGATCATTGTCAAGGAAGTGACACCCTGTTCAACATCTGATCAATTGTCTAAGGAAGTGCATTACATCTGTCGCACCCAGGTCAGAGAAGTTGTTACACCATCAGATGTGATCAAAGTGCTTGAGGCTGATTTCAACGAAAGAATGGTGGAAGATTCCCATCTCTGCCTAGAAGATCTACGCTTCATTTCAATAATGGAGCAAGGAGTGAAAATTCAAAAGGATGGACATTGTGAGCTACCTTTGCCATTTAAAGAGGATAGACCGATTATACAGAACAACAAGAGCTGTGCAGAACACAGACTCAAGTGCCTGAAGAAAAGATTTGAAAGAGACAAACAGTATCACCAGGACTACGTCAAGTTTATGAATTAAACAATAGAGTGTGGCGATGCAGAAAACGTGCCCCCTGAAGAACTGAACAAACACCCAGCTTGGTACATACCTCACCATGGAGTTTACCATCCCCTGAAGCCGGGAAAAATAAGAGTGGTGTTCGATTGTTCAGCAAAGTATGAAGGAGTTTCATTGAATGATCACCTGTTAACAGGGCCAGAGCTGACTAACACACTGGTAGGAGTTCTGTGCAGATTCCGAAAAGGTCAAGTGGCAGTGATGTGTGACATCAGACGCATGTTTCATCAGTTTAGAGTCAGAGTAGAAGATCAAGACTACCTTCGCTTCCTGTGGTGGGATAACGGGGATTTCCACTCCACTCCATCTGTCTACCGCATGCGTGTTCACTTGTTTGGCGCTGCTTCATCGCCGGCCTGTGCAAACCTTGGCCTCAAGTACATCGCGGCACAGGATCAAGGGCGGTTTAGTGAAGCAACAATAAGATTTATTGAAAGAAATTTTTATATGGATGATGGTCTGATCAGCTTCCATTCAGAAAATGAGGCAATTCAACTGGTGAATGAAGCAAAGGAACTGTGCAACAGTGGAAAACTACAGCTCCACAAGTTTGTTTCCAACAGTCGGCAAGTACTCAGATCTCTTCCCAAGGAAGATTGTGTGGAGACAGTAAAAGCCCAAGGCCTTCCATTTGGCGAGCATCAGACAGAAAGAGCTCTAGGCATCAAGTGGTCTGTAGCCTCAGACCAGTTCCAGTTTCTAGTGGTTGGGAAGGGGTACCCACTTTCCAGACGAGGGGTGTTGTCAACCTTGGCCTCCATCTACGATCCACTGGGCCTTATAGCACCTTTCATTTTATTTGGAAAGCAAATATTGCAGCAGATGTGTCGTGATAAGGCAGACTGGGACGCCCCACTCTCAAGTGAACTTAAACCACAGTGGGAGTCCTGGTTGTCAGATCTTAAGAACCTTGCAGATATCAAGATCGACCGTTGTTACCTTCCTAACGATTTCAAGGTTGTTCAGAAATATGAACTTCACCATTTTTCCGACACCAGCATAGTAGGATATGGAGTTTGTACCTACTTAAGAGCTATCAGTGAAGCTGGACAATTCCATTGCTCACTTTTATTGCGGGGATTTCCACTCCACTCCATCTGTCTACCGCATGCGTGTTCACTTGTTTGGCGCTGCTTCATCGCCGGCTTGTGCAAACCTTGGCCTTAAGTACATCGCGGCACAGGATCAAGGGCGGTTTAGTGAAGCAACAATAAGATTTATTGAAAGAAATTTTTATATGGATGATGGTCTGATCAGCTTCCATTCAGAAAATGAGGCAATTCAACTGGTGAATGAAGCAAAGGAACTGTGCAACAGTGGAAAACTACAGCTCCACAAGTTTGTTTCCAACAGTCGGCAAGTACTCAGATCTCTTCCCAAGGAAGATTGTGTGGAGACAGTAAAAGCCCAAGGCCTTCCATTTGGCGAGCATCAGACAGAAAGAGCTCTAGGCATCAAGTGGTCTGTAGCCTCAGACCAGTTCCAGTTTCTAGTGGTTGGGAAGGGGTACCCACTTTCCAGACGAGGGGTGTTGTCAACCTTGGCCTCCATCTACGATCCACTGGGCCTTATAGCACCTTTCATTTTATTTGGAAAGCAAATATTGCAGCAGATGTGTCGTGATAAGGCAGACTGGGACGCCCCACTCTCAAGTGAACTTAAACCACAGTGGGAGTCCTGGTTGTCAGAGCTTAAGAACCTTGCAGATATCAAGATCGACCGTTGTTACCTTCCTAACGATTTCAAGGTTGTTCAGAAATATGAACTTCACCATTTTTCCGACACCAGCATAGTAGGATATGGAGTTTGTACCTACTTAAGAGCTATCAGTGAAGCTGGACAATTCCATTGCTCACTTGTATGTGCGGGGATTTCCACTCCACTCCATCTGTCTACCGCATGCGTGTTCACTTGTTTGGCGCTGCTTCATTGCCGGCCTGTGCAAACCTTGGCCTCAAGTACATCGCGGCACAGGGTGAAGGGCGGTTTAGTGAAGCAACAATAAGATTTATTGAAAGAAATTTTTATGTGGATGATGGTCTGATCAGCTTCCATTCAGAAAATGAGGCAATTCAACTGGTGAATGAAGCAAAGGAACTGTGCAACAGTGGAAAACTACAGCTCCACAAGTTTGTTTCCAACAGTCGGCAAGTACTCAGATCTCTTCCCAAGGAAGATTGTGTGGAGACAGTAAAAGCCCAAGGCCTTCCATTTGGCGAGCATCAGACAGAAAGGGCTCTAGGCATCAAGTGGTCTGTAGCCTCAGACCAGTTCCAGTTTCTAGTGGTTGGGAAGGGGTACCCACTTTCCAGACGAGGGGTGTTGTCAACCTTGGCCTCCATCTACGATCCACTGGGCCTTATAGCACCTTTCATTTTATTTGGAAAGCAAATATTGCAGCAGATGTGTCGTGATAAGGCAGACTGGGACGCCCCACTCTCAAGTGAACTTAAACCACAGTGGGAGTCCTGGTTGTCAGATCTTAAGAACCTTTCAGATATCAAGATCGACCGTTGTTACCTTCCTAACGATTTCAAGGTTGTTCAGAAATATGAACTTCACCATTTTTCCGACACCAGCATAGTAGGATATGGAGTTTGTACCTACTTAAGAGCTATCAGTGAAGCTGGACAATTCCATTGCTCACTTGTATGTGCCAAGTCCAGGGTAGTACCCACAAAGGTGACTACTGATAGGGTTATTAAAGATAACCCCTTTTATCCTAGAATGAAAACCACACAACACAAGTTTTAGACATTTTCTATAGAAAAGGACAGATGAACCCAAACGGAGAACTGCACTCCCTGGAAAGTTTAGGATCGTCTACCGCCGGGTTATCTCTGTCCTTCTGTCTTTATTATCACACATCAAAGAGGGGGTCAGGAGGGTTGGGTCAGGAGGTTTCAGGAATTTACAGCATGGGGGTTAAAAACGGTCAGGAGGTTATAAAAGCAAAGAAGGAACCATTTGTTATTCCTGCCTAGGGGTAAATACAACAAAAACTTCCTGAAAGCAAATTCTTAAAACAAACCAAATACCTGTAACTTGATAGAAATAAAATGATTACATTCACAATTTCCTAACATTTCCCCCCTTTTAATCATTTTTATTGAAAGCTTAACTTAACCTACTTCAAGTATTCTTTTCTTGCATTCTGCATTTTCAATGAGACTGTCATTTTGTTAAGCATTTCACAAGGGAAAAGTTAAACTACGGGGTGTACTTCTTCAAGAGGGATTTGTGAAAGCATTTGATATTGAAACATTACATTTCCTATAGATTTAGCAATCATAGACTTTAGACATGGAATTACACAAGCAGTAAAAACACAAAAAATAAGAACAATTATAATGAGTGTCATTATTTTCAGTAAAAGGTGCCACCACGATCCTGAAAAGAACCAGGAGAGGAAGTCCATACTTAGAGGAACAGCATCCTGGGACATTGCTCGTTGCAGATTCTTTAAGGCAGACATAGCTTCAGTAATATGAGTTTCATTTGCATCAGAAATATATGTACAGCAGGAAATTCCAATCATTACACATACACCACCTTGGCTAGCAGTTAACATGTCCAAAACCATTCTGTTTTGCAGTACCATTAAACGCATTTCACTTAATTGTTTGTTTTGTCCTTTATTGATGTCCATCGTCATGTTCACTAGAGTCTTCATTCTGTAGTCCAATGTCTCAATCATCAGCATAGATTTACCAACTCCAAACCACGGGAAAAGTGAAAGTCCTATTTTATTCGCTGTGCTCCAGTGCTTATGTTCAGAGGGAACGTTGGAACCCCATATGGGATCATGGGGCTGGAAAACTGAGCTGGAGCTGAGTTCTCTTCTCCTCCTATCAGAGGAATGATGGTCCTTCACAGCTTGAGCTGAGATGATAACAGTGTGGTCAGAAACAAACACAGGTGCACATGTACCTAACCAGCTGAGGGGCAGTGATGGGTAAATGCTGTCTCCTCCACACAGGAACCAGCCACCCTCTGTAGGAAAGTTGACTTTTGGTTTCCAAGTAGAACAGCTGGTGTACGTTCTTCACCATATCGTTCCCTCCAGGTGAGCGAATACACACTGGATGTTTCAATCCTTTAGGCATAACAGCCTTCATCTTGGTGGGATAGCCTGTGACATTAGTTTCCCATAGGTTGTCATCGTAGTGGTTTGGGATATTACCCAGCCAAATCTTCATGGCAGTGGAGTGGATGAACCTCTTTCCTCTCACTCATTGGATCTGGACTCAAACAAATAATGCACGCAACAGCCATAACGCAAAACAAGGCCCCATCTCCATGGGAACCCCATTTTTGCTAGGTTAGCAGAGATGTTAATGTTACCCAGGACTCTAAAGAACAGGGATCAGTTGATTTCTTCACCGACGTTGAGACGAGTGGCCCTAAAAAACCAAACCCCTTTGAAGTCGGACTTGCTCACTGTTCCAACCTTTAGGTACTTAACACTCTCTGTAACTTACAGTGGCTGAGGTGAATCCAGGATGGTCTCTCAGCTATCTTCACAGCTGTTGGCGTGGTCAGGAGCACTTGGAATGGTCCTTCCCACCTTGGGCTCGCCCAGTTTTTCCTCCTGATAACTTTGACGAACACCCAGTCTCCTGGTCTCACTGCTTGTGGATCCTGTGGAGACAAAGATTCTCCTGGCAGTAAATTTGCATTGGACACTTCTTTAGACTGCAACATTTCTCTCATATAGTCTGCTAGAGTCTTGTCTTCCTCATCAGGTGGCGTCTGTATTGTGAACAGTGGTAATTTATATGGTCTGCCATATATTATTTCAAATGGAGTCAAACCACTGCTCGTTGGAGTTATTCTCATGTACAGTTTTACTAGGTCCAGACACTCTGGCCATGACCTCTTTGTTTCTTCCATGCACTTTTTAAGTCTGGATTTAACTGTCCCATTTGTCCTTTTCACAAGTCGTGCACTTTGTGGACGATATGTAAAGTGATTCTTTAAGGTTATCTGTAACCTGCTTGCCATTTGCTGAATCACCTGATTCACAAAATGAGGACCATTGTCGCTGTAGATTTTCTGTGGGATGCCAAAATTTGGAACAACAACTTTGCATATAGCTTTAGCTACTGTCAGTGCATCTGTGTGCTTTGCTGGGATTATTTCAACCCATTTTGAAAATGCATCAATCATTACCAGACAGTATTTGTAAGGGCCACTTTGTCAGTTCATTAAAATCCATATGCATCACTTCAAAAGGTTACTTTAGTTCTGGAAACCTTCACTATTCTGATCTAAAATTAAAATGAGGGTAATTTTTAACACAGATCGTACATGCTTTACAAAAAAAATATTTTTTCGTATGAATTAAATCCTATGAAATAAATCCATATGTTGCTGTATTATAGTTATCCCTCCCTTTTTAAGACATGGCAATTGCCCATGGCTCAAAACAGCTGCTGCTTGGACTAAGCTGTTAGGGAGAACTGCTTTGTTACAAACTATAGAATCCTTCTGATTCGTTGTTGCTCAATTTTTTATCCACATTTGCTTTTCTGCAGTTGGCGCTGTTTCTCTAATTAACAACACTTCTAGAACAATGATTTGCTCTATTTTTTTTCTTCTAGGCAAATATCAGAAAGACCAAATTGTAGTACATCTACTACATGGGGGTCTAAGAATGTGGTTGAATGAAACCAGACCACTTCAGCTGAACTTTCTACAGCCATGGTAGTTGCACAAACTGCCTGCAGACACAGGGGTAGGGCTGCTGCTACAGGTTTGAGCTTATCACCACGAGGCTGTAACAACACAGAAGTCGTAAAACTAGCTTTAAAGTCGAATGTTTGGATGAATAGCTTTTGATAGTTTGGTAGAGCTAAGACAGTTGCTGAGATAACATGGCCTAAGTAACGGACTTGTTTCTGCACCCACTGCATTTTATCTTTGCTTACTTTGTTTCCTGTTTTAGCCAAATGATGTAGCAGCTGCAAAGAATCTGCCCTACACTGTTCGGCTGTTTTAGACGCAACTAAAAGGTCATCTACATACATTAACACTTGGCTTCCATGCTTTGGATTAAAGCTCTCCAAGCATGTTAAAATAGCCTGGATGAAAATTGTAGGACTGTCTACAAATCCCTACGGCAGGCGTGTGTACGTATATTTTTTCTCTTCCTTGAAAGTAAAATCAGACCAAAACTGAGAATCTAGACATGGTCTAATTATTCCTGCATCCAATAAAATGTTTATAACTGCCATTATACCCTCCTGTTCTTCATATTTTAGCCCGTACTGTTTTATCCGCGGCCTGTACTTTGATTTAGGAACTATTTTAACTGGTTCTACTGTTGTCAATAATCCTACAGCAGTTGGTCCTGTAGACCACAAAGCATCTGGAATACCTTTTAAATCATTTTCCTTGGATTCTGATAGCAAAGAATGTTGGATTATTTTGTCTCATGCTAAATCTTGGACACGAGGTTCTGCACTGAACAGAACTTTGTAAGGCTGTTTCCATAGTTCTGTGCTAGGGCTATAAAGCCAGCCTGTTTTCTGTGGACACAGCTGAAAATGAGACGGTCTTTCTGCAGCTTTTAAACGCGGGCCTGTATCTCTCCACTCTGCTTTATTGGTCTTAAACAATGACAAAAAAGGTTCCCATGGTAAGCCATACAAATTTTGCATCTGTGTAGAAAGCATAACAGTAACTGCTGCGAATGATCTCCCATCTGTGTACATATTTTGTGTAGCCACAATTGTAGTTTCCTGTTTTAGGAACTGTTTTTCAAACTTTTCATCTGAGGTTAAGCACACATTCATAGTGGTTTGTAGATCAGCTAACGGAGTTTCATCCTCTGGATTTGATAATGTGCTTCTAGCATTATGCATAAGTTTGCTTTTCTCTTTTATTTGGAGCAGAGACGGTAAGCATAGTGCATAAAACACAGGAGGATTTTGTTGCAACGACATTACATGTTCCACACGGACAGCTTTCATTCCATCCTGTGTTGGAAAAACTGCAATGCCTAATTTTTCCATTAAATCCCATCCTAGCAGATTAATGGGGCAAGTTGATGACATTACTACCGGAGCATACAACCTTTTTTCCTGTTTAAGGGTCTTTTATTTCTATTGCTTTTGACATCCATTCTTGGGATGTTTGACCGTTTACTGATTTTACAAAAATGGGCATTTTAGATGCTTTTAGTCCAAGATTATCTTTTATACAAGTTTTGCAGGCTCCTGAATCGCATAAAAAGGTAACTGGCTGTCCATTAATTGTAAGTACTATGTATGTTTTTTCTTTTAATGTGCTTAAAAGCTCCCATGCTCCATACACATCTACTGTTTTAAAGGCTCTGGATACCCATTTGCTCTAGGCCCCTAGTCACAACTCACATGAAGAACCGCCCCTTGCGGCCTCTTCCTTGTCCCCGCAGATGAGGTGCTTGTATCTGATTGGGACATTCCCTGTACCAAATGGTCGGGTGACCCGCAATTCCAGCACCCACCATCTGTTTTTACTGATTTGGGCTGAAAGCCCCCTCGGTCGCTAGGACCGCCCCTGCCTCCTCCGAAACCTCCTCGATGCCCTCGAGGGGTCCGGTGGCTTGGAAAGCAAATATTTCTTCTGGGTCACACGGATCTGCCCAGAAAATTTGTGTCCCCCCTCCAGACGCACCACTTCCCTTTTTAACGTTTTTTTCAGCGTGACGGGCATATTCCATAACTGTGGTTACATTAGACGTTGCCAGTGTAACTAAGTGTTTTTTTTTTTAACCCAGGCGGAGATATGCGGCTGGAAACCTCCCATTAACATATTTTTTAGCTGTTGCTGATATAGTGTGTCATCTCCGTCAGCGTGCGGGATGCCACTGTGAAACCTATATTCTTTTTCAAAACGTATTTTGAACTCGTCTACGTCTTCCCCTATTTTTTGTTTTATGGACCCCAAATGTCCATAATCTGCTCTCCTGCGGAAAACTGCACGCGCGGCATCTGCCCACTGCTGTCTCTGCTCGTTCCCCATTTGTGCTTGATGATCAAATATTCCGCCTTGAGGGGTTCTGCCTGTATAATTCGCCCTTATTATTATTTTTTCCAATGTTTTCCCACTGACGACTGTAAGGCTTGTCCAAACTCATGTCCATTTAAACCATATGAGTTATAAATTCCCTCCTTGGATCCATAATTCTGGATCTTCCTGCGGAGAAATTATACCTTCTTCAGTCTTTCTAGCTTCCTCTAACGACCAGGGACGGAAAACTGGGATTGTTTAAGGCTGCTGAGTTCCTATATTAGGATTTGCGACCTGCACCATAGGATACAATCCTTTGGACCAGGGGTGTCAAACTCAATTTCACCAAGGGCCACTTCAGCATATTGGCCACCCTCAACGGGCCACATTGACTGTATAAATCAGGAATGCCCAAGTGCAGTCCTTCAGACTGCAACTTTTAGATGCGTCCCTGCTAAAAACATACCCCAGACAAAAGGTTGAATTCTTTCATTAGGCCTCATTCATAGGCCTCTACAGCAGGCCTATGAATGAGGCAATGATCCAGGTGTGTTAGAGAAGGAACGCGTCTAAAGTTGCACAGCATAAATGTATGAAAAACAATGTTAAAAATAAATTAAACAACACCTCATATTGTTAAATAACTGATTTTATGTATTCAAGTGTTAAATATTACATTTCAGTTTGCATGGATGTAAAATTACTGCTCAGTTTAAACATTACAATACTTAAATCAGTGTGTAAAGATAAGCAGAGAAAGAACTTAAACAAGTTTTGATATTAACTCTAAACTTCACAAAACTTTTTTGTTATTTATTACACAACGACCATGTAACAAAACAATTAGGTGATGTTGCCTGTCCTTGAACTCAAAGCTGATCCCTCTTCACCCTGTCACCAACTCACACACATCCTCATTCACCATCTGTGTTCTGTAAATAAACACAAAACATGTTTTGTCCATGTTTGGTGCTTCCAAACATGGACAAAACACGGGCTGCATGGAGTCGAAGCTGTGGCATCAAATCAGGGGGCAGTAGATGGTAAAAGTCCTCGATTGAAACATCACAGAACTTTGCTTTCAGGCCACTGTCGCTTTGAAGCTCAATTAACTCCATCTGAAGGTGGTGGGGCGCACTTCAGACATTGGCGGTGGAAGGATTGGCAAAGATGTCAAAAGCAGAGCGCTGCGATCTAAAGTCAGAAAAGCGCCGATCAAACTCGTTTATTAACAGAGTTAGTTTGGTAGTTAAAAGAGCAACTTGAAAAAGCACCGGGAGAAGAAGCCGAGATGATCTGACAAGCAGGAAAGTGGACGAGATTGTTTTGTTCCACCTGGCACTTCCATAGTTGAGTTTGCGCTGGAAAGCTGTGATCATGTCGGACATCTGTGTGATGACTTGTTTACGTCCTTGCAGTTTTTGATTTAGCTGAACAAGATGCTCAGTGACGTCACTGTTATGCCAGAAGATGGTTGAATATGCTTATTATTATTATTAATTATAATTTGGCATTATAATTGAAATAATAAATCATTCAACTCAAAATTCCGCTACAACAAAATATAGTTCAAATGGTGGTGATGTTAGCTATAAGCTTGTAAGTATTTATACCACTAATGCATTAGTTAATTTGCTGTTATGAACTCATTTATGCTGGGATAAATGATCTGGTCGGACTTGTGACCGACGAGGTTTATCCGGCAGCTGTGAGAACCCCAATGTAACTGCAATTAGAGTTTAAATCCTTATTCGTCTATCACCATCCAATGATATTGTCTCTGTATTAATGTCAGATGTTAACTCCAAAGGAGGTTAGCTCTGATTTCTGAATAACCATACAACTATGAATTAGACTGGACACAAAACCAACTCTATTCCGCAGTGGTGTTTTATTGAACCAAAAACAATTCCCTGTTACAGTAATTCTCTGATTCAACGACTTTGGAAATCTTACTCACTACTAACTAACACGCAAAATATATATGGAGATAAAAGAATAAACAAAACAAACAAAACGAAAGGAAAGAAAAACAAATGGATTAAAATGAGCGGTTGCAACTCTTAGTTCAGCTCACGGTTGTTTAAACCACATTCAGAACATCGGCATTTGACATAGCATTGACAGACAGAGCAGCTGTGGGAGTCCTACCGGACGCTTTGATGCCTTACAAAGCTATCAGCTAGGCTACAGCAGTGCAGTCATCCGACACCCTCCCAAGATGGCGACTATGATGACGTATGCTCTGCAAATTTGCGTGAAGCGTGAGGGGAGGTCTTAATGATGTCACCGCGCTTACGCTAAGGTACCTCGCTCCGAGAGGGAGTGGTTTACGCTCTGGTTCAAAGAGAAACCGCGAACTAAGATTCAAACAAAGCGATCAAATTCTCTGATAAGGAGAAGCAAAAGAAAAGGGGGAAAAGCATGGAGGAAGATGAAAGGAACTGAAACAGTGACCCACGGCGGGGTTATAGATAAACCACAATCAACACAGCAAAATCAAATGTAAAATGCATGCCCATACAAAGAAAATATTCAGCAAAATAATTCCAACTTCGTCGTGGAATAAAAGCATTAACCTAAGCCTACAAATTTCTACGTCTGCCCAGGCACTTCTAAACACCCTGTTGGTGAGACAGAAATAAAAGGGGAGAACCCCGTTACTTTGAGGTGGTCCGGAGTGAAAGTCCCGGCTTCGGTCCGGAGCGCTCTGGATCACGCGACGTCCTGAACGCGTCTTGACGACCGCAGGGTCCGCAGGCTGCAGCGGGGACCAGACTGAGAGAGTTCCTTCGTCTTTCTCTCTCTCTCTGGGCTCCTAGACGCTTGTTGGGCCAAACAACGCGTCGTCCTCTCTCGATCACTGGGAGATAAGGCGGCTTCCAGTATTTGATCAGAGGGAATTAAAGGTACCTTTTTGAGTCGACCTCCTGTCTGCACAGGGAATGGTTCTGCTTCGAAAAAATCTCGGTCCAGCGAGAAACTCGAGCACGTGGCGTGGGATTACCCCAACGGAAACAGCTGTGTGTGTGTCTTCTCGGTTGGCAGGGCGCCAGGGAAGAAGATCGATTGCGGGGTGCAACCGAGTTTTATCAACTTTACCCTAGCAACGTTATCGGTTGCTGGGGCGCCGGCCATTTTGGGCCGCGTTGCATGATGGGAGTTGGTGGCCATTTTGACCACCATGCATCATGGGAAATGCAGTCTGTCACGTCCTGACATGGCACAACATACCCCCCTTTAGCTTTGAAGAGTGGGATGCTGGTCACAGTCTTTAAAGCTACAACCAAGTCCATTCTGGCGTGACGAAGATCCGTTGTGCATGAGTGGAACAACCTAATAGTCTTTCTAGTAGTCCTTCGGGATTCATGCAGTTCAGTTCATCATCCAAGAGGAAGGGAAAAAAACAAAGCATTTATTGTGCCTGGGTCAGTGACCTAGCCTGGGCAGACTAAGCTATAGCTAGTAATTTCTATTGGCTAATAAGGCAACAATAAGGTAATAAAAAAAAAAAAAAAATGCAAACTTCACAATCACCATTGTCGATACATTCATTGGTCATAAGGTTTGAACTTTGAACCAAAGAAAGGAGAGAGGGAAAAGGGAAAGGAGAGAGACAGCGGTTCGTAGTCTAATCAGCTTGTGGCCTTTGAGGAGCTGATGTTACGAACCTGGGGGCGACGAAGGTGAGGGTGTCAATCCTGGTTTGCAACTGTTTGATCTGCTTGTATGCTGCATATGCCATCGCCGTAGTGATGGCCCATCCAAATACAAGGAGAACCACAATAATGGTCATAATGTGAGTGTCGGTCGACTCTGTAGCTCTGGGGAAGCGAAGCAGAGGGACCGAGCTCAACTCTGATGGAGTGAGACTGAATTTAATCAGCTGGGTGCCTGCAAGTAAAAGCTGTCTTTCAATGCCGACATCAATGCTGAAATTGTATCCCTTAAAGACATCTATTATTTCAATCTCTGAGTCATATTTGTCAACGTCAAGGTGATGCAGAACCATGTTTCCAATGTGGACTACAGCACCTTGAGGTGAGGAACAGAAAATGGTTTGGTTGGGCAGTTTTAGTCTAGTAACTGTGTCGTGCTGCTCGTAAGATAACAGGGCTTCTGCCTCTGGGGTGCTAACGAGCCAGCGGTTACCTGCCCGCTCAATTTTGGTTTCCACACCTGCATCTTTAAGGGTCATTCTAGCCTGACAGTTTTGTTCAGGGGATTCATTCCTTAGACCACACAGGTAATTGGTAACGTCTCTGATAAATGGGTTGCTTGGGCATACCCAGTGGATGTCCTTGGTTTTGGTACACAAATCCAAATTAGGAACTAAATAAAGTTTGGGGTCAGCATCATGCTAGGCTAGCATCGAGGGGTTTTGTAGGTGTACGTGGGTCTCACCTTGCCAAAACCGACATTCAATACTGATTTAAGCCTATACACGTTAGCTCTTTCAATGATGGGAAGGTTTAGCATAAATCCTATCTCCAAGTTGTCAGGATTTACAAATATTGGAATTGCACTACCTAGGCTGTAAGCCAGGTGTGTTTGTGGTGGTTGCAGTGCTTCACTAGAGGCAGATTTGAGAACCTTTTCAACCAAATCTACTGGTACCAAGTACGGAGGAATCCGTCCTTCAGCAAGGCTATTTACGGATGAGCTAACCTCTCGAGTGAGGTCCTGCATTAAATCTCTAACAACCTGAGTATACATCATGTCATTCTTTACCACTTCTGTGAGCGTTTCCAAAGAAATGCATGGTGTTATTGCTGAGTGTGAATTTATAGACGTGAAGTTATGTATGGACATTTGTTTTATTAGTGCACGTTTAAAATGTCCTGATTGAACATGCACTTGTCCTGTTTAATGCTATGCATTGTTCTCTTCAGCGGGGGCGGAGTTAGGCTCCGTTCCCTGTGAGGAGAGTTTGGTGGACGGTTTAATTTGGTTCGCATGAACCCATTTGTGCTCCGGACTTTGCACGCTGGCCTCTAGGTTCTTTTGAGACCACGTGAAAGTCGTTTGGAGATGGTCTTTTAAATCAGTGACGCATTGGTGTGCCGTGTAGACGGTTGTCACACTGACGTCTTCGGGCTGGTAGATGAGATTCAGGGGAAGTGTCATTTGTCTCCCTGTCATCATCTGGCAAAGTGTCACCCCTGTGGAGCATGGTGAGGTAGAGCGGATTAGCATTAGGACCAAGGGAAGCTTTATGTCCCAGTCCCTGCCATGGCTGCTGGCATGTTCCTTTAACATACTGACCACGGTGCGGTTCATTCGCTCCACCTGTCCCAATGACTGTGGGTGTGAGGGGATGTGGAATTTAACTTCCACGCCCAACATGTCGAAAAGCGCGGTCATGATGTTTGACGTAAAATGCGTTCCTCTGTCCGAGTCGATGGGCAGGGGAAGGCCCCACCGGCTGAAAACGCGATTTAGCAGCAGGGCTGCTGTGGTGACGGCGGTGTCGTTCGGTGCCGGCAAACATTTGACCCATTCTGTGAAGCTGCATGTTAGTGTCAAAAGATATTTGTTATCTCTTGACGATTTGGGGACTGGACCGATCCAGTCCGTCTGCAAGTGTGACCACGGAAATATAACCCCCCTTCGCTGAAGCAGGGCTCGGTCTAGCGGTCGTGTGGGTTGTAACTGGCAGCAGGTTAAGCAGCCTTGTACATACTCCTGGGTGTCCTGGGCCGTTGAAGGCCGGGACGCCACCTGTAGGAGAGTTTTCAGATTAGCTTTGCAGCTTCCGTGTCCTCCTACTGATGAGTCATGGACGTGTGTCAATGTGATCCCAAGTTCGTTTGAATCTTTGGGCTGAATGGGCTGAAACTCATGGAGCAGCTCTTTAAGTGCTGTTCTCTCTGTTTCAGTGGTCAGTGCATCAGCTTGTTCCAGCTGCTGCATAATTTCTGTTTTGAAACCAGGGCAGGGCTCAGTGGATGAGTCCTGGTTCTCTGGTTGATTTGGTGCCGGTTCTGTTGGGTTGGTTTCTATCGCATACCCCAACAGGTTTCCTCCAGCGTCAAGCGTAGCACCACAAATGGATCCAGCAGGCCGAGCTTCATGTCGCCTGGTTTGGATCATGTTGGAAGGAAAAATAAACACTGTGTCTGGAGAGTCCTGTCTGCCGGTCAAGGATGAGGGCAGGTCTCTAATGACGGGAATGCTCAGCTCAAAGTCGTGGAAAGAGCTTTCGATGAGCACCCCAAGGGGTTTCTTCGCCACCACTTGGATCGGCATGTGGGTTGGATTCTCCACTAGAAGGTAAGCTGAGCGGTTGTTCAGCTCAAGCAGAGGTGTGCCCCGGATGACCAGGTTGGATTCCTGGAAATAAGAAAGGGGTTGGAAGAAAACCTGTGTGTTCTGTATTTGTTGTCCTTTCAGGATGGCTAATCTAATAGGTACACCTGCAGTCTGTGGTGGTATTAGCGTGTTTGTTTCGCTAGCCACCTGGCAAGCCTGTGGGATGGTTTGCCCTGATCGCATGACTTCAGGGGTGCCCAGGAAGGAACTTGGGGTCACGTGAGCCTGAGCCCACAGGACCTGGTTACAAGTGTCCAGCTGTGCCCCTAGCCGTACCAGAAAATCAGCACCAACAAACACTGGAGGATGTAAATTCTCCACAATGCTGAAAGGATGAGAGAGCTGTCTTGTGCCAATCTGTGCATAAAGTATGCACACCCCCGTTGCTTTCAGAAGCCGGCGAGGCCAGTCTGCTGAGAGCAAATAGTGGCTGTGTTTCGTTTCAGCCAGATGGGGCCTTTCACGGCACAGAGAGCTGTACAGATCTCTGCTGATCGCAGATTTCTCTGACCAAAGAGCCAGCAGCACGTCTGGCATGAATGTGCTTTCCAGGTGCACACCTTCGGCCACTCTGGGGTTATAGGGTTCAACTCCAGAGTGTTTAAGTGAGCAAAGGAAAGATGTGTGGCTGCAGAGGGAAGTTCTCTGATCGCTGAGAAGCGGTGGTGTGTCAGAGGATTTGGAAATCGGCTCTGTTGAAGGCAGAAATGGTGCTAAGAGTTCTTTGGGCTCTTCTGAGCAGGTCACCTGGTGGATAGGGACGGATGGTCCACTTCCAGAAGTAAGAGGCTTGGGGGTCCCCACTTGGGCCCAAAGATGACCATGATGGCAGTCAATGAGTGGAGCTAACCTGTTCAACAGATCCTGACCCACAAGAAAAGGTTCTGTGTCCAAAGTACAGATGTAGATGGGGTGAACAAGGGTCATGTCACGGAAAGTGATGTCTAACCACGCCCGTTTGGTGATGCATGACTGATCCTGAGTGTAGCTGGTGATGCCCACGTTACAGGTCTCCACCTGTAACGGTTTCCCAAGAGACACCATAGCTCTGGTCACCTCATCAAACAAATCTGAACACATTAGACTGATCTCGGAACCTGTGTCTAAAAGAGCATTTGCTGTGACACATCCTCCTATAACTGTCGAGCAGTATAAGCGATGCGCGTTTTCACGATGGTTTAGTTCACCTAAAAACCTTAGAAAAGGGGTTTTCTGATCACCTGCTGATGGGATCTTAGAAGGTTGTTGGTGAATTTTTGGTTGGTTCCCCCACTTAATCAGATAAACTCTGTTAGAAGGGGGAGCCTGGTCCACGCCTAGTCATGCTGACGTGGGTTTTGGGCCTGGTTTCCCAGGAGGGTCGGCAGGATTGGATGGTGGCGAGGACGGCTGCGGCGCGATCTGACGCACTGTGTCGGCTAGCAACCTGCGAAAAGTCTCCTCCATCTCCTTTCTCATTGACTCTTCCATGCGCAGGTTCCAGCCTTTGTTGTCATGTGTGCCTTTCTGCTTTTCCAACCTGTCAGTTTGCTTACCGTGTCGGGCTGGATCCGGCCTGTGCCATTTTTGAAACCTCTCACCTTCCATGCTGTCATGCTGACCTCTCCTATCATGAGAAGCTTTCTTCTGCTGCGGTTCTACACCGTTTTGCTTCTTGAAACCAAATCTAGTTTTAGGTTTAGAGGGAGGCATCTCATGTCCCTCCAGACCTAACCTCTTTTCTGGTTCGATCTGAATCTGTAGAACCTTTTTATCACTGTCGGCTCCTTTGTTGGGCCGGACACGTGTTTCCCATGCAACCTGCGCGTATTTCCTGATTTCCTGCATGGTAAATCTCTTGGTTCTACAATGCATGGTAACCTCATAACGCACGCTTTCATGAAGATTATGGAGGAACAAAGATTTGAAAGTGTGGTCTTCCTCCAAGCCGGGAGCATTTCGTCCCTGAAAGTAAGCAGCCCGTAAACGGCGGTAATACTCCTTGGGCGCTTCAGTTCTCTTTTGCTGAATTGCAAAAGCTCCAAGAGTCGCAGAAGCTGGGTCTGTGAACACAGAATATTCTTCTCTTAAAGCCTGACAAAGAGCTGAGTAACGGTCACGTGTAGCTGGAGGGAGGCTTTCTATGAAAACATGGACACTTCTGGACGTGGTTTTCCAGATAAGCTTCAATTTTTCTCGAGCCGAGGGGCTATATAAGTCTAGCAGACAGCGCTCTACCTCTCTGAGATAGTCATCAATGGTGGATTCTGTATTGCTAGGATCAAAACGCTCTATGTCTCGGGCCAGGGACTCAAGCTGACGCATCCGCAGTCCCTGTTCAGGGATCGGGGCTGGTCCATCTGAGTCCTCTCCTGACGACTCCTGCCTGTGGTAACCACGATAGCAAGGGGGCTCTGGTTCTGACCACCTACCTGGCATCGGCGGCCGTTCGTGGGACGCCGGGGGACCCTCCCTGTCATGAACTCTTGTCCGTGGACGCAGTTCAGAGGAGTGGGGTTTACCTGTGTCCCAGGAACGGTGCTCCCGTCGCCCTGGTGGGGGGAAAGGATCATAGCAGACAGTGTCAGGGGTCAGGTGGGAAGCAGGTGTTTTCCCATGATTTGCATCATGTGGATCAGTCCTGATTGCCACCGTAAGTTGTTTAGGCATCTCTTTCCGTATCACACTGCTATATCTGTCCTGACCTTCGCTTACCCCTCGCTCAGAAGGTGTCTGAGGGCCCAGTTCATCCAATGTCCTCCAGGTGTGATCCCCATGTTTTCCCTCAGATCCTTCTGGCTGCAAGTTAATGAGATCCTCCTCTCGCTCCTCTGTGAGATGACAGCTGCCCTGAACACTTCTCTGTTCTAGCTCCCTAACTCTTTCCTCAGCTGCGATCCGCATCTCAACCTCTCTGTTACGCAGATCGGTCTCTAGCGTTAACCTTCGGTGGTATAACGCAGATAATTCACCCAAAACATCTGCTACCAATCTATCCTTTGGCTTGCTTTGAACCTCCTCCACCAATTCCTGAATTTTTCTCTCACAGTCCTCTATGTTAAACTGATTTAAGCGGTCTTGGTCCTCCGGTGTCATTTTAAGCAGTGAGCTAATGACACCCTGAGCCTCCATTCCAATGGAGGATTGTGGACCTTCAGCTCCTTTGACTGAAAAACCTTTACTATCCATTCTTTGTCAGCTATGGACAGCAGCACAACAACTGTAGCTCAGCACTACACAACAACAACAATCAAATAACACTGTAGTTTAGCTTAGCGCTAAACAACAGACAACAAACAACAACGCTGTATTCTAGCTTAGCACTAAGCAACAACGCATACACTTTAGTTTAGCTCAGCGCTAAACAACAACTGCTAACAACAACTGTTAAGTGGCTTCACTTTACTGTCAACAGCAACTCGCACTACGACTGACACTTTACTGCAGGAAGTGTGGTCAAATACGTGCGTTTAATTAGGCTGCGCAGGGGAAAATCAACCCTGCGACTTACAACTCCTATGTTTAGGAACGGTTAATATGCTTGTTTAACTTTGAGAATATTAACTGTGAGTGACATGGACCACTAACCTTTCGGCCAGTAATTAAGTGATAAAGCTGTGGCTTTGTTTGTGATGCAAGTTATTTAAGAACAGGTGCTCTACACATGTGTGGAAAATAGCAAAGTGTTTGGAACTTCAGAGGTGGCAAAGAATGACAGTTAAAAACCGCTAAATTGCAACCTTAGTTTCAAAATCACAGCTCAATTTTGACCACTTATGATGAGCAGGAGGGGGAAAAGAAAGAAAAATAATTTAACAAAAATTAAAAGTTAAAAAAAAAAAATTCAAAAGGAAAAAATTATAATAAGTTGACAAAAATTATTAAAAGGAGTAACCATAAAGAAAGTTTTAAGAAACTGACTTTCAAATATCCATTCAGGGAAGCCGAGTGCTTTCACCTGAATTTTTAACCGTGACTGCAACTACCTATCCTGGCCACCAGATGGAGGCAGGGTGCCCTTCACTTTTGGGAAGACTGAGCTGTAATTACACACAATGTCCAGCAGATGGGGAATCGTTTCCTTCATCAAAACAATTATGATGCAATTACACACACGTCCACCAGATGGAGGCAAGGTCTCTCTTTTCAAAGCAGAACACGACACAGGAGATGACTGATCAGTAGCAGGCGCTGGAGGCGCTGTACGTTCTAGTCAGTTCAGTCTAACTAACTCCAGGTTTAGAAATCAATATTCAAACCTCAGGTTAACAACCTCAAACCACCACAAACACGTACATATTTAGTAGGAGTACTTCCTTAACCAATTATGACTGAATAGCCCTTTTGGCAAGGTGAGCAGTCAAAATGCTGGAATGTAGATTGTGTTCATTAAATTCATAAGTTGCTGGTTATTCAGTTTATTCTAAAGGAACGCCAAATAAGTAGACTAGCCCGCCCGGGCACGCCAGTAAATGTTATGCCAGAAGATGGTTGAATATGCTTATTATTATTATTAATTATAATTTGGCATTATAATTGAAATAATAAATCATTCAACTCAAAATTCCGCTACAACAAAATATAGTTCAAATGGTGGTGATGTTAGCTATAAGCTTGTAAGTATTTATACCACTAATGCATTAGTTAATTTGCTGTTATGAACTCATTTATGCTGGGATAAATGATCTGGTCGGACTTGTGACCGACGAGGTTTATCCGGCAGCTGTGAGAACCCCAATGTAACTGCAATTAGAGTTTAAATCCTTATTCGTCTATCACCATCCAATGATATTGTCTCTGTATTAATGTCAGATGTTAACTCCAAAGGAGGTTAGCTCTGATTTCTGAATAACCATACAACTATGAATTAGACTGGACACAAAACCAACTCTATTCCGCAGTGGTGTTTTATTGAACCAAAAACAATTCCCTGTTACAGTAATTCTCTGATTCAACGACTTTGGAAATCTTACTCACTACTAACTAACACGCAAAATATATATGGAGATAAAAGAATAAACAAAACAAACAAAACGAAAGGAAAGAAAAACAAATGGATTAAAATGAGCGGTTGCAACTCTTAGTTCAGCTCACGGTTGTTTAAACCACATTCAGAACATCGGCATTTGACATAGCATTGACAGACAGAGCAGCTGTGGGAGTCCTACCGGACGCTTTGATGCCTTACAAAGCTATCAGCTAGGCTACAGCAGTGCAGTCATCCGACACCCTCCCAAGATGGCGACTATGATGACGTATGCTCTGCAAATTTGCGTGAAGCGTGAGGGGAGGTCTTAATGATGTCACCGCGCTTACGCTAAGGTACCTCGCTCCGAGAGGGAGTGGTTTACGCTCTGGTTCAAAGAGAAACCGCGAACTAAGATTCAAACAAAGCGATCAAATTCTCTGATAAGGAGAAGCAAAAGAAAAGGGGGAAAAGCATGGAGGAAGATGAAAGGAACTGAAACAGTGACCCACGGCGGGGTTATAGATAAACCACAATCAGCACAGCAAAATCAAATGTAAAATGCATGCCCATACAAAGAAAATATTCAGCAAAATAATTCCAACTTCGTCGTGGAATAAAAGCATTAACCTAAGCCTACAAATTTCTACGTCTGCCCAGGCACTTCTAAACACCCTGTTGGTGAGACAGAAATAAAAGGGGAGAACCCCGTTACTTTGAGGTGGTCCGGAGTGAAAGTCCCGGCTTCGGTCCGGAGCGCTCTGGATCACGCGACGTCCTGAACGCGTCTTGACGACCGCAGGGTCCGCAGGCTGCAGCGGGGACCAGACTGAGAGAGTTCCTTCGTCTTTCTCTCTCTCTCTGGGCTCCTAGACGCTTGTTGGGCCAAACAACGCGTCGTCCTCTCTCGATCACTGGGAGATAAGGCGGCTTCCAGTATTTGATCAGAGGGAATTAAAGGTACCTTTTTGAGTCGACCTCCTGTCTGCACAGGGAATGGTTCTGCTTCGAAAAAATCTCGGTCCAGCGAGAAACTCGAGCACGTGGCGTGGGATTACCCCAACGGAAACAGCTGTGTGTGTGTCTTCTCGGTTGGCAGGGCGCCAGGGAAGAAGATCGATTGCGGGGTGCAACCGAGTTTTATCAACTTTACCCTAGCAACGTTATCGGTTGCTGGGGCGCCGGCCATTTTGGGCCGCGTTGCATGATGGGAGTTGGTGGCCATTTTGACCACCATGCATCATGGGAAATGCAGTCTGTCACGTCCTGACATGGCACAACATCACATAACATAGCAAAGTCACACAGCCATTTCGGATCGGACAGTTCAGACAAGGGTTTTCCTTTGTTCTTCATCAAAAGATTAATTTCTTCTCGAAGTTCAAAAAATCGTTTGAGTACTTTGCTCCCACTCAGCCACCTTACTTCTGTATGGTACTGCACATCTTCAAGGTCTGAACCCACCTCCTGCAAAAACATCTGAAACTGGCAGTGATTTAGGCCACGCGCCCGAATAAAGTTGACTGTTTTCATGACAGTGGTCATCACATTATCCAGCTCCAGAACTTTTCCACACAGCGCTTCCTGATGGATAAGGCAATGATACGTGATGAGCGGCATCTGATTGTTGCTTTTTTGCATTGTTTCTTTCATTAGTCCAACCAAGCCTGTTTTTCTTCCACACATCGCAGGTGCACCGTCTGTAGTTAGTCCCACCAACCTTTCCCACGGCAATTTATTTTTACAGACAGACTTCTCCACTGCATCAAATATGTCCCGACCAGTTGTGGTTCCATGCAGCGCCACTATATCCAGGAGCTCCTCAGTTACAGACAGGTCTGGCTTCACCCCTCTAATAAAAATGGACAAATGCGCTGTATCCACGTCGTCTGTGCTTTCATCCACAGCTAATGAAAAAGCCAGACAGCTGCCCATTTCTTCGGCCAGCTGTGTCGTTAAATTTCCGGCTACCCTTAACTCGTTCCGCGATGGTATTTCTTGACAAACAGACATTTTGAAAAGTCTGTACTTTGTCAGGGCACACCTTTAGCATACACTGCTTCAAAAAAGCATCCTCCGAAAAAGATTTTGAAACTCGGCGATTTCTTCAGCCACAATAAAGCTTGCTATCACCGCTGCATCATTTTTGGCTGTGGCTTTTGTAAACAATTTCTGCTGCAATTGCAACCTGCCTCTTTAATCTGCTGCAATTTTTTGTTTTTCTTAAAGGCTAAATTTTGCGTACTTAGCTCCGTGTTTGGTTTCAAAATGCCGACGTATATTGTATTCTTTCACAACGGACACTGTCCCAGAACACAAAAGACATACTGGTTTTTCACCTTGAAGTACAAACAGATATTCGTTTTCCTATCGTTCATGAAACCAATTTGTGCTCAAAACCTATTTTAAGTCTATCAATGAGCTTGTAAAATGGTGCTGGGGGGGAGAGGGCCACATAAAATGGTGTAAAGGGCCACATGTGGCCCGCGGGCCTTGAGTTTAACACATGTGCTTTGGACGGTCTGTAGATAACGAATTATCTGATTTACTCAGTCCATCCAGGTCTGCATACAGATCTGAAATATCCCTGGGGGGTTTAAGGGATTATACGGTGGTGGTCTGCCTTCTTCAGTTGCTACCATAGTTTGCGTGACTGAATTATTGTTCTGGCGGGTTCTTTAAAGCCTAATATTGTGAGACCAAACAGGAGCTGAAGGACGGCTGACCAATGGACCAGCGCTGCAGTCGCTGTCCCATTGGCAACCCCACCCCCTCCTGCTGGTTGAGGCTGTCTCCCTCTGTTTTTCATTATCTTTTGGACGGATACATAAACATAACATTAATTCTATTTATTCTATTTTTCGTAATAACCTCCTCTCTACCTCGCGCCTGTATTAACCAACACCGCGCTATTTCGAGCTCTTATATATATATGTATATACTTACACACATAGACATACACAGACATACACACACATACCCTAGCGCTTATTTTAGCCGGCACACAACATTTTCACATTGATTTACCTTCAGCACACCATCTATTTTATACTTTTCCTTCCACTTCTCCAAGTATTTTTAATATTAAGAAATATATATCTAATAATATTTATTGTAATAATATTTAAAATTTACTTGGATACACAAACTTTTCATCCCCTCTGGGATTTCCCCTTCTACTTTGTCCTGAACCCATCCTAATTACTTTTGCGTTGTGTTTATCTACCTTCCAGGACCTTAATCCTGTTTTTTTTCTTTTCTCTTTTAAGGTACCGTTCAGGACTTTAACCTGAGTTTTTTAGCTACCTTTAATTCTACGACGGACTGAAAACCGGTCGTATTGCTTCGAGGGACTCAAACCTCTCGATTTAACTTTTCGGGGATTTTTTTTTTTAATCACCCGTTACAAGGGATTAAATCCGCTTGCACACCTGTTCGGGGAACTTTTAATCACCCGAAACCCTGAACGACGGACTTTAACCGGTCGTGTAAAACTTACTTGCTGTGGTGTGATTTTCTCCCGGTCGGATCCCGTCAATCCCTCGTTGGCGAAAGGAGTCAACCTATGACGCTGGCCCAGCGAGGAAGTTACCTCCCGGGACTTTAGACAGGTCCTTGACTCAGACCACCGGTGGATTTCAGCGTGTCCGCTCCTCCCGTCAACGAGCCGATATTTTGGGATCCGCGTCACGGCACCAGGCTGATAGGGTTATTAAAGATAACCCCTTTTATCCTAGAATGAAAACCACACAACACAAGTTTTAGACATTTTCTATAGAAAAGGACAGATGAACCCAAACGGAGAACTGCACTCCCTGGAAAGTTTAGGATCGTCTGCCGCCGGGTCATCTCTGTCCTTCTGTCTTTATTATCACACATCAAAGAGGGGGTCAGGAGGGTTGGGTCAGGGGGTTTCAGGAATTTACAGTATGGGGGTTAAAAACAGTCAGGAGGTTATAAAAGCAAAGAAGGAACCATTTGTTATTCCTGCCTAGGGGTAAATACAACAAAAACTTCCTGAAAGCAAATTCTTAAAACAAACCAAATACCTGTAACTTGATAGAAATAAAATGATTACATTCACATTTTCCTAACAATTACAGTACCTAGATTGGAGCTGTCTGCAGCAGTTGTGGCAGTGTGTGTAAGCAACATGCTAAAAGCAGAACTAGAGCTGGAAAATGTTGAGGAATTCTTTTGGACTGATTCCCAAGTCGTCTTGGGATACATCAGCAATGAGGCAAGACGCTTTCACATTTTCGTAGCAAATCGAATCCAGTACATCAGAGAGAGTACTAAACCAACAATGGAGATATGTTGCATCAGAGGAAAATCCCGCTGACCATGCGTCTCGTGGATTAAAAGTCAAAGACCTTGTTGCTTCCAACTGGTTCAGAGGACCAAGTTTTCTCTGGCAAAAAGAGCCTCCCAGCGGAGAGATTAAGGTGGGAGAACTTGGATTGGATGACCCAGAAGTACGCAAGGTAGTTGTACAACACACATTGACAAGGATGGATTCTCTGGCAGAACGCTTTGTGAAGTTCTCCAGCTGGTCAAGACTAGTCCGAGCCATTGCAAGGCTTATCAGATTTGTGAAAGAGCATAAGAAAGTGGAAGGGAGAACTAATGAAGCCACAAGCCTAGAAGAAAGACAAGGAGCTGAACTTAGAATCATAGCCATTGTACAAGCTTCAGTCTTCTCCAAAGAGATCAAATGGCTTCAGTCCCAAAAGGAGTTAACTAAAGACAAAACAAACATACTCTACCGTCTCAATCCCTTACTGGATCACAAGGGTGTCCTCCGAGTGGGAGGTAGATTAGAACAAGCTACGCTACATCCATACGTCAAGCATCCAGCTATCTTACCAAGGACCAACCATGTTACAGGGTTACTGATTGACTATTATCACCAGCGAGTGGAACATCATGGTCGGGGCATGATGATAAATGAGCTAAGAGCAAACGGCATTTGGATGCTTGGATGTACTCGAGCAGTATCATCTTATATCTACAAGTGTGTCAAATGCAGGAAATTCAGACGTGGAACAGAAGAGCAAAAAAATGGCAAACCTGCGAAATGAAAGAATGGAAACAACTCCTCCTTTCACATAAAGTGGGATGGATTGTTTTGGCCCGTTCTATGTCAAAGATGGAAGAAAAGAGCTCAAACGCTATGGACTACTCTTCACATGTCTGTGCTCTCATGCAGTACATATTGAGTTACTCGACGATATGTCAACTGATGCCTTTCTTAATTCCCTCCGTGCATTTATTGCTCTACGTGGAAATGTGCGGCAGTTGCGGTCAGACCAGGGTAGCAACTTTGTTGGGGCAAGGCGAGAGTTCCTGGAAGCAGTAAAGGAAATGGACCAGGAAAGCCTGAAGCAACTGGGCTGTGAATTTGTCATGAACCCTGCCTCTGCCAGTCACATGGGTGGGGCCTGGGAGAGGCAAATACGTACAATCAAAAGTGTGCTTTCTTCCGTAATGGATCACTCATTCCGAACATTGGACTGTTCTTCATTAAGGACCTGTCTTTATGAAGTGATGGCCATAGTAAACAGTCGACCCATCACACCACACCTACTCAATGATCCTACCGGACCTCAACCGCTGACGCCTAATCTTCTGTTGACCATGAAGTCATCTGTTATACTATCACCACCAGGAGACTTTGTAAGGGATGGTGTAAGGTTCAGTACTTAGCTAATGAGTTTTGGCGCAGGTGGAAAAAGGAATATTTGTTGAGTCTACAGAAAAGACAAAGGTGGTCAAAATCGAGAAGAAATGCTAAGGTCAACGACATAGTGATCATACAAGATGATGCGGCACCTAGGAACAGTTGGAAACTTGCTAAGGTCACAGCAGTGTATCCAAGTGAAGATGGATATGTACGCAAGGTGCAGCTATTGATCAGTGACTCTGCATTAGATAACCACGGAAAGAGACTCACTAAACAAGTGTACTTGGACAGACCTATTCATAAGACTGACATTGCTGGAGGCAGAATAGACGTGTCTTTAAGTTCGTAAAGGAAATCACAAGTGATTTGGTGGGAGTGTAGCTGCCATCAGAGCTGACGCATATTTCATTATTTTAATATTATGTTAAAAATGACAATTCATCAATAATAGTATTTGAAATAAAACGTTCAGTCATGAATAAATGACTGTCAGCAAATTCAGGTTGTTTAAGGTTGTTTAGCTTGGTTAAAAATCCAATTAAAATGTAAAGGGGAACCTATCTTTTGTTCCGCATTTCACCGGTTGTCCATGGGAAAGTTTGATTGACGCAATAAAAGAGCATCACTGGACTGTTGCAAAAAAGGTTTCGCCCGAAAACATAAGTTTTTTTTTTGGGAACAAGCTGTATAAAGAATCTTTATTCCTCTGGAGTTTATGCGGCCAATGAGGTATGGTTTTATTGTTTTACTTGTCTTTGTTCATGTAAACCATTATATTCTAATTCGGGTTTCTGTTTCCTCTTAGTTCTGACGGCATTTTAAGGGCATTTTCTAAGACATGTAAAGACATGTTGTCCGCAATAAATGTCTTTTGAAACCAAGAGTGACATTGAGCCTTGATTAAATCGGGAGGAGTAACACCACCTGCGTCTGCTGCATGCGTAAAGCAACACGTGCGCAAAGCAGCCGTGGCTGGAAGTCTTACAGTCTCTGTTAGACATGCTATACCTTGTTGAAAAAGCTAGAGTCTCTAGTTTCCAGCGATACCAGCCATGGGGTGTGAGGCATAGCATATCTGAGAGAGTCAGCAATTTTTGATAGACGTTTAAATGGCATCTCCTGTGTTTAAAGTGCTGTAAAACCAAAAATATTGTGTGACTTGTTTTAGAAAAAAAGTCAAAGTTTTTAACCTAATCTTAAAGCTGGATAAGAAAGGGGCATAGACCCGCCCCTAGCGGCCATAACGGTACTGGTATGGGTGGGATTAAAGGGTTAAGCAAACCGTAGTTACATTTACTAGAGTTAGTAGCAAGTTATTAAGGAGGCTAATAGCTGCTAATACTAGTAAACGTTCAGAGCTTATTTGGAGGACCTTTTAAACTATATTTTGGCATAATGGGCAGACCGGAAAACACAGACATTAATGTCCCATCACGTTGAAAACCCCTTATGAAAATAAAGTTTGTCATAACCGTAAAACACAACCCAAACGACGTCAGCATAGCTTTGTTTCAAATTTATACTTGTGGATCGCTTAGCCTGTTAGCTCCAGGTCTTAACCTCAGTCAAACCTTAAAAACACATTAAAAGCAAACCATTTTAAATCATTATCCCATCCTTACTTTCGATGTTTATCTCTGCCAAACCTCTGCCCCTGTTGTCCATTCGGTTGACTTTGGGGCATCCTATTGAAAGCAGTTCGGGCCGGCGGGGAGGAACTGGCTCTCAGGGTGAAAGCCCTCATTTGGGAACCGGGCCTGGGTGAGCTTTATGCAGGTTTCCGGTGGGCTGCACTTGGCCTGTGGAAACGCAGATTGGGGATCTCTGCGGGGCCCCCAGATATGTGGCTTGTCTCCCTGGTCAGCTTTCTCCTGCACACCTTAAAAAGATTACAAACAGACTATTTCTGTGGTGGTCGCCTGCATAGGTTTCGACGTTGACCTCACAGAATGCAAGCTGTACTTAGCTTTGATTCTAGCCTGTGCCCATGTGGTTGCGGGTCTCCAAATTCCATTTGGGCCCATAGTTGCTTTGTCCCTCCTGTGTAGACCTTCTCCTCATGAGGTTCACGAAGAACATGAGTCCGGAGGACTAGGCCTTATAGTTTCAGTAGGGACCTGCTGTGTGCGGCAGTCCCTTGGTGCCTGTAGCTTTTTACAGCATTAGAAAAAAATTGATTTTATTTAATTTGGCTAAAATCCCAATAGGAGTTTCTTTCGATGCAAGTAAATCTGGGAAGTTTGGTATGGTTTAAGGAGAAGTAGCCCAAGGGTTTATATCAGGTTTCAGTCAGACAGTTTGGGGGCGACGGTGGTGCAAGAGTTAGTGAGGTTGCCCGCTCTGACCATCTCAGTCGTTGTGTCCTTGGGCAAGACAGTTCACTCGTATTGCTTGCTGCCAGTGGTCAGAGGGTCCAGTGGTGCTGATGAATGGCAGCCTCACTTCTGGCTCACCACAGTCAGGGTGTGAATGGGTGAATGACCGACGGTAATGTAAAGCGCTTTGGGGTCGGCGAACTTGATAAAGCACTATACAATTACAAGCCATTTATTCCAAGTGATGTATTCATTTAATTCAATTCAATTTTATTTATATAGCGCCAAATCATGAAACATGTTATCTCAAGGCACTTTACAAAATCAAGTTCAATCATATTATACAGATTGGGTCAGATTATACAGATTGGTCAAAATGTCCTATATAAGGAAACCAGTTGATTGCATCAAAGTCCCGACAAGCAGCATTCACTCCTGGGGAACCGTAGAGCCACAGGGAGAGTCGTCTGCATTGTACATGGCTTTGCTGCAATCCCTCATACTGAGCAAGCATGAAGCGACAGTGGGAAGAAAAACCACCCATTAACGGGAAAAAAAAAACCTCCGGCAGAACCGGGCTCAGTATGAACGGTCATCTGCCTCGACCGACTGGGGTTACAGAAGACAGAGCAGAGACACAACAAGAGAGACAAAAAAGCACAGAAGCACACATTGATCTAGTAATCTGTTCTACATTAGATGGTAATAGTCGGTGATCTGTCCTCCCTGGATGATTTCACAGTCAACAGAACGTCAGACCAGGTGTACCTACTATGAAGAAAAAAGAGAGAGAACAAAAAGTTAAAAGCTGAAATGACAACGGTCATTTCAATGTAATGCAATGCAAATCTGGAGAACAGTAGACTGGAGAACAGTAGAAATCAGTAGAGTGAGAAAAGTAGGCCGTGATGTCCTCCAGTAGCCTAAGCCTATAGCAGCAAAACTATAAAGGTAGCTCAGAGTAACATGAGCCACTCTAGTTATAAGCTTTGTCAAAAAGGAAGGTTTTAAGATTAGTCTTAAAAGTAGACAGGGTGTCTGCTTCACAGACCAAAACTGGGAGTTGGTTCCACAGGAGAGGAGCCTGATAGCTAAAGGATCTGCCTCCCATTCTCATTTACAATGAGACTCGTTTGTGGGAATGAAGAAGAGACACATTCTTTGTATTGCTTAATGATATGTATGTTTTTCCTTGAAGAAGAAATGTCTTGTGCACTAGTAGTTTGATTTGGAGATGGAAATGTAATAGATTTACATAGATTGTTTATTTTCCAGGGATACCAGTCTTTACGTCAGCTTGTCAAGCTGTCTAAACTTGAAGTACCAGAGGAGATCACCAAAGTCATTGAACCCATCAAAGATAATGACGCTGCTATCCGGAACTATGGAATTCATCAAGCAGTTGAGATGAGTCGCGTCCTGCTGGACAGTGGAAAGGTACCAGGCCTTCACTTCTACACACTGAATCGAGAAGTTGCAACAGTGGAGGTCCTCCGACAGCTGGGCCTGTGGATAGAAGACCCCAGGTCAGTCCAAAATCCACTGGTGATGGGAACTATCCAAAGAGATTCAATTCCCTAAGTCAGTGGTTCTCAAATAGGGGGGATGTGAAGGTATTGATGTGGGCGTGCCGAACACCCTTGGCTTTTCTTGTCCAGAAAATGCAGGCCTTCTAACTCAAACAGAAGGGGGTGACAACAGCACCCAAATGACGCAGCATAGCTTTGTCGCTTAGCCTGCTAGCTCCAGGTCTTAACCTCAGTCAAACCTTAAAAACACAGTAAAAACACATTAAAAGTTTAATAATAAATGCTGAATATTAATTTTGCCATATGAGATCCAGAGCTAGTTAGAAGTTGACTGCAGGTATGAGTTGGGCTAAAAACCATTCATATTGTTATCAATATTATATACTGTATTTTTCAGAATATAAGTCGCTCCGGAATACAAATCGCATAAGTCAAAAAATGCGCCATTGAGAGGAAAATATATGTCGCACTGGACTATACGCATTTCTTTAGACATTTATCTCACACAATCCAAGACTAAAAACTGACATTTAATCTGGTAAGACAATTTATTAAATTACTCAGCAGTATCCATAACCGGCTGAATAACATCGAACATACCTGGGAGGATGAATGGGGTAAATTAGCAATTCCATCCAGCAATGGATAATAGGGTTCTGTCATGGTCTGTCGTGGTCTGGGTCCTTTGAGCTACAACCCGCAACGCTCCCCTGTGTGAATGCATACTGAAACAGCGAAACAACATACAAACATGTGCTCAGTCTTTGTTGTTTCAATAAATTTTTAAGCGATACAGGAGCAGGATAGTTTTCACAAGCCTTGCGAGCACTCTTGTGGCTATAGATGGTAATGTTTACTACTTGGTTCATACTGGTTAAAATTAATTACTGTTTAAATTTGATATGCAAGTCACACCTGTATATAAGTCGCAGGATCGGTCAAACTATGAAAATAAGTGTGACTTATAGTCTGAAAAATACGGTAGCTAAAAAAGTGTGGCAATGTTGAAACATTGTAGTTGTTAGAAACCATTGTTGTATATTATGAAATTTAAAAAGGGATTCTGGATAAATTTCAGAACGACAGCTTTAATGTATTAAAAGATATTTTTTTAAAAAAAGCTACATTTTTCAACAATTTTGTTGGGATGGTGGGGCCTGAAATTGTTTCCTTACCCAAAGGGGGGCTGCGACAGAACACATGTGAAAACCACTGCCCTAAGCCAACACACCTAGTTCTGGGTTGTGAACACATATTGTTTTACTTACCACACAGTGATACAATCTTATTCAATGTTTGGAAAATGTTACATCAAAATCATAGTTGTCTGGAAATGCTCTCTTGTTATTAGAATCAGTGGTAATCATGTTCCTAATTTCTTTTGAGTGGTTCAAACAACAATTGAGCATGCTTTGGTCTCTGCCAGCAGCCACAGGGAGAGCTGCCTGTTCATCTTCTTACCAACACCTCTATACAATCTAAAAGTCTAAGAACTTGGAGTTGTGACCTATGGAATTTACTTGGACTCCTGTGCCTGATTCACAAAGATTCTGAGTCCTCTCAGAGAGCTCCTAACTTAAAAATTCCTGCCAAGCAGCTTTAGCTTAAGAGTGATACAGATAATTGCTGAGAGTAACTCTGAGTAAGGAGATGACAGACATTTTTATCTTAGTGAGGAGGCGTGATTGGCCCCATTGATAGGTGTGACACTGTCTTCTTAACACCTGTGATTGGTTGATGGTACAACAAACAAACAAACAAAACAACACAATTGCACTCCTAGTAATCAGTGAAGAGAATTTAACCGATTAGCTACACTGGATTAAGAAATGTGTTGCATTTGTGATGATGAAATTAAATGATTGCCACAAAGCATCAACATGTTTGAACATACCTTATTTACATCCTCATCATTTTGATTTGCTTCTTATGTTTACTCAATAACACTGGTCATTTTACTACGTAATCTATTTGATACAAATGTGCACCTGTCAGCATTTTACTGGAATTGCCTGCTTGTATAAAGTGGCTGTATTTGGCAAAATGAGAGAAAATGGAGACAAAAGGTTCAGAAAACTGAACTGGAGAGGAGCAGCGCCTCTGTCTGCACAGCTCTGGGAGGAGGATAGAGGAGTATTAAAAGGTAAATTGGCCCCTGGATCACAGCGCAAATAGGAAGACTTTGAAACACATCGGCGCAGATCAATGCATCCTTTTCTCTGCATGTCTTCTTCTCCAATTTTACGCACCAGCCTGGAGGGTGAGAAGCGCTACGTGCAGCAATCCAAAGCCAGCGGGGAGATAGCATCATGCAAGCAGACTTATAAATGACCATTTAGGCTATGGATGTTGACATCATCACGTACAGTACAGCAAATACTCTCTTACCGCTTTTATATTGTCTAGAGCCCAGGTGCCCAACCAGTCAATCACGATCGACAGGTCGATCTCGGGCCAGTCTTTTGTCGGTTTATTTTTAATTAATTGTTTGATGCTGAGCATTAATCCCATGACATTTTTCACTTGACCCAACACCAACGATAAGGCTGCAACTATTGCATCGTACTGGGTCAGCAATGTTCTTGCCAAGCATAAAAAGGCTTTCAAAGATGGTGAGGTTGTAAAAATGGCGTTTATATTGGCAGCAGATGCACTGTTCAGTGATTTTAAGAATAAAAGTGACATTATGGCTGCTATCAAAGATGTGCAGTTCCCGGAATACTGTTACACGATGATGCAAGGGGATGGCTGTGGATGTTATGGAGCAGTCAAGCCATAGTGAACATCCAAAATTGGAGGATGCTGTGTCTCTTGGATTTGTCATTTCTCACAGATCTCATTGGCCTGCTCAGTGAACTTAACCTGTAGCTTCAAAGTAAAGACAAAAATATCATTCATATGATCAGCTCAGTGAACACATTCAAAAGCAGGCTAAAATTACTTTCAAGCCGGCTGCTACGCAGGGACCTGAGGGACTTTCCTCGCATTCAGGCAGAACTACAAAGTCTAGGTCAAGGTGTCACACAGCTTGACCTTGAGTGATATCATCATAAGGTTTAGAGCATCTTCGCAGAGTTTGAGAGGCGATCTACAGACTTTTCATCCATTGAGCCTATTACCAGATTCATCAGAATCAGAATCAAGTTTATTGCCAAGTAGGTTTGCACTTACAAGGAATTTGACTTGGTGTTGATGGTGCAGACAAAAAATAAAATAAAATAAAATGGATATATATATATACAGAAGCTATATACCAGGGGTTTTCAATAGGTGAGGCGCGCTTCCCCTGGGGGGCGCCAAAGAGTCACAGGGGAGGCGCGAAGAATGTGCTGGAGAAGAAGATATTTGTGCGCGCAGTGACACAACACGTGCCCGCTCAAAACCGGTCTGGCGCGCACTCAACTCTGAAAAACTCTTCTCAACCCACGCTCTGTCCTCGCACTCAGTTCCATCTCTGCACGCGCACGCGACTTTGCTCGCGCGCTGGACCTGCTCATTGAACGCTTAACACCAGCTGTCTCTTTTCTTTCCATCTTCTGGGAGGTGATGCAAAAGTTTATTCTGATCATAGTCATTATCAGTGTTGGGGAGTAACGGATTACATGTAACGACGTTACGTAATTTAATTACAAAAAAAGAGTAACTTTAATTCGTTACAGTTACAATGAGAAAATATGTAATTCAGTTACAGTTACTTCCGAAAATATTAAGAATTACAAATTTAGTTACATTTTTTTAAAAATATAAAGAAAAACCTTTGCGAAATATGTAATGATATTTTTATTGCTTCGCGCCCTGTATCGCCGTTTCCCGCTACGGCTCCTTGTCTCTATCACTCTCATGATCCATCCTGTGCTGGTGGAGCCTTCTGAAAGAACAGCAAGCGAGCGGACGTTTCACGGTTTTATTTCAGCTCAAGCAGCGCATCAAAAATGACAGCCTTCAAGCAATGGAAATTTAAGTCTAGAAAAGAAAAAAAAGGCGCCCCATCGGGTAAAGCAATCCAAAGTTTGGCTTCATTTTAAGGAAGAGAAAGATGCAACAAGGCGCTTTGCAATCATGCAGTCTCTTGTTATTCACACACAACAATAAACCGTGAGAGCCGACGTGTGTTTTGAAACTGTAAAACTTTGTCTTAAGCGGAAAATCAAACGCGCGTATACACAGCTCAGCGTTCACAGTGTTGCGTTCGTGAGCGTCGGAAAGCTATGGTGCATTCAGGAGCATGGGACATTTCAGTTTTACAACGAAAAAGGCAGAAAACGGAACAGAACTTAACTCATACAATAATGTATTTATCCAGAAACAGTGTGGGCTTTCTTACAATACTGAATGCTATATAATTGTATTTCTGTTATTTTTGATTATGCACATTATGCAAAGACTGGTCTTTGGGAAGAGTTCAATAAGGTGATCGCTGTAGGAAAGAAGTGGTTTCTGAACCTGCTTGTGTTAGTCTGCAAACTGCGTAAATGGTAGAGCCTGGGGGAGGAGCAGAAAAGAGTATGGCCCGATGAGAGGAGTCTGAGAAAATCTTACATGCCTGGTGCTGGCATCTCTTCTTGTGGACATCCTGTGATTGCCTGTCTGTAGTTCCCTTTCAGCTTAGTGCTTTTTTAAGGTTCACATTCAGTTCTCAAAAATTAAATGTTGAACATGGGTCAATACTCATTAAAACCTTAAAGTAATCAAAAAGTAATTAGTTACATTACTTTTTAAAAGTAATCGAAAAAGTTACACTACAATTACATTTTAAACAAAGTAACTTTCATTATTTAAAGAGCACTTTAACAAAAGGTAAAACAAAGTACCAAACATCAGAAATACATCAGATAAGAAATATCTAATAAAATGCTTGGTTGTTAAAATAGCAATAGGTTTAAATTGTGTATAATTAGCCTAAATATGTAAATCGGAATATGTAATATGTTAACGTCTGTTAAATTCAGGTTATCTTTTTTATTATTATTATTTCAGTTGACGTCTCCTGTTGACGTGAGTTCAGTTTATCATTGGCGTCTGTTTAGTTCAGTTTGTCTGCTGTTGAAAACAATAGTTTATGAATTTGCTCTAATGACAGTTCAATTTTAAAAGTAGGCCCTCTGTCCGTGATGTTTCAGTAAAAGTAGCCTGTAAGATGGAAATATTTGGATGGATATTTTATTAATAGGCCTTTTTTTAATGAATTTACTTTGTTAAAAGAAATACAATAAAAAACATGTGTTGGGCTATCAGTTGTTTTTGAAACACAGCATTCCAGGAACACGAAAGAAAGATGCATTTACTGCAGGGACTTGTGTGGGGTAGGTTTGTGGTTGGGGGGAAGGGGGGGGTTATCTTTACCTATTCCTAGGGGAGGCTCACCTTCAACGAATTTGAAAACCCCTGCTATATACACTCAGTAAACTGTGTGTTAATGTAACGCAGAAGCTTGTAAGTCCTGAACGGGGGAGAGAGGCAGTGTCCAGTTTCACGGGCGGCTCTTGGCCTTGTTCATAAGGCCGGTAGCAGATGGGAAGAAACTGTTCTTGTGGCGTGAGGTTCTGGTCCTGGTGGAGGGCAGCCTCCTGCCTGAGGGAAGTGACGGAAATAGTCTATGACTGGGGTGCGAGGGATCAGCTACAATCTTCCCTGCATGCCTCAGAGTCCTGGAGGCGTACAGGTCCTAGAGGGATGGCAGATTGCAGCCAATCACCTTCTCTGCAGACCTCATGACACGCTGCAGTCTGCCCTTGTCCTTAGCGGTGGCACCAGCGTATCAGATGCTGATGGAGTAGGTGAGGATGGACTCAATGATGGAGGATTGGAACTGCACCATCATTGTCCTTGGCAGGTTGAATTTCTTCAGCTGCCGTAGGAAGTACATCCTCCGCTGGGCTTTCTTGGTGAGGGAGTTGATGTTCAGCTCCCACTTTAGGTCCTGGGAGAAAGACTCCACAGTGTCGATTGTGGAGTCACAGAGTAACAGTCCTGAAAACGTCCCAGTCAGTAGAGTCCAAACACGCCTGAAGATCCTCCACAGCCTCACTGGTCCATCTCTTTGATGTCTTCACTACAGGTTTGCAGAGCTTTAGTTTCTGCCTGTAAACAGGAATTAGGTGAACCATGACGTGGTCAGATTGGCCCAGTGCAGCACGGGGGATGGCGTGATAAGCATCCCTGATTATGGTGTAACAGTGATCCAGAATGTTTTCCTCTCTGGTCGGGCATTTAATGAACTGTCTATATTTAGGAAGTTCATGAGTGAGGTTTCCTTTGTTAAAGTCACCAAGAACAATAACTAAGGAGTCCGGATTTCTCTGCTCCACGCTCAGTATCTGGTCTGCGAGCGTGCGCTGAGCGACCTGCATGTTTGCATGCGGCGCGATGTAAACACCGACCAGAATGAATGAAGCAAACTCGCGGGGTGAATAAAAAGGCTTACAGTTTATGATGAAGGATTCCAGGTCCGGAGAATAGTGCTGCTGGATCACTGCCACATCGTTGCACCAGCCGCTGTTGATGTAAAAACAGATCCCTCCACCTTTCGCCTTGCCGGAAAGATGTGTGTCGCGGTCGGCTCTGTGAAGTTGGAAGCCGTCCAGCTGCAGCACGGAGTCCGGAATTAATCCACTCAGCCACGTCTCCGTGAAGCAAAAAACAGCAGATGAAGAGAAGTCCCTGTTTTTGTCCAGCATCAGTTCCAGTTTGTGTAGTTTGTTGGACAGGGAACGCACATTGGACAGGATTATGCCCTGTAGCGGTGAGCGGAGTCCACGCTGGCGGTGACGCACGAGCGCACCAGCGCGCTTCCCTCTCCTCCGGTGTTTCGCTGCGTGAGCAAAGGTGAGCGCACCTCTGACCAGAATGTCAAAATTTCCAGCGTAGGGAGAAGAAAAGTAGGGAATAAATCCTCTGGTGATGTAGCCCTGATGTTCATGAGTTCTTCTCTAGTGAAAGAGCTCCGGGTATCATTGCAAAAACCAGAGTTAAACCGGTTATGAA
Organism: Fundulus diaphanus; assembly: GCA_037039145.1. Classification (NCBI taxonomy): domain Eukaryota; kingdom Metazoa; phylum Chordata; class Actinopteri; order Cyprinodontiformes; family Fundulidae; genus Fundulus; species Fundulus diaphanus. The sequence goes on along the minus strand of CM073129.1, from coordinate 4,830,957 downwards.
GCATTAATCGTTGAAGTGGCAGATCAGCGAGATTTTTCTCACAGATTATGTCCACATAGCTATTCATTACTTCTGATTTTTTTTTTCGGTCTCCTACCCGCATCTGTCGTTTTTTGCGTTCGCAAAATCCATGGGATCAAAACGATCTCGCCAGGCGGACTTTCCCAGTGACGTCATAACGTGAGTCGCAAACCTGGAAGCCGGCACCCGCTGTACTGTCTGAGTACTAAATGGATAACGTTGTTTTGCTTTCACAGCTTTTTTACAAGATGCCTCGTCGTGGTGTCGCTATGTACTGTTCCCATGAAGATGGAAGATTGCATGAGTGGCCAAAAGACACACTTAGAGCCCGTTTGTGGATCGTCATTTTAAAGACGACTGCCTCGGTGCTCCGGGGGAGGGGGTCTTTGGCTCTTCTTCCTCTTTAGATTTTAACGGCAGCTTGCATCCATTATTGTTGCACTACTGCCATCTAGTGGATCCTAATATCTATCTAATATCTATTCCTCAAATCCCAGTATTTTTTTTAAACCTAAAAATTTTCCTTTTTCCCCAAAATACTATTTAGCTTATAAACCACATTCTCAAATTGAAATTCCTATTAAAACTTAATTCCGTTTTTAATCATATTTACATGAGCAGGAGTCCAAAATAATATTACATTTTTATTTTGTTCACATATTCTATGATGAACAGCCATAACCTCATAATATATTTTGATGATTATTTGTACATCCCTTTTGAATACTCAATGCAGATAATCACTACAAATTATTTTACTTATATTAGTATCCTCCACCCATTCTCAAGCTAATAATATAGCACATAATTCTACTGCATATATACTGAGATAATTAGATGTTCTTTTTGAAATAATCTTTGTCAGGAATCACGACTGCTATACTAGTTGCTTCACTCTTTGTCTTTTTATTTTCATGTATCTATGTCTACATGTGTTGTCTTTTACTTTCCTGTATCTGTTTATTCACTTGTGTGTAAATGCACCCCAGCAATCAAACAAAAATGTTATGAGAAATTTTACTCACTGCTGCTTTTTGTTTTAGACTATGTAGACGACTGTTTCGAGATGCTGCTAGCAGAGCTAGCAGCATCTCGAAACTAAGCAGGTTGATGCAGCATAAGAGCCCCGATCACTGACAAGTTCATTTGTGAAACCAACAAAAGATACCATCAATCTCTCATTCAGTCGATTTTCAAAAAGACCATGAAATCATTTTATTAGTAATTGCTTATATTACATAATAACCACAACAATTTTGTTTACATGCATGTTTTAGATTTTATTCTTTCAGGTTGGGTATTTTTTTTAACTGCCAACAGGTGACCTCTAAAGGTAAAATCATCTTCATGTCCTGGGGGTGGGAAGTGGGCCCTTATACAGCTGACTGCACAAGAGGGTATCACAGCCCTGGTATCTTTGCCTAAATAGTCCCAACACCATCTCACAAATTGTCTATAGGCTATATGCCTATGCTGTTGCTTGTATTGGGACCAACCTGCAACCTGCAATGTCCAAGCATTTAGACACACCGCTTCCATGCCAGGATGGTCTGTGATACAGCCAGGGATTTCTCCATCCATATCCTCTCTGGCTTCTTCCATCTTAGCAACAACCAAGCCGATTTCCTGGCAACCGATGCAGAATCCATAACTTGGCAGTGAGAACAGGAACACCTAAAAATAAGATTGATTAATTGTATATTTGTATATGAATTGCACACCATAACTGATTTGCTAAATTCACTATTAATGCATTTATGGTAAGTTGGAAATGGATTTATGTTAAGGAAATCTTTAGGCCTCAATATTACTCAGTGTATATTTTTGATATATTATTATTTTTGACTTTTGTTATACTAGTATGTAGGTAGGCTAAATATTAATATATGTACCGATACTGTTTATAAATTGTTGTCAAGTGATTCTTTATGATAAGTAGCACCTCGTCATTGGGCCTAACTAGGCCATGGCATAAATTCATTTTTAGTTGTGAATAAATGCTCATTCATTTTAGTGATAAATTTTGTCCTCATCTCTTTATTTAAGATAAGATAAGATGGACTTTATTGATCTCACAGTGGAGAAATTCGCTTGTCACGTCGGCTCAATAAAAGTGACAAAAGTTGGAAAAAGACCGATTATCTTGCCGTTTAAAATAACACAAAACAGCGCAAGAAAACCTCGTTTATTTATTTTTATTTTATAATTTTGTAAACAGCTGCCAATTAAACTAAATGTTACAACCTTGATATGATTGTATGTGTTGTTTTACCGAAAAATCAATTATAAGCGCCGTGAAAACGGCTGCAATGCGCGCTCCCGACAAAGGGGGAGGGGGGGGCAGCTTTTCACAGGGGAACTGAATTTCGCACAACTCCGGCATTTTAGCCATTAAATATCTATGGTGCCTCAAAGAAAATGATGTCAACATCCGAAAAAATATTTGAACTGCGTAGTTAAAAGAAAAAACGTGCTTACCATTCATCTACGTCCAATCTCCACTCCTTGTCCGACTCTGAAGGCTGTTGTTCGTCCGCTGCCTTCTCTTCATCTGAAACGTCTGGGTCGAACATGTGAGGCTCGAGAAACAAACATTCTTCCTCCGACACATCAGAATCGTCACCTGGTAGGAATCGCTCGGTTGAAGTCGAAATTTCACTTTCAGACTTCTCGTCGTCGCTCTCGCACGTCGTCGCTCTCACTTCTGACACTGGGAGCATCCTCCTCCCAGTGTCAGAAGTCCCACTGAGGTAAACATATACATTTTATTTTAATTTACCTTAAGTCTTCATATCTTTTGTCTGGCCAGAAGTCGGTTTGTATATATAGATCGACAGGCGGATTGGTGCGGCGTCTGCTGTGAAGCGGGCGCTGTACCGATCCATTGTGGTGAAGAGAGAGCTGAGCCAAAAGGCAAAGCTCTCGATTTACCGGTTGATCTATGTTCCTACCCTCATCTATGGTCATGAGCTTTGGGTCGGGACCGAAAGAGCGAGATCCCGGATACAAGCAGCTGAAATGAGTTTTCCCTGTAGTGTGTCTGGGCTCTCCCTTAGAGATAGGGTGAGGAGCTCAGTCATCCGGGGAGGACTTAGAGTAGAGCGCTGCTCCTCCACGTCGAGAGGAGCCAGCTCAGGTGGCTCGGGCATCTGGTTAGGATGCCTCCTGGACGCCTCCCTGGTGAGGTGTTCCGGGCACGCCCCACCGGGAGGAGGCCCAGAGGGAGACCCAGAACACGCTGGAGGGACTATGTTTCTCGGCTGACCTGGGAACGCCTTGGGATTCCCCCGGAGGAGCTTGCTCAAGTGGCCGGGGAGAGGGACGTCTGGGCCTCCCTACTGAAGCTGCTACCCCCGCGACCCGACCCCGGATAAGCGGAAGACGATGGATGGATGGATAATTGCAACAGTATAACGACATGTCGCGCAGAAAATATCAAATTAAGCACTTCCTGTTCATTTATTTACTTATGTCTTGTTCATTATCTTGTAATTTAATTAAAATTTTAACATCTTACTATTTACAGTCAAGTAATGTTTTAAATGTGTATTTTAAAAATTGTTTCTCAGCTTATTAAAAATTGTACAGCTCAGGGTTTAGAAAAGAAAATCTTTTTAGTGAAATATACAATGTTGTAGACAATATGAAGACAAGGATACACAGGTCATTACAAATATCAAAAAGCATTTTGATTCATTCAGAAATTCACATGACCAGGTTTTAATCTCTTGTTATTCTTTTTCTTAGAGCATAAATGCCTATTTATAATTCTAGTGTGGTAAATGTTACATTTGAATCAATAATTATATTACATTTCAAGATAATATAAAACAACCTTTAGCAGAATTTTAGATGGTAAATTAAAAGTTAAATTAAAATATAACTGTTAAGAAATATAAAAAAATTAAAAGGTAATTAGTAAATGTTCACGTGGTAATTTAGGTTTAAAACAGCACTTTGAATTGCCTTGTTACTGAAAAGTGCTTTATAAACTTGCCTTGCCCTGCCTAAAATAGTATTATTTTTAAAACCTGTCCCGTTAGGGCTGCACTGGATGGTGTGGATTTTATAATATTTTTATTCAGTTGTTAAAGACTTGAGACTTCACTTTGAATTGGGGCAAAATACTCGAGAGTTGACTTGAACATGATCCTCCTAAACTTAAGGCTTGACCTAGACCTGCCCCTCAAAGACTTAAAACCTGAGTTGGAGCATCTCTGCTGAGTTCCAATACTGGGTTCAACCACCTAACTTAGTGGAAAATATTTTATTTCTTTTTGGTAGATTGTAATACATTCAGGCATAGCACAATTCCCAGTTACTCTTGAACTTGCAATAATAAATTGCTTGGGGCCTTATCTCTCTATCAAGACAAAGATTATGCATTGAGACCTTCTGGTTGTAGCAAAACCTTTAGTGATACTTCCCTTTAATTCTGCACATTTTAATCAAAGATCAACTGGATAATCAGATCCTATCTCAGCCTCCAGAATGTTTGACGTGAACTTTAAATGGTAAATGGCCTTTACTTGTATAACACTTTATCAAGTCCAACGACCACAAAGTACTTTACACACTTGTCATTCAGGTATTTACCCACCAATTAATTCACACATTCTCATGCTGACAGTGGTAAGCTACATTGTAGCCAGAGCTGCTCTGGGGCAGACTGACAGAATTGGGCCTGGGTGACAATAGGCACCACCGGGCCCTCTGACTACTGACAGCAGGCAAAACGGGGTAAGTGTCTTGCCCAAGGACACAAGAACTTTAACCCCTTAAGCGGAGAGGGTTATAGGAGCAATTTCCACCTGAAATTACATACCTTATGTAAATCAAGTACAGCTCCAAAGTTATGAAGTGTAAACTTTTAGTATTTGTGTGAAGCAAAGGCATTAAAGAATATCTTTCAGGTGAAACCACTGTTGCGAATTTCACTATGTCTGATTTATAGGTCATTAAACAAAGAAAAAAATCCAATTATCTGAGCCTCGCCTAAATATTTTATCAACATAGATACTGCAAAACAACATGAAAACCCTTTCTGTGCAGCAAAGCATTTTTTCTTAGCGTGTCAGCAATGTTTGATAGCCTGTTAAATTTGTGAAAAGAAAAATTAGGGACTTGTTTTAGAAACATTAAAGCTCACTCCTGGGGGGTATTTAGGGAAAAAAGTGACTGTTTCTGACCTACATTTAAAGCGTGATATAATGGGTGTGGCTCCGCTTATACTGGTACCAGTATGGTCAGGTTTAAGGGGTTAAAGGGCTTCAACTTCCTTCTCTGCAAGCTCCAAGCTATGAAGCCAGATTCTCTTTGAACATAGTCTCACAGTTTGTTGTTTTTGCCAGACGCCCTCTTCCTTGGGCTGTTAGTGCTAATCCCAAACGGAAGGTGGAGGATGTCCGACCCATTTTCTGGGCCTCAAGACCAAAGAGCTACATCTACAGGACCCAGGACTGGGACGAGTTCCCCAACGGGAGATGGTAGGCCAAATCAAAATAAATTCACATTGGATTTAGTAATTCTTACATCTTCTGACTGAATGTTCCAATTTTAATAACAAATTGAAATAATGAGTTTACAGCAGTAGAGGACAATGTTAAGTTGTGCTTTTGTTACTGAATAACTGCTCTGCTGTTGTCTTTAGGGGAAACTCATCTTCTCCAGCTTTTGGAGAGTTAAATGACTACTACCTCTTTTACTTAAAAAGTAAATCCTCTAAGGAAACACTTCTGCAGATGTGGGGAGAGGAACTAAAGAATGAAGAAAGTGTCTTTGAGGTCTTCACATGTTACATTGCGGCCAAACCAAACCGTAATGGACAGAAGGTAAACAAGTCTACATACATAAGCAGGCAAATCATTTGGTACCCTTACAGCTTATTAAAACAGTGCCTAATGTCCCTTAAAGTGTAACTCGCCCAATGTAAAGAGCCCAGCGGGACTGAGCCTTATCATTGCTGAGTCAGAGCCTGAAGCCTGTGATCCTGAGGCAGTGGAGGACAGAATGGGTGAAGTTTCTGAGTGGTAAAGTGATGTTAACAGCATCAGTGCCAACATGTGTTAACGTTCAAAGCAGTAACAAATGCTAAACACTATCAATCAATGCTCTCAACTCCTGAGTCTGCAAGGCAGGGGCAAGTGACTGAGATGCTTTTGTACCCCAGGCCAGTTGAGAGCTTTGCCAGGGCCTGGGAAAACACTATATTTTTGGGCCCCACCACTGGAAATATCTCACAAAGCTTGAAGCTTTTATTTTATGTTGGATATGTTCTATGTAATTTAGAGCACTAATTTAAGTGAGAATTAGTGCTCAATTAGTGCTACATATATGTGTGTGTGTGTGTATATATACATAGACTAGATTAGTCATCTGAAATAATAAAGAATAAACTCAAACCTAAAAACCTTTTTAATAGTAATGAGTAAATACATGATAACTACGATGAATATGGAAGACAAAAAAACATACAGAGAGTAGCAAAAACAATTCCAACACCCAGTGAAACAGCTAAATTTCAGCACTAATTAGTCCGGTTCGAGTAGTAAGTATTTGTTCACTGTTTCAAGAATAAAATTATATATCTGGAGCAATGTAGTCGTTAGAATAAAGCCATCACCGCTGGTAAAAATATCTGTGAACATCAGAGACAGCTGATCAGCACAATGCTTCAGGGTAGGGCTGAACGATAATTCATTAATGATATATATCGATCGATAGACGCATATCGATGATAGACAAAAGGGTCAGTAAAAAGTTCAATAGAATAAATGTTTTCCTTCCTTATACATTTAACCATGTAGGTTAATACTACAGTCATTACACCCTCCAAACCAATCACAAACACAGACCCAGGAAACGCTCTTTCACCAAGCTCTGCCCTCTTCAAAGGGTTCAGAGAGCAAGCATTTTTTTTTTAAAACTTCTAGTTTTGGTAAAAAGTTGGTTGAATAAAGGGTTGAGTTTGAATTCAGCATTTGTGGGTACTGTTTCTAAAAGTAGGTTGCTAAGCAACAGCATACAATGGCCAGGGCTGCACTTAAAATATATGTTTTGAATTTGTTGATAATTGTTGATATCGATCCAATATGATTTCTATTTTATCAATATGTTTTTTTTTTATATCGTCCAGCCCTACTTCAGGGTGGATGGGGAGACGCAGTCCTGGCCAGCTGCTTTGCAGGGTTTTTGCCACTTAAACAGTGTTCATTTCTTTCACAGAAATGGATTTGGTGGGGCAGGGGGTGGAGCTGTCCAACTATAAGGAGAGAGAAGAGGAGATGGTAGTCTGGGGCAGAGGAGTTGTGGAGGGTGGTGCCCAATTGACTGTCAAAGCATCAGAAGAACTGGTTCATCTCATTTGCCCTGCGAGAGATGTTGATGGAGTGTGGGGCTTTGGGTTTAATTAAATTTTATTTATATAGGACCAATTGAACAACACATGTCATCGCAAGGCACTTTATAAAGTCAAATTCAATCAAATTATGCAGACAGATTGGTCAAAAACTTCCCTATCTAAAAACTTCAGAATCTAAGGAAACCCAGCAGATTGCATTGAGTCTTGACAAGCAGCATTCACTCTTGAAAGAGTGTGGAGCCATAGTTTACAGTCGTCTGCATTGTTGATGGCTTTGCAGCAATCCCTCATACTGAGCATGCATGAAGCAACAGTGGAGAGGAAAACTCCCATTTAACAAGAAAAACCTCCAGCAGAACCAGGCTCAGTGTGAACGGCCATCTGCCATGTTTGTTTGGGAAGACAAGAGTAGAGACAAAAAAAAAACACAGAAGCACAGATTGATCCAAGAATCTTTTCTAAATTAGATGGGTAATTGCAGATTATCTGCCCCCCTGGATGGTGTCACAGCTAACAGAACGCTAGACCAAATGTTCCTACTCGACAGTTTATAGTTAGTGAAGTTGGGGGCTTTGGGTTTCCAGATGTAAGTAGGACCAACAGTGCATTGCTGGGTGGGTGGGACCTGCGGCAATGCATTTGGCCCTTTTCTGGACTCATGCAGTATAAACCGTGTATAGATCTTGTAAGACGGCATCCCACCATCCCCTGTACTGTCCTCACCACCTGTGCTAAATCCTTACTCTCCTGTGCTATGCATCTCTCAGACTCCACTGCCATGTGGAGACAGGATGCTTTCAGTTGTGGTTGTGTAATTCCAGTCAAATTTCAGTTTTCTGATAAAGAATAGCCGTTGTTGGGCGTTCTTCACCAGGTGGCAGGTGTTCTGATTCCAGAGAGAGATCAGAGAAAATGTGAATGGCCAGGAACCTTATGCTGTCAACACGCTCCACCACCTCCCCCTGTATGAAGAAAGGAGCATGTTTAGTCACCATGGTCCACCTGTAGTGCACTATGACATCCTTGGTCTTGCTGGTATTCAAGATGAGGTTATTCCTGGAGCACTATTGTGTCAGATTTGTGGTCCTCTTTCCTGTAGTGGGTCTCATCATTGTTAGATATGAGACCCTTTAACTGGCATTTTTAAGTGCTGTAATGATTCAAAAAAGTGCTTGCCCTTGAACTTTTTCACAGAATTCTAATTTCTTGACCTGTACTTGTGCTCATTCTGTAAGATAGGACTGAAACTAACTCCACTAAGCCAGCTTGTTTATTTGTCATGTCTCATTGACAAATGACAACTAAACAGTCATTCATTGAATGACTCAGTGAATAACTAACCTGACCCTAGCCAGATGTATTTCGCTCCGCCTAGCTCCACTCACATCCATCTGGGACTGATCCATAGGAATGGCCTTTTTTGAAGGCTGGGCCTTATCAAAAATCCTTGCATATGATTGGATAAGCCACTTGTCTGTCATCTTTATCGACGTGCTATTTCAACCAGGGCTTTGAACCGGTTCAAGGAACGAAAACGAAAACCGGGAACTTTTTGTATTTTACAGGGAACAGAAACGAAACCGGAAAAGTTATTATTTTTTATGTTCTGGAACTGGAACACTTATTTAAAAATAATGGTAACCAGTTGATACCGGTTTTATTTCGTTCCTCAAAGTTTTTGTTGCCTAATTAACTAAAAAAAAAAAAATTATTTTCCTGCGCACGTTACCATGACGGCTGAGGTTCACTTCCTGTGTGACATCACATCACACATTCGCTGACCGAATGGAGAGAGAGCGGTGTCTCCACTAGAGCTACACATCTTAAATAAGAGGTAAATTACGATCCATCGTTAAGTAAAACGCTCATTCCAAACAGCTGACAGGAACGAAATTAACCGTTCCGGGAACAGTATTTTTTTGTTCTAACCGGTTCGGGAACGTCAATTTATTGGTGGAACTCATAACCGGAAACGTTATAATTGCATTTCTGTTCGGAACGAACCGATTGGGAAAAAAAATCGGTTCAAAGCCCTGATTTCAACAACTCACACCGAAGCCAACCCGTGATGCTGTGAGAGCGACGCAGGAAAAAACAAAACTTTTTTTTTTTTTTTTTAATGTGTTTGCGGCTCTAGTGGCACGCATTTTATTGACAGTGAGCTGACAGGAAGAGGGGGGAAGACAGGTGGCAAAGCGCCACGGGTCGGAGTCTATCCCGGGCCGACCGCGTCGAGGACTAAAGGCCCCCTAACATGGTTCGCGCTAACCGCTCCGCCACGGGCGCGTCCGCCACGGGCGCGCCCCAGAAAACAAAACTTGCCAAATCCGGTCGGGAGAAGGGCGAAAACATCGTTTCCACCAACAAAAGCCTTCAGAGTCGTTCTCTGATGTTCTTTTAATGAAACAATATTAGGTAGATTGGACAACACGGAAGAAATAGCAGCATCAATGTTAACGCTTGCTTCCTCGATGCGAGCCGCCATTGTCTGAATCAAAACAGTCTCACGGTCGCTTCTCCACTACGTCACATCTATGAAACTCCAGCCCTGGGTCCTGATTAGCTGGACAATAAAATTGGTTGGAGAAATCACTCTCTATGGGAGAGGTCCCAGATGGATGTGAGTGAAGCTAGGCGGAGCTAGGCGGAGAGATATCAATCTGGCTAGGGTCAGGTTAGTGAATAACACCATCCCTGAATGACTCAAATGGGGAAAAAAGAAATAGAGTGGTATAATTGTAGCCTGGCCAGCCAGACTAACTTACACGTGGCGTAAGAAAGTCTGGTAAGGCTCCATACTCTCCGGCTTGAAACAGACCAGACCAATCACAGCGCAGGAGGCGGGAATTTACGATGCGTCATTCACAGTGCCAGAATTACCCATAATGCAGCAGCGCTTTTCTGTAATTATAAGAGTCAAGATACAGAGATTTTTGTTGTTTGGTGCCTTGAAAAGTTAAGAAAGTACACGTGAGTACAACATTTATCCTCAGATTCTTTAGATAAAAGTGGCAAAAATCTTTTTATGGAGAGTTTGCTCGATGGCATGTCATGTTTCACGGACTTAGCAGTGTAAATTTCAGAGTAGAATTCCCTAAAGCACTCATTGATATCCGCAAGATAATATGAAAATCAGGCATTAAGCTTTCAGATCTTGTGTATGGCCCATTTTGTTTTCTCTCTCTTTAATTGCCTAGATAGTAGTTTTTGAGGCTTATCCCCGAGTTCAAAATCTTTTTGCTTTAACTTTAGTAACATATCAATCTGTTTCAAATTTCAGTTTAAGAATATTGTTGTAGTCTGATTGGAGAAGAGCGCTTCTATAAATCTTTTCCCCAGCTATCAAATCATTCTCGATTTCTTTCATTCTTCTGTGCTTGTTTTTGTTTAACAAAACTTCGTAAGAGATTATTTGCCCCCTCAGATATGCTTTAAGCGACTCCCAAAGCACAAAATCATTAACTTCACCGTTATCGTTGTTCTCTAGAAATAGAGAGATGTGTGATGTAATATGGTTTCTGAAGGTTTGATCTGATAGTAATAGAGGGTTAAAGTGGCTACAATAAACCTGTTTGGGAAGGCAAATCTCAATGGAACATGATACAGGGCTATGATCTGAAATTAATATGCTGTGGTATCTGGAGTTACTAACGCTGGGGATCAAATGGGAGTCCACCAGAAAATAATCGATCCTTGTGTATGATTTGTGCACATGAGAATAAAATGAGTAATCGCGATTAGTTGGGTATTGTAGTCTCCAAATATCCAAAAGCCCCTTGGATTGGGTTAGATTGTTAAGAGTACGGACACCAAGGATAATAGGTGCTGGGGTGGAAGAGTACCTTAGACAGGCTCCCTGGTGAGGTGTTCCGTGCACGTCCCACCGAGAGGAGACCCAGAGGAAGACCCAGGTAAGGATCCAGGTAACAATTAAAATCCCCACCAATAATTAGATAACTTGAATTCCCATCAGGAATTAAGTCGAAGACTTTTCGAAAAAAGGCGGGGTCGTCTGTGTTTGGCCCGTATAAGTTAACTCATGTAATGTAATGGGAAAGAGTTAATATGCCCAGATAATATGATATACCTGCCATTGGGGTCGACATGAGACAACTCAAACTGAAATGGTATTCATTCACGGAAGAGACATGCACGTACTAGTGATTAAACATAAAAAATATTAGACCACAATATAGTGTCCCTACAGTAATAGCAGGCACACATTAACTTACAATTAAGGCGTTATTTTGGGATACTATTCAGAGTTTTTGCTCTACAAAGCATTTTGCAACATTTTTACTTGCCCCTGATGTGAAGCTGTAACTTTGCCGGGAAGCGGAGAGAGTGACAGATTTCTTTTTCTCTTAAAATCTGAAGGATTTCACAGAAGCTCCTTCTCTGCTCCAGCACCTCACCTGTGTAATCTGGATAGATAAAGATCCTCCGACCGCCATATTCTTGTGGGCGCTGCCTGCCAAGCCGAATAATTTTCTTCTTCTCCTGCGCGAGGTGTACGTGCGATGAGCAGGCGAGGGCGGGCTCCTTCAGGTGGCTTCGGACAAAGTGTGCGGTGCGCCCTGTCGATGGTAACCGGCTTCTCAAAGTTGGTGGCGCCCAGCAGTTTGGGATTTTAGGGTGGACACGAACTCGGTCGGTCGGCCATTTTCCTCACCCTCTGGAATGCCAATAATCTTGATGTTATTGCATCGAGAGCGACCTTCCAGATCTAGCAGTTTGGATCGTAACACTTTATTCTCCCGTTGTAGTTCGGCCACCGAGCTTTCCACCAAGTCGATGTGGTTCTCATGGTTAACAGCCTGTTGTTTGGTTGCAACCAGTCTCTCAGTAACTGCCTATTGCGCTGCGAGCAAGCCCTGGAAACTCTGCTTGAATCTGTCAAATTGATCATTGATGGACTGTAGTAGTTTGTCAGATATCCTCTGCCAGAATAGCAGCAACTCATCCTCATCATCGTTGTTGGTAGATATCTCCGTCATCTTTTTAGTTTGGCTTTTGAAGCAGCTTTTCTGACCTTAGTAGCCCTGCTAGATATTTTCTCAGTTGGGTAGTCGAGCGTGGAGCAAATTATGGCTGAATTAAAGAGCTCTGCACTATGGTGAGGGGTTTTTAATTGTCAAAAGTTCGTGTGCCAATGCTGAGCACAGCAAAAGTGCGACTACTCAGCCACCATGTCAGGCCACACCCCCTTGCTTGGAGTTTTTTTTCGTCTCATCTGTAGTTATCTGATTCTAACCTTTTGATGCTGACCCTGGTATTCCTGCCTTTGAAATCGAGGTTTACCAGCTCTTTTCCAAACTGATACGCGTGTATACGTCATAAGTCAGTCTGATTGGTCAGGCTAGTATAATTGTATGTTTAAATCATTTGCTAATCTTTGGCTTTATAATGAATGGTTTGGTGTTCCCCTGCCTAATGAATTGGATGGGACTCCAAAAGCATCTTATATTTTGCTAATGATCAATATTTTTCTCGCTCCTTAGGTGATGTGTTTACCCTGGAACGATGAGCCTTTGGCCCCGGAGACCAACTTTTTGAAAGATGAGCTTGAGAAGGTTAACAGATGTGGAGTCCTCACCATCAACTCCCAGCCCAACATCAACGGCAAACCATCCACAGACCCTGTAGTGGGCTGGGGACCTCCTGGAGGATATGTCTTTCAGAAGGTGCTAATGTATTTGTTTGGTCATTCTCAACAAAGAAGTTCTAGCCTGAGCTGTTAATATCTGATATGTTGCCTCATTTCTCCTGTTTTTCATCCAACAGGCCTACCTGGAGTTCTTTACCTCCAGTGAAAATGTAACAGCCCTCCTCAAAGTCCTGAAGAAATATGAACCTCGTGTCAACTATCACATTGTTAATGTTCATGTAAGTCTGAAGATCGATAGTCCTAGTCATGGTATGAGTTCAGATCATATAAGGATCATTCTGAATATCTTCTGTGCAGGGACATAACATGACCAATTCGCATGAATTGCAGCCTAATGCAGTGACGTGGGGTATCTTCCCAGGCAGAGAGATTGTCCAGCCCACTGTAGTAGACCCAGTCAGCTTCATGTACTGGAAGGTATGTTACCAAGACTGCATGAAGGAATAAATTAGTGTTTTGTTAAGTTATCATGCAAAAGGAAGGTTAAACTGGGCAGTGAAATATTTTAATGATTTTAACTCAATTCAGTTCAATAAAATTTTATTTTTGTAGTGCTAATTTACAGCACATGTCATCTCAAGGCCATTTACAAAGTCAAATTCAATCAAATCATACAGATTGGTCAAAAGGTTTCCTACGTAGCTAAGGAAACCCAATAGAGTGCATTGCGTCTTGACAAGCAGCATTAGCCACCTTTTCCATTGCCACTCAAAAGCCTGGGGCTTTGCAATTCATGGATAGCGCTTCCATACACAGTTACCCGATTAATTTCACCTTCCCCGGACTTTAGTTCCTGGGGCTTTGGTCCCCCAAGCGACGTTGTACTTTGCTCTGCTTTCTCAGGGCTTGTTGACAGGGCAGGGTTGCATGCAGCAAGAAAAACTGTCCGCCACAATGGTGGAGTAAGGAGCAACAAGGAGATGAGGAGTTTACAAATCTATTGATTTTATGACCTTAATGTATCACAAAAAGTTGCTTCAATATGTTTAAGGCGAGAATGTACACATCCAAACTTCATCTGTCAGTCAGTTCATCAGGATTATGAGTTAATTTTAATTCTGCTTGGACTTGTCGGGAGGGGCAGAGGCCCACTGAGCCTGTAGTCTCACTGGACAGGCGGCAGTGTTTTACCCCCGCTGCTGCGTGTTGTCGGCCAGACTGTCTGTGATTTCCCGCAGACTGGATCTGTTCGTCGCTGCTGAAAAGTCACTACAAAGTGTTTACTAAATTAGTGGGGAATATCTGCACATAAACAGATATCAAATGTGAAAATCTTGGCAGAATGTTTTCGCCATTTTGTGTATAAACTGATTTGCCACAGTGTTTGTGTACGGGCACGGAGCAGGCTCACTTTCTGTGGCAGAGAAAGAGGAGAAGCAGACCTTCTCGGTGCATATAGCCTTTAACCTACATAAAAATAATTTTGCTGTGATCAAGATCTTGATGTTCTCCAGCACCCTAAACCTATAGCAGCATAACTACAGAGATAGCTCGGGATACCCTAAACAACTTTTACTATGAGCTTTGTCAGAAAGTTTTAAGCCTGTCTTAAAAGTGGACAGGAAGTCTGCCTTACGGACTAAAACTGGGAGTTTTATGGATAGATATATCTAAGTGTCATCAGCATAACGGTGGGAAATCAATGGCGCCTTCATTTTTAAGGGGGGGGGGGGGCAGCGGGGATGTTTCATAAACCTGCACTCTATTAGTAGGCACCTTTACTGTAAAGGCGCACGTGCTCATTGTTGTCACACAGTAATGTTCACATGTAGCCTTTTAATAATCAAAAGAAGTCGAAAAGTAACTTGCAGAAATAATCATTTTTGAAACAGAAATTATGTGACAAACTGCAGAGCTCAGAAATATGAAGACGCTCTTTTTCCACAGAAAGGAGTGGAAAAGTATTGCTCATCAAAGGTAAAGTGTGTTAATAGTAAAATAAATAACTTCCCTCTGTCCCTCTCTCGTCGTCGCTGTTCACACATCTGCGATGCTGAAAATGGACTGTCGCCTGTCATTGTTATCCAGGTCATTTATTAAGAATGATGATCATTAATAAAAGCAACTGATATATAAATATTGACTACAACAGTAAATAATTTACACTGGTTCAAGGACACAGTTTGGCGCTGCGGTGCAGAAACAAACTTGTGGTGTGATCCAGTCTTTTAACACGGGACACGGTGAGTAAAGAAGACGATTTATTGGCTCCTGCAGCTGGACGGCTGTTACAGATCATGCTTAGCCTATCTGATTTTGCTTGAATTAAAATTAAATGAGGGATGAGGATCAGTTCCTCCAAATCCGAGACCATGGTCTTGAGCCGGAAAAGGGTAGAGTGCCTTCTCCGGGTTGGGGAGGATGTGTTACCCCTAGTGGAGGAGTTTAAGTATCTTGGGGTCTTGTTCACGAATGAGGGGAAGATGGAGCGGGAGATCGACAGGCGGATTGGTGCGGCGTCTGCTGTGAAGCGGGCGCTGTACCGGTCCATTATGGTAAAGAGAGAGCTGAGCCAAAAGACAAAGCTCTCGATTTACCGGTCGATCTACGTTCCTACCCTCATCTATGGTCATGAGCTTTGGGTCGTGACCAAAAGAACGAGATCCCGGATACAAGCAGCTGAAATGAGTTTTCTCCGTAGTGTGTCTGGGCTCTCCCTTAGAGATAGGGTGAGGAGCTCAGTCATCCGGGGAGGATCCGCTGCTCCTCCACGTCCAGAGGAGCCAGTTGAGGTGGCTCGGGCATCTGGGTAGGATGCCTCCATGCCTCCTGAGGCAAATCTCAATGGAACATATTACAGGGCTATGATCTGAAATTAATATGCTGTGGTATCTGGAGTTACTAACGCTGGGGATCAAATGGGAGTCTACCAGAAAATAATCGATCCTTGTGTATGATTTGTGCACATGACAATAAAATTAGTAAACCCGATCAGTTGGGTGTTGTAGTCTCCAAATATCCAAAAGCCCCTTGGATTGGGTTAGATTGTTAGAGTACGGACACCAAGGATAATAGGTGCTGGGGCGGAAGAGAGCCTTAGACAGGCTCCCTGGTGAGGTGTTCCGGGCACGTCCCACCGAGAAGAGACCCAGAGGAAGACCCAGGACACGCTGGAGGGACTATGTTTCTCGTCTGGCCTGGGAACGCCTTGGGATTCCCCTGGAGGAGCTGGCCTAAGTGGCTGGGGAGAGGGACGTCTGGGCGTTTAACTTTAGCTGAAGCTGCTACCCCCGCGACCCGACCCCCAATAAGGAGAAGAAGATGGATGGATGGATGGATAAAATTTAAAAAGTCTTAGCATAATTATTTAACTTTTTTGTTCCCTTTTTTGTTCCAAAGCTGTGAAGAAACTAAAATCAGAAATAGTCTTTTGTGGCAAAAGCTACATACGTCCTTAGTAAAATTTTATTGGTGTTTACTTTTCTTTATCTGGCGGATGATGCTTTTTCCGTGAGCTTACTGTGACTGCAGTGAAGCTAACTAAAAATGAGAAGATGGACTTTTAAGCCATTAAATCTGGTTGAAATGTTTGCCAAGAAGAGTAGAGTAGAGTAGAATGAGAGTAGAAATGAAGCGAATGTTGTCGCTTCACCTCCTATCCGACTCCTGGATGTCACAGACACAGCGCCTGAGCCTGGTTCTTCTTCTCACCAGCATTACGCAGACTTACGATCACGCTAATCAGGGTTAGGAGCGAACCTTTATGTGTAGGGTTAGGACTTTTCTTCCTTTTATTATTGCAATTTGTTAGAAATAAGCTATGTAGGCATATCTCCATGTTTGTTTGTGAGAGCATGCACGTCATGCGCACTGGGCCATCGTGTGGATCGATGCACTGTTTCTGTGTGCATCGCACTCATGTGGCATACTTGTTTGGTTGAGGACCTGACCTGCAGGTTTGTGATGCGATGCTCTTTTTGTGCTCCTCGCGCATCATGTTGTAGGAGTAGTGTTGGTTTAGGTCAGGTGCTGGGATAATTTCTGCACCGCCTTCAAATATAATGCTGGAGACGCCCCAAAGTCAAGTAAAGTGGTTGATAACAAACTTTACTTTGACGGAAAAAAAACAAGGAAATGAACATTCATTTGAATAACTGATTTTCTATTAATCAGCATAGGAAATCAGTGCTTGTTAACTGTGTGGTTAACAAGCACCGCTTAGCTGACGTCATCCCAGCACGCAGGGTTCATGTAGCTGGTACATTGTCAACCTTGCAACACAGCGAGAAAATATATGTGCAAAAGTAACATGTCATTTACAAGTACTGTATGTGGCCTATTAATTAATTGATGTGGGGAGTGATTTAAATGAAGTTGTGAACTTGCTGTGCACTTTGTTCAGCTCCAGGCTTTCAGGCAGGAGTTTGTGGAGTAGCAGAAGTTCTCCATTAAAAACAGTTTTGTGCGTCCTGGGTTTCTGGAGAGATTATGTGGCGGCCGTTTCTGATTCAAACTGCGTTCAGAAAATGTAACTATAACCTTACCAGGTTTCCATATACTTTATTGTTGTCCAATATAGAAGTGCATTTCTTATTTATCATAAGAAATGCACTTATATTGATTGGTTTTCAAAAAAGACAAAGGAAAAACATTTTCCTGTCCTATGAAGCTGCACTGGGCACTATAATTTTGATTTGTTCATATTTATATTTTATATTTGATTTTAACAACAATCTGTCATGATTTGTCTTTGGATGAACCCGGACACAGCACACACACACACAGAGCTAGTCCTTAAAGTAAGTTTATTGAACAGGTTGGAAAGTGAATGACGAGAGGAACCAGAGTCTTTTATGGACGGAGATGAAGGATGCAGAAGCTGGCCGGCAGGAGGCGTGTTGAGAGACTGACCAGGGAGGAACACCGGAGCTGAAGACTTGAGACCGGGGTGGAGCACTTGAGACCAGAATATCCGAACCGAGAGCTTGAGACCGTGGAACCGCTGCTGGAACGTGGAACTGCTGCAGAACGTGAGACCGTGGAACTGAACTTGAGACCGTGGAATTGCTGGAGAACTTGAGACCGTGGAACTGAACTTGAGACCGTGGAACTGCTGGAGAACTTGAGACCGTGGAACTGAACTTGAGACCGTGGAACTACTGGAGAACTTGAGACCGTGGAACTGAACTTGAGACCGTGGAACTGCTGGAGAACTTGAGAGCGTGGAACTGAGTTGCAGAACTTGAGAGCGTGGAACTGAATTGCAGGACTTGGGAGCGTGGAACCGAGTTGCAGAACTTGAGAGCATGGAACCGAGTAGCAGGACTTGAGAGCGTCTGATGGAGCAGAGCTGAGCTGAGTCTGAGAGAAGTGACTTGAACAAAAACCAAGTAGAAGCAACGTTCTTCAGGCTGACTGCAACAAAACAGAGCTGACATCGAATACTGGCTGGGACTGAGCAGGAGTGAACACTACGGACCGGCGACGATAGCAGAATGAGGTGATTTTTAAATAAGGGTGGAACCAGGTGAGAGCAGTGAGGGTTGATTGCAGCCTGACAGGTGGAACCAATTATTCTGAGCAGGGAAGGGAGAGAGGCAGCGAGGCTCAGACTGCAGCCTACAAGCTGCATCCTGACAGTACCCCCCCCCCCACAAGGCCGGACACCGGACGGCCCAGAACCCCCCACACTGGGTGGGCGGAGGGGGCCCAGGAAGGCGGGCAAGAATCAGGCTGAATACTGAGGGACCAAAGAGCCAGCGAACACAGAAAACCAAAGGACCAGAGAATATAGGGAACCAAAAGGTCAAGAACACGTGGGACCAGAGACTAGAGAACACTGGGGAATCAAAGGGCCAGAAAACACTGGGGAACCAAGGGCTAGAGAACACTGGGGAACCAAGGAGCTAGAGAACACTGGGGAACCAAGGAGCTAGAGAACACTGGGGAACCAAGGAGCTAGAGAACACTGGGGAACCAAGGAGCTAGAGAACACAGACGTGCCAGAGCACGACCAGGGCGCGGCACATCAGGGAAAGGGTACGGGCGATTGACAGCGCCAGGGGAAAGAGCGAGCGCAACACAGCGCCAAAGGGACGGAACGGGCGCAACACAGCGCCAAAGGGACGGAACGGGCGCAACACAGCGCCAAAGGGAAGGAACGGGCGCAACACAGCGCCAAAGGGAAAGGAACGAGCGCAACACAGCGCCAAAGGGAAGGAACGGGCGCAACACAGCGCCAAAGGGAAAGGAACGGGCACACAACAGCGCCAAAGGGAAGGAACGGGCGCACAACAGTGCCAAAGGGAAGGAACGGGCGCACGGCAGCGCCAAAGGGAAGGAACGGGCGCACAACAGCGCCAAAGGGAAGGAACGGGCGCACGGCAGCGCCAAAGGGAAGGAACGGGCGCACGACAGCGCCAGAAGGGAAGGAACGGGCGTGTGGAAACGCCAGAGGGAAGGACAGACGGACTGATACGCCGGGGCACAACCAGCGCACAGTAACGCCAAGGGAAAGGACCGGGCGTATGGAAACGCCAAGGGGAAAGGACCGGGCGTATGGAAACGCCAAGGGGAAAGGACCGGGCGTACGGAAACGCCAAGGGGAAAGGACCGGGCGTACGGAAACGCCAAGGGAAGGACCGGGCGTACAGAAACGCCAAGGGAAGGACCGGGCGTACGGAAACGCCAAGGGAAGGACAGGCTAACTGATACGTTAGGGCTCAACAGCGTAAGGAAACGCTGGGGCACAACTAACGTACAGAGACGCCGGGGGAAAGAACGGGCGTGCGGAAACGCCAAGGGCAAGGAACGGGCGTACGGGAACGCCAAGGGCAAGGAACGGGCGTACGGGAACGCCAAGGGCAAGGAACGGGCGTACGGAAACGCCAAGGGCAAGGAACGGGCGTACGGAAAACGCCAAGGGCAAGGAACGGGCGTACGGAAACGCCAAGGGCAAGGAACGGGCGTACTTAACGCCAAAGGGAAGGAACGGGCGTACGACAACGCCAGAGGGAAGAACAGGCGTACGACAACGCCAGAGGGAAGAACAGGCGTACGACAACGCCAGAGGGAAGAACAGGCGTACGACAACGCCAGAGGGAAGAACAGGCGTACGACAACGCCAGAGGGAAGAACAGGCGTACGACAACGCCAGAGGGAAGAACAGGCGTACGACAACGCCAGAGGGAAGAACAGGCGTACGACAACGCCAGAGGGAAGAACAGGCATACTTAAAACACCAGGAGGGCTCAACAACAAACGCTGGAGCACGACTGGCGTACAGAAACGCCAGGGGATACCCGCCGGGGCGTGAGGGAAACGCCGGGGCTTGGGGAAGAGAACGCCGGGGCGTGGGGAAACGCCGGGGCGCGAGGAAAGAGACCGCCGGGGCGCGAGGGAACCGCCGGGGCGCAAGGAAAGAAGGATCGCCGGGGCGTGAGGAAAACGCCGGGGCGCTAGAGATAAGATCGCCAGGGCGTGAGGGAAACGCCGGGGCGCAAGGGAAAAGCTCGCCGGGGCGCGAGGGAACCGCCGGGGCGCAAGGAAAAGATCGCCAGGGCGTGAGGGAAACGCCGGGGCGCTAGGGAAGAGATTGCCGGGGCGTGAGGGAAACGCCGGGGCGCAAGGGAAAAGCTCGCCGGGGCGCGAGGGAACCGCCGGGGCGCAAGGAAAAGATCGCCAGGGCGTGAGGGAAACGCCGGGGCGCTAGGGAAGAGATCGCCGGGGCGTGAGGGAAACGACGGGGCGTTAGAGATAAGATCGCCAGGGCGTGAGGGAAACGCCGGGGCGCAAGGACAGAAACCACCAGGGCCCGAGGGGAACCTCCAAAACACCAGGGACCAGAGGACGTCCTAACACGCCGGGAACATGAAATCTACACGGGTCAGAGGGCGTCCTAACACGCCGGGAACACGAAATCTAAGCACTAGGAAACAGAGGGCGTCCTAACACGCCGGGAACATGAAATCTACACGGGTCAGAGGGCGTCCTAACACGCCGGGAACACGAAATCTAAGCACTAGGAAACAGAGGCATCCTAACATGCCGGGAACATGAAATCTACACGGGTCAGAGGGCGTCCTAACACGCCAGGAACACGAGATCTACGGGGGTCAGAAGGCGTCCTAACACGCCTGAAGACATGAAAACTGAACACTAGGAGACAGGGGAACAGAACAGCGACACCTGGGGAAAATAAGCGAAATGAAAACCACAGAGGGCTAGAGAGGACTAGACTAACCTAAACGGGCCAAATTAAGATAAGGAAACAGGAGAAGTGAACCGTAGGGACCTTGGAAGGAGCAGGGGCCTAAAAGAGTGCAGGGACCTTTTAAGAGCGCAGGGACCTTTTGAAGCGCAGGGACCCTTTAAAAGCACTGGAACCTATCCAGCGCAGGAACCCAGAGAGCGCAGGAACCCAGAGAGCGCAGGAACCCTGAGAGCGCAGGGCCCAGACAGCGCAGGAACCCAGACAGCGCAGGAACTAAGACACACAGACATTAAGGGTATAAACAAGAATAACTATAAAACTAAGCAAAACAGGGAGACGAGGGCAGGTGCAGCTAAACTAATGAAAAACTAGATAACCTAAGCTAGAAAATAGAACACAGACAACAGAAAATCTAAGGTAAAAACTAGAATTCAGAAGCACAACACGAAAGACTAAAGGCAAACCTAGAGCAATAGAACTGAGCTGAAAAGAAATAAAACCCAAAGCAAAACAGAAACTCAAGTAACCTAAGCAGAACAACAAACCGAAACTAAAGAACTCTGAGGAATCTAAGGAACACTGAAAAACTCTAAAACCAAAGAATGTTAAGTAACTGAAAACCCCAGGACCAAAATAACTCAAAACAACAACAGAAACTAGAAAAAACGCTGGGCAGCATAGTCTAGACATGCTGGGCAGCGGCAACAGTTACGCTGGCGGCTGCGACTGGCAGTGCCGCCTTTAATTGCTGGGCAGCGTCGGGGGCGGGCCTCGTGGAGAACGATCCGGAAAACACGAGGAGAGGCAGGGCGTCGCCACACAGCGACCTGCACAAGACGAACCGGAAGCGGGGCACCCATGAAGTCCCCGAGCAGAGACGGAGCTGATCCTGCCAACTTCTGCACCAAGCTCTGTGTGTGCTCGGGTTCATCCTTTGGCCGGTCCGTAATGTCATGATTTGTCTTTGGATGAACCCGGACACAGCACACACACACAGAGCTAGTCCTTAAAGTAAGTTTATTGAACAGGTTGGAAAGTGAATGACGAGAGGAACCAGAGTCTTTTATGGACGGAGATGAAGGATGCAGAAGCTGGCCGGCAGGAGGCGTGTTGAGAGACTGACCAGGGAGGAACACCGGAGCTGAAGACTTGAGACCGGGGTGGAGCACTTGAGACCAGAATATCTGAACCGAGAGCTTGAGACCGTGGAACCGCTGCTGGAACGTGGAACTGCTGCAGAACGTGAGACCGTGGAACTGAACTTGAGACCGTGGAATTGCTGGAGAACTTGAGACCGTGGAACTGAACTCGAGACCGTGGAACTGCTGGAGAACTTGAGACCGTGGAACTGAACTCGAGACCGTGGAACTGCTGGAGAACTTGAGAGCGTGGAACTGAGTTGCAGAACTTGAGAGCGTGGAACCGAGTTGCAGAACTTCAGAGCGTGGAACTGAATTGCAGGACTTGGGAGCGTGGAAGAGAGTTGCATAACTTGAGAGCATGGAACCGAGTAGCAGGACTTGAGAGCGTCTGATGGAGCAGAGCTGAGCTGAGTCTAAGAGAAGTGACTTGAACAAAAACCAAGTTGAAGCAACGTTCTTCAGGCTGACTGCAACAAAACAGAGCTGACATCGAATACTGGCTGGGAGTGAGCAGGAGTAAACACTACGGACCGGCGACGATAGCAGAATGAGGTGATTTTTAAATAAGGGTGGAACCAGGTGAGAGCAGTGAGGGTTGATTGCAGCCTGACAGGTGGAACCAATTATTCTGAGCAGGGAAGGGAGAGAGGCAGCGAGGCTCAGACTGCAGCCTACAAGCTGCATCCTGACACAATCTAACTAGCTATTTCAAAGACTAACTAAAATTTAAAGTCATTTAACTTGACAGAAAAGAAGTGAACATTTTCAGAACCTTAAGTTTTGTCCATTTTTCTGAACATTCACTGAATAAAATTACTAAACATTCTTATCATGGTGTTAAAAAAAAGCTTCAGAATATGTAAATTTTGCAGACTTTGACTTAGAAGAAAATCATATGCTTATTCTTGTGTTTTCAGGATGAGGCCTTTGCTTTGTGGATTGAACAGTGGGCCAAACTCTATGAAGATGAGTCACCATCACGAATGATCATCAAGTATATACATGATAACTACTTCCTGGTTAATCTGGTGGACAATGACTTTCCTCTGGAGAATTGTCTGTGGCAGGTCATCGATGACATGTTCGATCTCGCATCACCAGAACTGCTCAGTGATGAGACTGGTTTGCAATAAACTGACATTTAAGAGAACTTGTTTAGGAAAGAAATAATTAATTATTTGGATACCTTCGTATCTTTGTGTATCTTCTTTTTTTGAAAAGTGCCTTAATGAAATGCTAGTATATTTAACACAATTTTTAAAGCTAGTTCAGATACCAAAAAAGGCAGCACATTAAACATGAAAGTACCAAGCTAAAAGATGAAATCCAGGAAATCATTAGGAAAAACAAATTCAATTTAGTATATTTAGACAGCACCAATTTATGAATTGGTGACTCCAAAGGTTGTCACAAGGCAAACAAGGCAAAGACAAACTGTTTACATCCAGAAATATATATTTCTGGCTGTAATATATATCAGTTCAGTCCAATCTTATAGACAAATTCTGACTCCGTTACATGCATTCCAAATTCATCTTAGTTATAAGAATATAGTTAAGTGTAGTTTATTATGAAAAAAAACATTTATGTTAAGGAAACAAACCCAGTTGTGTTAGTGACTAAAAAAACAGCTTCTTCTGAAATAGCATGTAGCTACTTTGGGCTGGCAGTAAAATCTATTGGACGAAAAGCAGAATACTTACCTAACAATAGCTCCCAGGTCCTAGCAATAGCTCTTTCAATTCATTGCAATTAAATTTTATTTACATAGCACCAATTTACAACACGTCATCTCACAGCACTTCACAAAGTCAAATTCAACCAAATCATACAGACAGATAGGTCAAAAAGTTTCCTATCTTAGCAAACCCACCAGATTGCATTGAGCCTTTGACAAGCAGCATTCACTTCTCCTGAAAGAGTGTGTAGCCACGGTGGACAGTCATCTAAGTTGTCGATGGATTTGCAGCAATCCCTCATACCGAGCATGCATGCAGCAAAGGTGGAGAGAAGAACTCCCCTTTAATAGGAAGAAACCTCCAGCAGAACCAGGCTCAGTATGAACAGTTATCTGCCACGACCGACTGGGGCTTAGAGAAGACAGAGCAGAGACAAAAGAGCACACTTTCATTTCCTTTGACTGGAAGAGAGTAAGGGCCAACAGTTGTCACTATAAAAAGAGAATATAAGGGTATGGGCAGCAATAGCTCAGCTGATGGCCCCCTCCTGGAAGGCAT
The DNA here is from genome assembly GCA_037039145.1 of Fundulus diaphanus. NCBI lineage: Eukaryota > Metazoa > Chordata > Actinopteri > Cyprinodontiformes > Fundulidae > Fundulus > Fundulus diaphanus. Next base: position 4,806,377 of record CM073129.1, on the reverse strand, counting down.
TACAGCTAAAAAGAGACACATTTTGGAAGTCAACACAAAATATATCGATCTATTATCTATACCTGCTTATCAATGCAGAGGGCTGTGAGGGGATGGAGCCACACAAAATAGAAATCCATGTAATAAAAAAAATAAGGTTATGTAAAAGAACAAAAACATTTAAATGCTAGCAAAACAAAAAGACCCACAACTAAAATCTTGTTAAATTAATTTGGATGTGTAAATGTATTTCAACAGTTAACCTTTTTTTTAATTTTTGTATATATTTTTTAATACATTTTCAGTTCAATTATATGGAGAAAGGAAGCTGTCAGGTGTGTATGATTTTAAAACTTCATATTCATATTTGTATGTCAATAAAAATATAGTACAAAAATTCAAATACAAAACTCTGTTGTCATATATGTGAGTGTGAAATATTTTGTGGGTTAGGATTGTTTTTATGTGAGTATGAATCAGAAAGCTTTGAGTCCAAAGTCTTGTGAATACACCTTTCATTTCTACGACTAAAAGGCTTCACTGCTGTGGACACAAATTCAAGTCTGTGGTTATGAGAAGAAATGTGTTCAAATGACGTCACAAGGGAGCGTTACCGAACAAATTTTTTCAGTTCACAACAATGCGAGTACGAACCAAGTACGGACTTGAGGAGAACGGGAGCATGCAGAATGTGTCTGTGTATTGGAACAGAAGCGTACTTGTGACATCACCACACACACAGCTCGTCTGGACCTGCATTTCACCTCTTGTTATTAATAGTCTTTAGATGATAATAAATTATTACTTATATTGATCATTAAATGAAATAAATGTATGAATAATGTATTCAGTGTTGAATGTGAGGTAATATTTTGTGTTAAATTATAATTTAAGTTCTTCAGCCTTTTTTTAACATACAAAACTATTTATACACTACACCAGGGGTGTCAAACTCAATTTCACCAAGGGCCACTTCAGCATATTGGCCACCCTCAACGGGCCACATTGACTGTATAAATCAGGAATGCCCAAGTGCAGTCCTTCAGACTGCAACTTTTAGATGCGTCCCTGCTAAAAACATACCCCAGACAAAAGGTTGAATTCTTTCATTAGGCCTCATTCATAGGCCTCTACAGCAGGCCTATGAATGAGGCAATGATCCAGGTGTGTTAGAGAAGGAACGCGTCTAAAGTTGCACAGCATAAATGTATGAAAAACAATGTTAAAAATAAATTAAACAACACCTCATATTGATTAAAATAACTGATTTTATGTATTCAAGTGTTAAATATTACATTTCAGTTTGCATGGATGTAAAATTACTGCTCAGTTTAAACATTACAATACTTAAATCAGTGTGTAAAGATAAGCAGAGAAAGAACTTAAACAAGTTTTGATATTAACTCTAAACTTCACAAAACTTTTTTGTTATTTATTACACAACGACCATGTAACAAAACAATTAGGTGATGTTGCCTGTCCTTGAACTCAAAGCTGATCCCTCTTCACCCTATCACCAACTCACACACATCCTCATTCACCATCTGTGTTCTGTAAATAAACACAAAACATGTTTTGTCCATGTTTGGTGCTTCCAAACATGGACAAAACACGGGCTGCATGGAGTCGAAGCTGTGGCATCAAATCAGGGGGCAGTAGATGGTAAAAGTCCTCGATTGAAACATCACAGAACTTTGCTTTCAGGCCACTGTCGCTTTGAAGCTCAATTAACTCCATCTGAAGGCGGTGGGGCGCACTTCAGACATTGGCGGTGGAAGGATTGGCAAAGATGTCAAAAGCAGAGCGCTGCGATCTAAAGTCAGAAAAGCGCTGATCAAACTCGTTTATTAACAGAGTTAGTTTGGTAGTTAAAAGAGCAACTTGAAAAAGCACCGGGAGAAGAAGCCGAGATGATCTGACAAGCAGGAAAGTGGACGAGATTGTTTTGTTCCACCTGGCACTTCCATAGTTGAGTTTGCGCTGGAAAGCTGTGATCATGTCGGACATCTGTGTGATGACTTGTTTACGTCCTTGCAGTTTTTGATTTAGCTGAACAAGATGCTCAGTGACGTCACATAACATAGCAAAGTCACACAGCCATTTCGGATCGGACAGTTCTGACAAGGGTTTTCCTTTGTTCTTCATCAAAAGATTAATTTCTTCTCGAAGTTTAAAAAATCGTTTGAGTACTTTGCTCCCACTCAGCCACCTTACTTCTGTATGGTACTGCACATCTTCAAGGTCTGAACCCACCTCCTGCAAAAACATCTGAAACTGGCAGTGATTTAGGCCACGCGCCCGAATAAAGTTGACTGTTTTCATGACAGTGGTCATCACATTATCCAGCTCCAGAACTTTTCCACACAGCGCTTCCTGATGGATAAGGCAATGATACGTGATGAGCGGCATCTGATTGTTGCTTTTTTGCATTGTTTCTTTCATTAGTCCAACCAAGCCTGTTTTTCTTCCACACATCGCAGGTGCACCGTCTGTAGTTAGTCCCACCAACCTTTCCCACGGCAATTTATTTTTACAGACAGACTTCTCCACTGCATCAAATATGTCCCGACCAGTTGTGGTTCCATGCAGCGCCACTATATCCAGGAGCTCCTCAGTTACAGACAGGTCTGGCTTCACCCCTCTAATAAAAATGGACAAATGCGCTGTATCCACGTCGTCTGTGCTTTCATCCACAGCTAATGTAAAAGCCAGACAGCTGCCCATTTCTTCGGCCAGCTGTGTCGTTAAATTTCCGGCTACCCTTAACTCGTTCCGCGATGGTATTTCTTGACAAACAGACATTTTGAAAAGTCTGTACTTTGTCAGGGCACACCTTTAGCATACACTGCTTCAAAAAAGCATCCTCCGAAAAAGATTTTGAAACTCGGCGATTTCTTCAGCCACAATAAAGCTTGCTATCACCGCTGCATCATTTTTGGCTGTGGCTTTTGTAAACAATTTCTGCTGCAATTGCAACCTGCCTCTTTAATCTGCTGCAATTTTTTGTTTTTCTTAAAGGCTAAATTTTGCGTACTTAGCTCCGTGTTTGGTTTCAAAATGCCGACGTATATTGTATTCTTTCACAACGGACACTGTCCCAGAACACAAAAGACATACTGGTTTTTCACCTTGAAGTACAAACAGATATTCGTTTTCCCATCGTTCATGAAACCAATTTGTGCTCAAAACCTATTTTAAGTCTATCAATGAGCTTGTAAAATGGTGCTGGGGGGGAGAGGGCCACATAAAATGATGTAAAGGGCCACATGTGGCCCGCGGGCCTTGAGTTTGACACATGTGCACTACACCATATTTTATTGAAAACATTTTTAAAACAAAATTTTTAATATCTAAAAAATTACAGAATTGTGGCTATAAAACCAGAATCAAGCTGTGGCCATGGTGCATTCTGGGAAAGCGGTCAGTCTGAAGAACGCACAAGTCCATACAAGTCTGCTCTGATGCAGGCTCGATAAAGAGGGCGGGGTGAGAACAACATCTGGGGATTTGGCCCATTCTCGGTCTGGTGTTCTTGGCAACTGGAACATAAACATCATATACGTAGACGCCCCATTGTATGCTGCCGGCCGCTAGACTGACGTGCCTACAGGGCGGCCATCTTGGGTCAGACCACAGATCAGACATCTGCTGTCAAAATGAATAGGAGGCAGCTCAGATTTAATTTAAATCATATGTTCACAATGCTGGTGACCTTTCAGACAGATTACACATATTTATTCAGAACAAAAACAATTTAAACTGAAGTCTAACGGGATGATATATATACTCAGTTATATATTTTCAGTTACATATTAATATAATAAACATAAATTATACACACATCTCTCTCTCTCTCTATACATATATATATATATATATAATATGTACATATATATGTGTGTGTATATATATATATATATATATGTGTGTGTGTATATGTATATATATATATATATATATATATATATAGATATAGATATATCCTCAGTCAGATCTTTTAGAAATCAGGGTGTTTAATGTACTTTTCTCTACTTCCATCCCTGCTACCCATTAGCACATAATGTGTTTATGCCGGAAAAAACTGTAACTGTAAAGTATGAGGATTAACTATCATAAAATCTTACTTGTGGAAGGTAATTCCCCGGGATCTGGTTTGTAATGCCCTTTTATTTCCGCACCCATAAGCGGAGTAAAAGCCGGGCTTCCTGGGACGGAGCTCTGGAAGTTTGCTGACTGTCAATACAAAATCGAAATTATGTATTAAGTTAGACTATCAATCTTTTAATTCAATCAATTGGTCCCATGTAGCCCCTAAAGGGGTGCCGTCTTCAGTCAGCTAATTTATCTGGAAATCGGTTGAGAATTCACCAGATTCAGAGTGTCTGAAAACATAAAGCACCACTTACCTGAACTGACTTGTATTCTGTCTGACTGCAGCTTGGTCTGACCTAAGATGGCCGCTCTGTCGGCACGCCTCTCAACCGAGAACGCGGCGTCTACGTATTCATGTCTGTGACTGGAACCATAGGCCATAGACGTCATTAGGGAATGCAGGTGAGAATCTCAGTGACCAACTTTTGATCGCAATGATTTTGAAAGGACTTCCAGAGACATTTAAGCCATTTACTATCCATGTTACTCAGAGTGATGTGAAAATGACTATTGCCGAATTTAAAACAAGACTTCGAAGTTATGAGGATATCGAAAATATGCGGACAACTACTTCCGGGGATAATGTAATGAAGGCAAGAGCACAGCTGGGAAGTGGAACCAAAGTTACTTTTGATGATTGTGCGGCTGCAAGTACTGACAATATTTGTTACCGGTGTGGCACAAAAGGCCATAAAGCAAGCACATGCAGGCGTAAACAATGGTGCAGTCAATGTAAAAGTGCTACTCACCGACAACCTGCGACATAGAAAACCATGGGAGAGCGCAAGAAAAGTTTCCGAAGAGCCAGGTGACAAGGAATATGTTTTTCGGGCAAGCGACGCTGAGATGTGGAAGCATAAGGATGCAAGAAGACGCCTAATGGTGGATGCAGGTGCAACTTCACACATCATCACAGACATCGCAAAGTTTCGATGGTTTGATAGCAGTTTCCAAGCCGACACACACTGTGTGGAATTGGCTGACGGTACGAGGTGCAACGGAGTCGCTAAAAGCAGATGAGAAGCTGCAGTGTGTTTAGTGGACAGCACTGGACGACGTTTCAAATCAACGCTAAGGAACGCGCTGTACATCCCTACATATCCACAGGACATCTTCTCTGTGAGGGCAGCCACTTCGAACGGAGCAACCGTGATCTTCAGAGAGGGGGAGAACGTTCTGCTACATAAAGACGGTACTGAATTTCCCATACACGTGCACAATAAACTGTACTATTTGCACATGATAGACAATGAATGTGATGACCAATGTGGGAAATGTTATGATTTGCAGACATGGCATGAGATACTAGGTCATTGCAACTTATGGAGATGTAATTAAACTAGAGACTGTTGTGAACGGTATGCAAATTAAGAATAGAGAAGACAAACGTACCCCGATGTGTGAGATTTGCATACAAGGGAAGTTTATTGAGACTAGAAATCGAAAGCCTGATGCTAGAGCCAAAGCAGCTTTAGAAATGGTACACACTGATCTAGCAGGACCTATAGATCCACTGTCTAAAGACGGACATAAATATGCATTATCTTTCACAGATGATTATTCTAGTGCTATTTTTGTATACTTCTTGAGAAACAAGAGTGACACAACAACCGCCACAGAGAAATTCCTTGTGGATACAGCACCATATGGGAGAGTTAAATGTATCAGATCTGATAATGGAACAGAGTTCAGAGGAAAGGAGTACCAGGCATTGTTGAGGAGAAATAATATTAGACATGAGACCTCTGCACCATACTCTCCGCACCAGAACGGCACTGCGGAATGAAGCTGGAGAACTTTATTTGACATGGCTAGATGCATGCTAATAGAAAGTGGGTTACCAAAAACTTTGTGGACCTATGCAGTCCAGACTGCGGCTGTAGTGAGAAACAGATGTTTTAATAACTGAACTAAACAGACAGCTTACTTAATGTTAACAGGCAAGCAACCGAACATTTCTAGAATGCAGAAATTTGGTATTACGTGTTACGCTTACCAACATGAGAAAAGTAAACTGAACTCGAGATGTGAGAAGGGCATTTTTGTGGGTTATGACAAGAATAGTCCGGCATACATGATCTACTATCCTGATAGCGGGAAAATACAGAAGCGCAGACTAGTTAAGTTTTTACCAAGAATGAGTGCTGAGGCGGACAAAATACCGATGATGATTTTGACGATTTTAGGGTTAGGAATAATCTGAGAGAATCGGAAAAAGAAGGTCCTGAAATTAATCTGCAGAATTCTCAGGAACCGGTCATAGTAAAAGAGCCAGAAATGTGCGAAAACCAAATACAAATAGATCATGAAACTGAAAAAAGGAGAAATCCTGCCAGAGAGAGGAAAAGGCCAGGTTATTTAAGTGATTATGTTTGTGGTTTTGATGGTGACGAAGCTGACATTGATTACTGTTACAGACTTGTATGTAATGTACCCCAAACATACAAAGAGGCAGTAACATCAAGTAATGCAGACGAATGGGTTAAGGCTATGAGTGAAGAGATGAAGTCATTAAAGGAAAGTGTAACTTTTACCCTAACAGTCTAGTGGAAGGTAAAGAATTAGTGGGGGGTAAATGGGTCTACACTATTAAGAAAAACAGTGATGGAACGGACAAGTATAAAGCACGATATGTTGCCAAAGGTTACAGTCAAGAGAGAGGCGTAAACTATGATGAGACTTTTTCTCCAACTGCCAGTATGACAAGCATCAGAGTGTTGATACAGAAGGCAGTATAGGAAAATTAGATTGTTCATCAAATGGATGTGACCACTGCATATTTACATGCGCCAATAGAGTGTGACATTTATATGAAACAGCCAGAGGGTTACGAGATAAAATCTCAAGATAATACAAGACTTGTGTATAAATTGGAAAAAATCACTGTATGGATTTAAACAGTCTGGCAGAAACTGGATTCAAATGTTGCATGAGTATCTTTGTGAAATGGAATTTCTTCAAAACCCAGCTGATCATTGTGTTTACTCAAACACTACAGAATCTGAGAGAGTTTTCATAATCATATGGGTTGATTTTGATTATTGCAGCAAACAATGTGTATGTACTTAATCATGTAAAAGAGGCACTCAATGCAAAATTTAAAATGAAGGACTTGGGAAAATTAACACATTTTGTTGGTATTGATTATGAGCAAGATTGTGGTTGTGTTAAAATGTCAACATAAGTATGTTAAGAAAATACTTGAGAGATTTGACATGCAAAATTGTAAGTCCAGAGGAACTCCTTGTGAACAGAAATTAAACTACACTGATGACGCTGAGGATCTTAGTGATGTTAGAAAATACAGAGAGGTAGTAGGTAGTTTAATCTATCTGGCAATATGCACAAGACCAGACTTAAGTTTTGTAGTGAGCAAACTATCACAGTATTTCACAAAACCTACCACAGAACAGTGGAGCACTGTCAAGCATGTTTTAAGATATTTAAAAGGGACACAAGACAAAGAACTGTGTTACAAAAAGGGTGAAAATGAAAACTTGATTCATGCATATAGTGACGCGGATTGGGCAACTGATAGATGGAGTACTACGGGTTACTGTGTTAGCCTAAACAAAAATGGTCCACTGGTCTCATGGAAGACCAAAAGGCAACCTACTGTTGCACTGTCGACATGTGAAGTATATGGCTTTAACTGCAACTGTACAGGAATGTTTATTTCTACACCAATTGTTAGAAAACATTGATGGTCAGAAATATGAATCGAGAGTGTATGTGGACAATCAGGGTGCCGTTGCTTTAGCAAAATATCCTGTGTATAGACAACGATAATAGATAAACATGTATATAGATAAACATGTGGACATTAAATTTCATTTTGTGAGATCTGTAATAAAGGAGGGCAGAATTAATCTGGAATACTGTCCAATGGATGATATGGTTACGGATGTGTTAACAAAACCAGCAACAAAGTTCAAGTTAATGAAATTTAACTCATTTATGTTTGGTGTATGAATTTTGTATTGAAATGATGAAATAGAAATATCGGGCCAGTAGAGAAGACTGCACACTCTCTATTGTACCAGTGTGTGTTAAAGCTGTAAAAGGGACTGAAGTGTTGGTTACTTATGCATTTCTAGATCCAGGAAGCACAGCTACCTTTGCCACAGAATCTCTCATAAATGAACTGAATATGAACGGACATAACACAAGTATTTTGCTTAGGACGATGGGAAGAGAGTCTGTTGTGGATACTTGTATTGTGAATGGACTGGAAATTAGCAGTTTGGACAGTGACAACTTCATTCAGCTGTCAGAAGTATACTCACAAAATTTTATTCCAGTTTGCAAAGAGAACATCCCTCGTCAGGAAGATGTGAATAAATGGCCCCACCTGAAGGAAGTGAAACTCCCAGTTATCCAAGCCAGCATTGGATTGCTCATCGGAGCAAATGTTCCCAAAGCTATGGAACCACTTCAAGTGGTAAAAAGTGTGGATAATGGACCATATGCTGTGAGGACAATATTAGGCTGGATAATAAATGGACCGTTGAGAGGTGGTGGAGGGGCTAAACCAACCAATACATGGACTCAAGTGACTGTAAATAGGATTTCAGTTGCCAGGTTGGATGAGTTGTGGCAGCTACAATTTAAACAAGATTTTCCTGATGCAGGTCAAACTGAGGAGATTGAGATGTCCAAAGATGACAAGCAGTTTATTTCTATGATGTGTAAGTCTGTGGAGCTGAAGAATGGACATTACAAGGTTTGTCTCCCAATGAAAAATGCAGAACTGCAAATGCCAAATAACAGATCAGTGGCAGAGCAACGTGCACTGAATTTAAAGAAAAGATTTTCCAAAGATGGCAGCTACTACAAGGAGTATGTGGCATTCATGGACAGCATCTTGGAGAAAGGTTATGCAGTGGAGATAAATGCCAAAGATGAAACATCAAGTAATCGTAAATGGTACTTACCTCATCATGGAGTCAGACATCCTGTGAAGCAAAAACTACGTGTCGTCTTTGATTGCGGAGCTAGTTTTGGAGGAACATCTTTAAATCAGGAGTTGCTGCAAGGACCAGATTTAACAAGCTCATTAATTGGAGTGCTTTTGAGATTCCGTCAGGAGACTGTTGCTATGATGGCTGATGTGGAGGCCATGTTTTATCAAGTGCAAGTGAGTGATGAAGACACAGACCTCCTTAGATTCCTCTGGTGGCCTGAAGGTGATTACAGTAAGGAGCTGGTGGATCATAAGATGCTGGTGCACATTTTCGGAGCGACGTCATCTCCAAGTGTAGCAACATTTGCCATGCAGAAATGTGCTTCTGATTTTGAAGGAGAGTATGGTCGAGACGCAGCTCAAACTGTATTTAGGAACTTTTATGTGGAAGACTGCATTAAGTCTGTCAAGGATCAAGGTAGTGCGATTACCCTTGCTGCTGCTTTAACAGAAATGCTGGCAAAAGGCGGCTTCCGGCTGACAAAGTGGTCCAGTAACTGCCGAACGTTGCTTAACACCATACCAGTAAATGAACGAGCAACTGGATTTCAAGATCTGGATTTGGATCATGATTCCTTACCAGTGGAGAGGGCCCTCGGAATACAGTGGTGTGCGGAAACAGACCAGTTCAAGTTTAAAATCAATCTCAAAGAGTGCCCACACACCAGAAGAGGACTACTTTCACTGGTTAGTTCCATCTTTGATCCAATGGGTTTGCTCGCTCCCGTCATTTTACCAGTGAAGAAACTTCTTCAGGAGTTGTGTCGTTTAAAATACTCTTGGGATGAAGAGCTACCAGACACCATCATTAAAGGTTGGAAGAAGTGGCTTTCGGGACTCAAGCTACTGGAAGAATTTGGAGTGGACAGGTGCATTAAGACCAAGCATTTTGGTAGACCAGTCTTTGCACAACTTCACCATTTTGCTGATGCAAGCCAAGATGCTTATGGCACAGTAAGCTATCTGGTGCTACATAATGACTCAGGTGAGGCACGGTCCACTCTGCTGATGGCCAGAGCCAGAGTTGCTCCTCTAAAAACACCCACTGTTCCAAGGCTGGAGCTCACAGCTGCTACAGTGGCGGTTAAGATGGATAAACTGTTGAAGAAAGAGCTGGAGTTAGAGCTGAAGGACTCTGTATTCTGGACTGACAGTACAGCTGTCATTAAATATTTGAACAGTGAAACGACAAGGTTCAAGACATTTGTGGCGAACCGTATTACAGCCATCCTGCAGCATTCACAACCATGTCAGTGGAGGTATGTGAATTCTAGCTCTAATCCTGCTGATTTTGTCTCCAGGGGACTGACAGCCGAAGCTTTGCTGCTGTGTGGAGACTGGCTGTCTGGACCAAGTTTCCTTCTTCAGACATCTGATCTATGGCCCACAAATCCTGATATCAGAGTTGCAGATTGTGAAGACTTGGAGGTGAAAAGAGTGGCTCAAGTTCACACTGTACAGGTACAGCTCAGCAATGCTACAGACATGTTAATGCAGCATTTCTCCTCCTGGATAAAGCTGAAGAGAGCTGTAGCGTGGTTTCTCAGGCTGAAAAGGCTGTTGCAGCTAAGGTTGAAAAGAAAGAAGGTTTTGTCTTTACATAATGTGAACAACATGGAAGACATGGAATCAAATTCCAAAGGAATGGACTTGTCCTGTGCTGATTTGGATGAAGCAGAATCAGAAATTGTCAAGTATTTCCAAATGCAATACTTTAAAGAGGACATAATGATGCTATTGAAAGGAGAAAATCTTAAGAGAAATAGCCCACTACATAAACTCAATCCAGTGCTTCTAGACGGAGTGATGAGAGTGGGTGGAAGATTGAGTCAATGCGCCTTGCCATCTGAATTCAAGCAGCCGTTGATTCTGCCCAAGCAGTCCCATATTGCCTCTCTTGTGTTGAGACATGTTCATGAAGTTACAGCTCATGCGGGCAGGAATCACATGTTGGCTAAATTAAGAGAGAGGTTTTGGATTCCTGGAGCCTGTGGAGCTATCAGAAAGTTGTTATCAAAATGTGTTACTTGCAGAAAGCTCCATGGTTCAACGGGGAAGCAATTAATGGCTGATTTACCTAGATGCAGATTACTCCCTGATGATCCGCCATTTACCAGAGTTGGGATGATTACTTTGGTCCTTTCTTGGTGTGAAGGGGAAGAGCCCAAGTGAAAAGATATGGAGTACTCTTTACATGTCTTGCTATAAGAGCAGTCCACCTGGAAGTTACATCTTCTTTGAACACAGATGCATGTCTTAATGCAATCAGGAGGTTTGTGGCAAGACGAGGACAAGTGAAGGAGATGTACTCAGACAATGGCACCAATCTAAAGGCAGCGGACGTGGAGATGAAACAAGCTATTCAGCAATGGAACAGCAGCCATATTGCAAAAAATCTGCAACAAAAGGGCATTGCATGGCATTTCAATCCACCCTCAGGCTCACATTATGGTGGCTGCTGGGAAAGATTGATACGTTCCGTAAGAAAAATATTGAACGTGACGTTAAGACAGCAAGTCTTAGAGGAAGAGGACCTGCATACTTTGCTATGTGAGGCAGAGGCAGTCATTAACAGCAGACCCATTACAAGAGCTTCTTCAGACTTAAATGATTTGGAAGCATTAACACCCAATCATTTACTTTTGCTTAAAGTGGAACTGTTGTTGCCCCCAGGTGTTTTTAATAAAGAAGACCAATATGCCAGGAGAAGATGGAAACAAGTCCAGTATCTGGCAGATATCTGCTGGAAGATGTGGTGCAAAGAATATCTAGCACACCTGCAGGAACGCCTGAAGTGGTCCACAACCAACAGAAACCTTCATGCTGGTGATGTGGTGATGATTGTGGATGAAACATCACCCAGACGTTCATGGCCACTTGGAAGAGTAGTAGAGACATTTCCTGACAGAAAGGGTTATGTCCGCCAAGTTAAAGTCAAGACCAAAACGTCTGAACTATGTCGGCCAGTGACTAAGCTATGTCTGTTAAAGGAGACTGAGGAGACATGGACTCTATCTGGAAGGAACTTCTTCAACTCTGTTTGAGGCTCCGTTTAATAAATTAATCTGTTTGATAATTGTTACAGTAAACTTGTTAACAATTAGGGACCGGTAATGTAGGAGCCTGAATGAACATTTTGTGATTTTCTTTGTATGCATTATGGTTAATGTTTTGTGTTTAGTTTTCTTGCTAAATGTATTTGTTTGTTGAAATTATTAATTTGGGGAATTTGAATATTTAACTATTGTGGACATTTTGTTATTATTTTTATTACTTTTTGATTTAAGGATGCATACGTGTCACCTTTGGAGGATGATGCATCATGGGAGTTTGGGGTTTGGTTGTGGATCTGACAGAGTGGAGCCAAATGGTTTTTTGACCTCTGTCGCCCTCATATTTTGTATGTTTGGCACCCTTTTTTGTTTTTTGTTTTCCATCTATTCACTAAAACGTTTGTAAATGCAATAACGTCTCCTTGGATTATTTTTGGACCAATCATCTGGACAACTTGTTGGGATTGTTGAGGGCGCAGCCAGTCAGGCCGGCTGCACTTGTTTTTGAACTTTACATTTGGTTATAAAATACCGAACAGTGCACATAACTTCATTTTTATTCATGAATGCTGAAATAAATGGGCAATATTACATCGCACATTATGATCAGTAAAACAGGACTTAATAATGGCCATCTCACCAAATACTTTGTTACTCTTACTTGTGTAGTTTATTGCACAGTTACTTATTAAAATATGTTATAAGTAGTGCTACTCATTATTAGAGTATCACATTTGGGTACTACACCCACATATGATGGCAGCTGTTAGTTTATAAAAAATATTAGACTTTCCAGAAATGTAACATTCGTGTTCCAAAAACATATTTAAAAAATAAAAGAAAAACACTAGAAAACTGATAAGTGTAATTTTACATACCGTTATGTTGAACCATAGAAGCTTTTGCTATATGGTTCTGGCACTGTATGAGCAAAGGGGACAGCAATATGTTGGAAATAGATACGTGGATCTGTATGATGAAAATAGAAAACAAAGAAAACAAACATGTTATCTACTTTTCTATTTCCATCTAATGTAGGCCGGTAGCTGTAATCTGTAGCGTTCACTTTCGTTCCTGTATCCGTGGAACTACTCTATTCTTGTCTTAAATGATAGATCATATATTCAAATGCATAGAATAAAAAGTTCTCCACACAAAACTGCGCACAAGGCAAGTTACAGCCAGATCAAGACGAGAAAATATCGCAATATTTTGGTCACGACCGGCCGCTGCTCAGCCAATCAGATGTCAGTTAAGTAGGTCATGACGTCAGAAAACAACAAGTCAATTTCCTTGTAAGTGCAAACCTACTTGGGAGAAAAAAGGAGAAAAACAATATAACATCTTCTGAGTCTGCTTCTACACCTGCAAAGAGTCATATAGAAAGAACAGCAAAACCAATCAATAAAGTATTACAGGTACAATAACCAACATCCTGCTATCATCATTGAAGAATATACAGTATTAATTAATATGAAAGTGACAGCTAAAGATAATAATAGGGGGTTTCTGTATAGAAGTGAATCTGTACCTGCACCTGAATCCAATCACCTGTAGGTGTTTATGAGGTCACTTGTGTATGTAAGGTTTTTCCATAAGAAAAATGCTCCATAGTGGTTGTGAGGAGCCAAAGACCCACCTCCCCCAGAGCACCAAGGCAGACGCCAGAGGAACCAGAAGCCCAGATGCCCCAATGCTGCTAGGCATAACAGGAAAACAGGATATATATTTATTAAAATATTATCTTTTGAACACCCTAATACTGCCAATCACAATTGGGGAGAACACTCTCATCTCCCTCTACAGAGGATCCTACTGGAGTTGGGAGAACCGCCACATATGCAGGCTGGATTGAAGCTAAGTCTGCAGCCTTTCTTCTGCGAAATGGCCGGAGTAAAAAATACGTCTATACCGAAAACCAGCCTTGTGATTTTTCTCAGCTGTTGCAGGAAAGCTGAGTCCGCTGCAGCCTCCACAGAGTATAAACACAGGCCAGGATGGCTGTGCGGAGGTCCCCAATGCTGGAAAGGCAATGCAGAGAGACCACCCTGCCACCGCCTTCACAGGCTGAGCCCAGTCACTGCAAACGGACGCCCCGTTGCCACAACCAAAGACAACGGGAGAGGTTTGGCAGAGAAATAAACAGGAACATTTTAGAATGGTTTACTGAATGTGTTTTCAATGTGTTTTAAAGCTAGACTAAGATATAGGCTAGCTTCGGTTAGCATTCTAGAATCCAAACTTTGCTGATGTGTTTCAGTGTGATTTACGGTTATAACAAACTTTATTTCCTTAAGGATTTTATACATCGATGAGATATTAATGTTTGTGTTTTCCGGTCCTCTCATTACGACCAAATGGAGCTTAAGGTCTTTTTAAATTAACGCCAAATGTCCGCTAGCATAGCGCTATCACCTTCCTGGGAAACATTAGTGCTACCACCGAGTCATCACAACTATGGGTCGTTTGAAACATAATGTTTGTTTTCATTTGAGTCTGCCATCGTTCGATATTGATATGAGCGTTATTAGCACATTAATATAGAACATTAATGTCAATTTAATGATGTTTTGTAAAAGTTTAGGATTATCCCCTCAAGTGACTGATTGCTACAGCGCCCCCTAGCTTCCCGAAAGAATAATTGCATGAATCAAATCAAGGCTCCAAAAGATATTGATTTTACAGAGCAAATCGTTCTTTAAAATTTTATTTTCTCGAATAACGTTTTGTTTAACTCAGCATTTGCATTGTAAATGGGTTTGAAAGACATAGCAAATGTTCTAAATTAATCAAGCTAATTTGATCTCATTCCATGTTCTTTAAGATGAAATTTAGTTCTCTAACTTATATCTGCAGTGAAACAGGATTCACTGAATCATTCTGGTGATGGTTTTCAACTATTTTATTTGTCTCTTGTTTCTTTTGTGTGTACATAGTTCCTTAGCGTCATCTTCATTTTGCTTAGGAGTTTATTCAAGTTTCACTAGCCTTGAAGAAAGGATTTGTTGATTTAAATATATTGTTAATTTAATAAAAAATTTTTCAATTCAATTTTATTTATATAGCGCCAATTCATGAAACATGTCATCTCAAGGCACTTTACAAAATCAAAATCAATCAGATTATACAGATTGGGTCAGATTATACAGATTGGTCAAAAAAATTTCCTATATAAGAAAACCCAGTTGATTGCATCAAAGTCCCGACAAGCAGCATTCACTCCTGAAGAAGCGTAGAGCCACAGGGAGAGTCGTCTGCATTGTCCATGGATTTGCAGCAATCCCTCATACTGAGCAAGCATGAAGCGACAGTGGAAAGAAAAACTCCCCATTAACGGGAAGGAAAAACCTCCATCAGAACCGGGCTCAGTATGAACGGTCATCTGCCTCGACTGACTGGGGGTTACAGAAGACAGAGCAGAGACACAACAAGAGAGACAAACAAGCACAGAAGCACACATTGATCCAGTAATCTGTTCAACATTAGATGGTAATAGCAGGTGATCTTTCTTCCCTGGATGATGTCACAGCTAACAGAACGCCAGACCAGATGTACCTACTATGAAGAATAAGAGAGAGAACAAAAAAAGTTAAAAGCTGAAAATTCAGATAAACAGCATTCTATAGTGGTGTTCTCTGGATGTTCTTTTGATTTCTGTTAATAAATTCTTGTACTTGAAGATTAGTTGTCACTCATTTATTCCATATATGTGCAGAGTTTGCTGTCGAAAAAATGCCAGTGCTCGGATCACCTTTTGATCTATTGTCCTAATATCAGCTCTTTGGGCTGATATTCATCGGACAATACCTAACAGAGTAAGTTATTTATTAAATATTAAATAACTTAAAACAATGCATAAAAGCACAACAGTGTAGTGAATTCATAATATGAGTTTCCCTTTCTGAAATGACAAAAATATTGAACTTTTTCACAATATTCTAAGTTTTTGAGATGCATCTATAACACATTTTCTACAAATGTCTCTCTCTTAATATTCTGGAATTCATCAAATAGAAATCATTGCTGTAATTTGTGAGATTTTATGTTCAAAAGGGATGTGTAAATCATTGCAGATTAAAAATTTAAAAGGGTTTTGTGTCTTTTGTCGTATTAAAACATGGTCGTCCATTTTGAAAATTCCTTTGGACACAAATTAACTTCTTTGTCTATTCTCTGCAATAGGAAGATTAGTTGCTGTATAAATACAGAAACTGAATTAATTAAAAGCCAATTTTGGTGCACTAAAGTCTGCATTTGAGTAAAAGTCATTGAACAAATGTGATCCTATTTATATTATGAAATTAGATACTTAGTGTTGTACCAAAAATCAAAATTCAATTGTAAGAAATGTTTAATCTCTAACAATTTTGTCTTAATTAAGAATAAATAGCCACCATCTGCATTACTCACACGTGCTGGTGCGTCAAACTGTTGAACACAAAATCAATCCAGGGGCAGAAATGGCCCCCGGGCCCCACTTTGGCCACCGCTGATTTAGTGGGTTTATTTTGCCATAGTCTTTTAATTCACCATGGTTTAGTATTGTTAGGTTCTGTTTTCCTCCTGTCCCTGTCAGATCGTTGCTCTCGCTTCTTTAAATTTTAATGGTGGTTGGCGACCAACTTGAAGGGGCATTACCGCCACCTACCGTTTCAGAGTATGGGCCAGACTTTGACTTTATAATCTAGGAATCAGAGAGAATCAGAGTATTTTGTCACCACGTGTTACCGTGGCAAAATTTCTCTTTGGCCACTTTGGTTCCCATTACACATAATGAAGGTAAAAACTGACAAACAAACAGGATATGAACAAGGGTTAGATTGTTTTTTTGTTTTGTTTTGTTTTTAGCGTTCAGGAGAGTCACAGATAACAGATAATGAGGTGGTAAGGTGCTTATTGTACAATCATGACCTGAGGCTTCATTTACAGCAATGTTGTCACAATCCTAAGGAATTTTATTAATTCAATTCAATTCAATTCAATTTTATTTATATAGCGCCAAATCATGAAACATGTCATCTCAAGGCACTTTACAAAATCAAGTTCAATCATATTATACAGATTGGGTCAGATTATACAGATTGGTCAAAATGTCCTATATAAGGAAACCAGTTGATTGCATCAAAGTCCCGACAAGCAGCATTCACTCCTGGGGGACCGTAGAGCCACAGGGAGAGTCGTCTGCATTGTACATGACTTTGCTGCAATCCCTCATACTGAGCAAGCATGAAGCGACAGTGGGAAGAAAAAACACCCATTAACGGGGAAAAAAAACCTCCGGCAGAACCGGGCTCAGTATGAACGGTCATCTGCCTCGACTGACTGGGGTTACAGAAGACAGAGCAGAGACACAACAAGAGAGACAAAAAAGCACAGAAGCACACATTGATCTAGTAATCTGTTCTACATTAGATGGTAATAGTCGGTGATCTGTCCTCCCTGGATGATTTCACAGTCAACAGAACGTCAGACCAGGTGTACCTACTATGAAGAAAAAAGAGAGAGAACAAAAAGTTAAAAGCTGAAATGACAACAGTCATTTCAATGTAACGCAATGCAAATCTGGAGAACATTAGTTAGTTAGTTAAGTTCCTTGGATTGTGCATCTTTCAGTTAGTTTTTGGTTTATGTGTTCCATCCCCTTCTAGTTTCTCACCCTAGTTAGCTTTCCAGCTGTGTGTATTTCTGTTGATTATCTCACCTGTTTCTTATCCTGATTGATTATTGCCCGGCATATTTAAGTTCCTGGTTTCTGTTCAGTCTTCACTGGATCCTTTGTTAGCCATACCTAACAGAGTGAATATCAACCTTAGTCAATCAGTTAGTTCATACGCTCTGTAACCTTACCTGAAGTCCTTCGATTAAAAGTTACTAAACCTTTTGATGGCTCCTTTGCTGCACCGTTGGTTCTCGACACCCGCAAACCATGACAAATGTGTATTCAGATATTCTGAAATGATAAGTGTGCAAGTAGGCAGTAACATTAAGGTGATTGTATGACGGGCTAGTAACAGTGGGAGGGATTTTAAAGCATCGCACTGCAGTCTCCTAACAGGAGGCGATTGCCCTAACAGCTCTTGGGAAGAAGCTGTTTCTAAGTTTATTTGTTTTGGATTTAATGCTTCTGAAGCGTTTACCTGATGGGAGAGGAGCAAACAGTGCATTACCTGGGTGAGTGGGACCAGTAGAGATGGGTCAGGCCCTTCTTTGGACTTGTTCTGCATAAATTGAGTCTAGATCCTGCAGGCGGCATCCCACAATCCCCTGCGCTGTTCTCACTACCCGTGCTAGGTCCTTAGTCCCCCTCCAATACCATACAGTTATGCTAAGGCATAAGACACTCTCTATGGTAGCTCTGTAGAAGTTCTGCAGTTTAGTAGAAAGTCCAGACCTTTTCAGTTTCCTGAGAAAGAAGAGCCGTTGTTGGGCCTTCTTCACCAGGTGGGAGGTGTTTGCAGTCCAAGAAAGGCTGGAGGAGATGTGAATACCCAGGAATCTAATGCTGTCCACGCGCTCCACCACCTCCCCCTGTATGTAGAGAGGAGCGTGTTCAGCCCTCCTGGACCTCCTGTAGTCCATTATTACTTCCTTGGTCTTCCAGGTGTTCAGGATCAGATTGTTCCTGGAGCACCATTGGGTGAGACTGCTGACCTCATCCCTGTACTGGGACTCATCATTGTTGGAGATGAGACCCACTACAGTGGTGTCGGCCATAAACTTCACCACTGTGTTTGTGGGGTGGACAGCGGAACAGTCCTGGTTGAAAAGTGTGAAGAGAGCTGTACTAAGGACACAATACAGTGTATGCATTTAAATAAATAAATAAAATGTATCATTGCTTTCTGTGTCCCTCAGTCTACTTACCAACACATCTTTCCCCTGCGCTGATTGCTTTCACCTGCATTCTCCTCTTTCTCCTCTCCTATTTATTGTGCCAGTCATCATCTCATTTAAATCTCTTTAAATTCAAACCATAATAGTGCAGATGATTAACTGCAGATGGCAATACCACAGTATACAGATTCTATCAAATCCCATAAACAACATGATAATTTAGATGTTTTTTAATAAAAGGAGTGTTTTTAGGAATACGGTTTGAGTTTAAGTGAGTGTATGGATGACTTGGTAAACTGACACTTTTTCTTTCATGGAGAGCTTTAAGGATAATTTATTTTTCTTATACAATGAGGATATTTACAGTAAATAGCAGTAAAAAAACAAAAGCTAATATGACATTTCTTTTAACTTTGCCTGATTTTCCTTTCCTTAATTTATACCAATTTATTTTTATATTTCATTCTCATTTGACTACTCCCTTTCTTCTGCACTTTGTCTAATAATTGTCATTAGTTTCCTTCCTTTCAATATACATTAATGCAAATATATATTTTTTGTAATTAAGACCATCTATCATATTGTGTCATGTTAGGGAGGCATTGTTCTTACACACTAATTCATTTAGGAGTATCTATACTGGACAGTTATCGTTCACCTTTTTTTATTCTTCAACGGTCAGTTCAGGTCATAAGATGACGAACAAATACATCTGTGCATTTCATGGACCCACATAGACAGATGATGAGCAGCAGTGTGTTTCCCACGAACACATGCACCAGTGTGGTGGTCCAGAAGGCAAACAGGTACACAGTTCTGTTGCAGTACAGTGACACAGCTACAACTTGATGCGGTTGGTGGTTGATGTTTGTCAGGTCTCTGTTTTTCCTGCTGTTCATGTTGTTGAGGGCCCCAGCCTGAACCATCCTCCAGAAGACCTGGCTGCGGCTGCGGCTGCGGCTCTGAAGGCTCTGGTTCTCTGAGGTCTGGCTGTCAGGTGCAGGAACCGTGTATGTTTCCCTGGTGGAGCTGTCTGAGGTTGTGAGGTTTTTGTCATAGTTGGGTGGATATATAGAATAAACGTGGTAACTGCCTGGTAGTACAGAGAGTGAATAGACAAACATATCATTGATTTCATGTTCATCTTAGCAAGAACCTATTTATGACAAGAAATGGTTGATTAATAGACAAATCATATTACAGAAGTTTTCTCTTGAGGTCACAGACAAGCCTTCATAGATATGTGTAGTTATTTATGTGGATGTTCTCTGGTGGGACTAACCAAATAGAAGCCAGGTGAAAAACAAGACGAGCAGGATGATGATGCAGATAATCCAGATGTGACTCTGTGCTGCTGGAGAGAGCAGCTTTAGCAGCATGAACATGGCTATTGTCAGCAGGGCCAAGGTCCCAAAAACGATCAAATAAATCGGGATCATTGGGCCTTCTGGACACTCATGTATGTAAACTGCACCTGTTTTATAAAACGTCATGTACGTTTCATCACAAACAAAAAACAACAGTTACTTAGAGTATTTAAGGCTGTGACATGTGTATAAAAATTGTTCCAGTTAACGTTTAAAGTGACAGAATCATATGCAACAGAAAGCAGCTAATGATCCAAAAAATGTTAAAAGAAAACTATTGATCAAGAAAATTTATGAAGATTCCAAGAAAAGTCTAGGAACAATTTTATGGAAAGATTGGCAAAAACGAAACTTTCCAACATCACATCATGTTCATGTTTTACATTCTGAGCATGAAAGGAAACATGTTTCTGCTCTCACTTTTACCTGAAGCTTCCTAACAACCAGAGGGCATTCTGAAGCCATCTATGATTTGTGTTTGAGCTGGACTTGAAGAATGATTCAGGAAATGGAGTCATCAAAAGCAATCCCCACAAAGTCAGTTTAGGCTTAAGTAAATTTAAAATGAATCTCAATTAAATCTCTTTCTAGACCATTTTCATTCATGGAGCAAAACCACATCACTTTCAGTCAAGTCTGAAAATGATTCAAATCATTTTCAAGACATGTCAAGGTGCATTTTAAGCTAAATGAAAATTCAGAGCAAAACTTTGAATATCATGCTAGTGATTTAGGATAAATTCTATGCCTAGTTTGCTTATCAGTCTTGGCCTTAACTCACTGTTTGGTTTTCCAGACCCAACTTTTTCTGTGGGGTGAGGGAGATTGAAAGGGTTCAGCTTTCTGCTCCTTCAAACTCTTAAACCAAGAGGTATGAGCTGCAAAGACAGCATAGAGATACTGTGTATATGTAAACAGGCTTTCTCACTTGACATATAACCTTTATTATGTTTGGTACCAATATTGATTATCAAGAAAAAGTAATCAATTTTATATGGACACTGATGTACTTCATTTGGTGTCCTTAAGAAAAATTGTTCAAATAACAAAACATATTTACATTTATTTGCAACAATAAAAACAGTCAATCTCTGCAATATCTGCTCAAGCATTGCAGTTGATGATGTCACTTTTATTCTTTAAAAGAATTGAAAGTCATGTTTCATGGCAACATCTGATGGTCTAGAGCAGAGGTCCTCCATTCTGGTCCTTGAGGTCCAGTGTCCTGGAAGTTTAGATGTGTCCCTGGGACAACAAACCTGAATCAAATGGCTAAATGACCTCTTCAGCATGCAGCCATGTTCTCCAGAGTCCAGCTAATGACCTGATTATTTGACTCAGGTGGGTTAAAGCAGAGACACATATAAAAGTTGCAGGACACCGGACCTCGAGGACTGGAACTGGAGATCCCTGGTCTGGAGGCTGCCTGAATATCCCATTTCCCATTGCAATATTCTAACTTCGGCTGTCACAGTTATAAGAAAGTAGTTGTCACAAAAGATGACTGGTGTAGGTTGAACACTAGGAAAGGAATTTGCCTGAAGAATAACAAATGATGTATGCATATGTATACCATAACATGGCCCTCAGTAATAACTCTTGATTTATTTGAAAAAAGAGCAGCAGAGAGAGGCTTATAACAACTACAAAGCATTGTGTCTGTAAATCTAAAAAGAAGAATATCTCACTTACCCAAAGCAATGTGAACAACTGGGAAGGCTGCTGTAATGAGGAAGGCACATCCTAAACAGCAGATTGGAAATGCTTGTCAGTCCATCGTGTTACTTCATTTCTTTGCTTGATTTTTACAGCACTTACCTGCTATAAACATGCCTGCACCAAGAATGCCACCCAGACAGTTCCCCAGAAATGTGTCTGCCATTGTGTCACAGCTTTCAGTACTCTTATGATGAAACAAAATAGTTACTCTTTGATGAAAATACCTGTTTAAACAGAGTAAGATGCTTACTATAAGGGTGGCAGGCAGCTTAACGTCTGTTAGAATAAGTGAAGTTTTTACTGACAGCATGTCTCAACTCCTCGCCGGAGATGTGTTCAACAATCTATTTCAACACATGAGAACATGTAAGCAAGGATTTTCTTCTGTTGCATCAGAACCTCAGTGTAACTGCAATACTACAAGCCTACGTGGTTAAAACCACAGGTTGATGATGCTACCCCTACCAGGTCAAGTAGATTGCATATGTAAAGTCGGTTACTCTTAAGCAATGAGAATGGGAACTAATTTGAAAGACTGATTTGCAGTGGTGTACAAAAATGTCATGGTAGCTTTTCTTTGTCTCTTTTAATTATCTCCATAACTGCTTGTGGGTCTGACTGACCGCACAGAAAAATTATGATTAAAGCAACCTACTTAAGTTTGATTGAACCTGAAGCACCACATCACTCACCACGTGACTTAACACAGTCTCCCTGCTTTGATTAGTTGATACCCAGAGGCGCATTGGAGAGGAAGGGAGGTACCCTGCAGCGTAATCTGTGCTTCCACTGAGTAATGTGTCAGATTGAAATTCCCCAAATTAGCACTGACCGTAACAAATTATAGCAAATTATAGGTTTGTTTGATCAGATGTTGTTTTCTTATTTGAAGGATCCATTTAAATAACATGAAAAGTTATTGTTTTTATATTGCTGCAGGTTGTTTATGTATTCTCACTTTATATTATTTATTTATCAATCTGTAAGATTCGGTTCCTGTCATAGTCAGTTTATGTTCATTATGATTTTAGTAGTTCTGTTAGATTTTATTTTACTGCCTACCTGTTCTGCACAAGCGTTTACGTTGTACAACCGGTACGGCGAACAAGGATATATATGGATGTTTTCCAGTATCTTCTTTCACACACCAAATCTGCTGATCCACGTCTACTTTGAGCAAGCGCTTTTTAAAAAATCGCCAAACTAATTACAAGATAAAATGCCTTCTATGTGCGTAGTTGATGGCTGTAGTGCAGACCGCGGTGAAGTTGGTTTGATATTGGACATTCAAGCTCCGCGGAGTCAGCGGGATCTAGCTCACGGTTGATCCGGTTGAAGGACTCCGATTTCGGCCAGCGTCTCTCAGCTGCTCCCTCCCAAACGCGGTGGGACCGTCAACAAATCTGATTTGATTTTTGTTTCTCAAGAGTGCTCCGCTGACTCCGC
Source organism: Fundulus diaphanus (assembly GCA_037039145.1). Taxonomy (NCBI): domain Eukaryota; kingdom Metazoa; phylum Chordata; class Actinopteri; order Cyprinodontiformes; family Fundulidae; genus Fundulus; species Fundulus diaphanus. The sequence continues at coordinate 4,782,864 of CM073129.1, read as the reverse complement.
GGAGCTTGAAAGTTCAATGTCAAACCAACTTCACCGCGGTCTAGTGCAGGCCAGAAAGTAGCGCTACATACTTGGCCGAAGGATCAAAATGTCCGAAAGAAATGGGATAAATTCGTAAAAGAAAAGCAAAAGGACTGGATTGCCGGCAGTGACAAAAGTGTGTTATGCAATTCACACTTCACGAGCGAGGATTTTGAGGGGTACTTACAATGGAGCATGGGCTCTATGTCTTGGGCAGCGTTAGATATAGTCTCCTCAGGTTCACCTTGTTCAAACTCCGTTTCTTTGTATATATATTCGATATCGGAGTCGCCAATGCTTGAGGTGGAGTTTGAAGATGTATCAGACATTTTTTTTAATACATTTTTTGTACGTAGAGTACGAGTTATTAATTAAATTTAATAAATCGGTAGCGAAAGTCGTAGTGTTAGCAGCCGGATGCACGGTACTAGTTCTGTTTGTGACGTCACATTCCGGAGCAGCCGATTGAGGAATGTTCGGGCTCTTTCGCTTATACAGCAAGTTTTATCGAAATTACTTCCAAACGTCGCACATAATTCACATATAATATACATTTCTTTACTCTGGTGACTATTTGAATGCATCTGCATTAAAATACATTCAGTCCAAGAGTTAGACTTTAAGTCCTCTTGTGTGTTCTTGGCTTTCCGTGTTTCCACATCCCTGCCTGTAAGCCTGGTTATTTTATTATTTAATTAAACCACCTTCATTCAACATGTGACTGGTCAGAGCTCTTGCCTGCACTCTGGTTCACAGACCTGAAACCAACACCTGACAAACATGATTCAAAGTTTCAAACATTTTGTACCTGTTTTGATTTCTTGCTCATCATGCCTTAATGAGCTCCTTGTTAAATGCAGGATTTGGTTTCCTGACCTATAGACCAGTTCATTGTTATTGTTTTGATTCGGGTTTTTCGCGCATGCGCGTCGGACTGGTTGGCAAAAGACGAACACAATGGCGGACGCAAACAGAGAAACTGACGAGTTCTCCACGTATTTTTCTTCTTTAGATAACGTATCACAAGATCGTTTTAAGACTAAGTTGATGGTTGATGGTATCAGACTGCCAGATCCACACAGCAAAAGCCTGAAGGGACGGAGCGAGTCTGTGAAATGCTGCCAAGTGTTCAGTACCGCGACATATACAGCTACCTTATAAACACGCAGGCCAGTACACACGAGAGAGCATGGAAGCATGAAACCACTGGACGGCTACAATTATATTATATCTGGACATAGACTCCAGCAACGCCCGCGACGCCATGAGGGATTAGCGGGTCAGAACATGGATGGATGGATGTTCAGACATGTTTGTGTAACATACGAACGCGGAGTCGGACAGGAAGACCCGCCCGGTAGGTTAAAAAAAACATAGTTCACTACGGATTATTTTGGTGTTTTTGTCTTGTTAAAATTGGTGGGAGTGTCGGCGACATTGCAGCGTAAACACAGAAGTACTAGCGCCCGTGAACGGGGGCGTAATGCAGCTGCTGCTGCAGCGCATCGACTCCACTTCTCCCGGCGATCGCCACCCCCCCTCCGCCGCTATTCAAGTAGAACAATGACTAGAGCAGAATTAAGTTGTATTTACCGGAGATGAAGTGTAGACTGCATATTCTGTTGTGGTATGATGGATCCCCCAGTCCATTGGGAGTGTCTGCCTGCGCTCTTTTCATTGAAAATATCCATTTCTTTCTTCTTTCTTCGTCCTTCGGTAAACGACAGAAACGTACATCCAACGATTTGGAATGCCTCTGTGTGCAACCGGGAGCACAACAAGTGGTAGACATTGTTTAGATTCCAAAAGTAAACTAACTAAAAATACGCTCTAAATCACCCGTTTTGTCATGTAGTAGACGAGAACAGTACTGTTTTTGCCAACCACCGTGACCCGGATGTAGCGCTGACGTCACGCGTGACCTGGTCTATACACAGTTCTATTTCATCCAGTGGCGGCTGGTGAAAAGAAATGTTGGTGGGGCTGGCCAATAGATTTCCCTGCCTAACCCCGTATATGCATTCAAATTAAAAGTCGGAAAATTACTACGATTCCACAATAAGCATTTAATTAATAAAAAAAACATTGTTCACAAAGGATTATTTTGGTGTTTTTGTCTTATCAATCCTTTTCACAGACTCATGCCAGAGGGTTTGCATACATTGTACATGTACATATATTATTACGAAACGAACGTTTACGTCTTGACTTAAATATATATCCTAATTTTTTATTTATATAATTATTTAAGTAGAACAATGACTAGTGCAAAATTAAGTTGTATTTACCGGAGATGAAGTGTAGACTGCAAATTCTGTCGTGGTATGATGGCTGCCCCGTTGCCGGATGGTACGGGTGGGTGGCAGTTGAAAACCCTTCCAGTCAGCCAGTCTGACCCGAAGGCTGGTCCGTGTTGTTCCCTTGGACCCTCTGTCGGCTGATACACATGGCTCTGGAATCCGATGGGCCCCTGACCTCTGGCCCACCACATCTGTCTGTTGATAACCTTAGCGCGCATCCTTCGAGGTCGGGGGTCGGTGGACCCCCCCCCTTCCATTCCTGGACTCTCCTAAGTGTATGTCTCCAATACAACCTGAAACTTACACGACAAGCTTTTAGATATCAAATGTCGTGTGCTACCTTTAATTCCCGAGGTTGACTTCGGTCCCGAAAAGCTCCTTTCAGTCATATGGAATCATATCCTGTAATGAAATTAACTGAACACTCCCACAAGAAACACACTTCACAGCTGTTTCACACCATTTCCAATTTAGTCTGTGCACAGAATTTTAGCCAATTGTGTTTAGAATTATCCCCATAAAGCCTTACCACCTTTCCATTGTTCCATTTCCAGCCTATGGGAAACCTATTTTATAAATGTAATAGTTAATGAGACATTGTATTGCAATTTCACTTTCCCCGTCCTTACGCTGTCCTGTAAGAGAATGCAGCAACCATACAAATACGTTAGTCTCTGGTGAGGATCGCCTTGTCTGTAAAATCAAAAATTAGTTAATTCAGTTTTGAAATCAAAGTACAGTAACGAGATGCATATGGGGCCCGTTCACCTAACGGCTCGTCTCATTTCACCCGGTCGAGGATTTGGCACAAAGAGAAGAGGCAGTGAATTCAGAGGCAAAAACAACAGTTAAACATATATTTATTACAACTTGGAATTCCAAAGTGGGAGACACTTACAAACTTTATCACAGCATCGGATACCTTAAGTTCTCTGCCTGTGTCTGAAGCACGTCCCAAAACTTACACATTGTTCCTTCCTTTTTAAACCTACATAGTCCAAGCGGGGGCTGGACCAACCTTCTTTTTTCTAAGTTTCTGCTGAGAACATCAGTTTCCTAACCTTTGACCGTTAAATGTAATCTAGCTTGGTTCCTGGGAGTTAACTAAAACAATGTAAAGCCTCATGCAAGCATTTTTAACAGTGTTATCTGCTCACAAGGCTGTCATATGGCCTCGGTGCATCCTGTTCATGGTACATGGTTTACTGAAGTTTGAATGCACCCTTTGTTTTACAAACATCCTCATCTATTTCGGTTACTGGGTTAAAGTTAACATCTGTATTACTTTAAACTACGCTATTATATGTAAGTGATTATATTTCCATAACACTGTTATCCTGTAAGAATGTCAGAATGTTCCCTGGATTAAAGATTAAAGATTACCATCCATCACACCACTCCACACAAAACCTTTCAGCACGTCACCACACTATTTACTTCTGTACCCTTTACTCCATACTCAGATGTCTATGCTGCGAAAAAGTTCCTATTTTTAATCTGAGAGAAAAAGCAAACCCCCATCAGGTCACTTCATAAAATGTAGTCCCCTTGCACTAAATTCCTCTCTTAGTTTACCTTCGATAGATGCCATCCTCATGTCAAAAAGTCGTTACCCTCTGTTTTTCTCTGTTTGTCTATTTTATCCAGTTTTTCTTAGTATATATAGTTGTTTATTTCATTTAAGAGTCACTTTATTGTTCTGCTAAGACTGTGGGCCTGTTCCCAAAAACCCCACTCATAAAAGCCACTTCTAATTTACGGTTCAGGCTTATACCTTTGAGAGTCAACTGAACCAACATTCCAGAGAGCCATGGTAGAGTTCTTTTGGGGGGTTTAAACAACTGTCTCCTTTTCCATTCTGTGTAGTTTTTTTTATTTTATGCTAATTCCCCCCATGGAACAAAAAATTATTTTGTTACAAAAACTTAACTGCAAGTGCTCAGCTGTATTGAAGTATGAAACACACTGACCTATATCCTGAAGTCAAATCAAAACATAATGCAATTTCATCATACCATAGATCTGCAAGAAGTCCTTCAAAAGTTGTGTAAGATCAGATGACTGTAAACTAATTTGCTCACAGCAATTCGATGTTGTGAGAATGCTGAATGTTCCAAGGTACTTACATACTGATAAAATATTGTGTTTAACCTGAGTAAAACACCTGGTAACAGCAAATTCTGGTGAAAATCTGGTATGTTGTAGCAGGCAACTGTTAGATGTACAAATAGAAAAATCTCAATACTTGTGAGCTATTAAGAAATAACCTAACAGATCCGTTTAACCTATGTTGTTTAAAAACAGAATGTCCCAAGCAGGACACATCTGTGCTTACCGAGAGGCCTATGTAATAAACCTGTCCCCTCAGGAGTATGCAACCCCCTTGCGGAAATTTATGACATGCAGTTGTTAACCAGAACTCACAGAAACCTAAATGTGAACATATCACCTAAAAGTATTCCTACCCCAGTGAATTTTCTGCCCATAATTATGATGGTAAAGTACACCTGCTGCTGTTTAATGGTGATCTACACGGGTAAAACTCATGTTTAAAAGGACCTATCAGTTATATAACAGAAAAGTAAATAGACATCACTATATTTTCAAAACCGCAAACCTGTGCGCTGGGGTATGCTCAAGCGGCTGCCTTTAGAAAGTATTAACCAGCTCCAGATCGTTTGCCTAGGAGCTCAAACATGGAGAGACAGAAAGAATATGAGAATACAGGCCATCCAAATCACATTCCATTAAATTTGTTCAGCATTATTGGTAGAAATAACTGTGTATGTATTACCTTAAAAATGTTTGATACCAGGCTGCGGCACCTGAGATGGACTCGGAATGACATGCAACAGATTCAGGCAGACATGAGATCGGAATTAAGACGTCATATTCATGGCTTTCATGTGTGACACTCCACATTTCTTCTCCAGTTTGCCAGAGCAAATCGCTGTAATCTCTTCTGCGAGCACCTGAGTGACAAAGTCCCCTTTTCATAACTCAGAGTCTGATGAAACAGGTGGCTCCAATGTGTGCAAAAATTTATACAGTCATTTCCCTTGACAGTTTGGGATCTGCGCTGTTCGTGAGCGCTGGCCACTTCTCCAGGGTGAGGAAACATTGTTCATGGGAGCGTTATCCCCTTGCTGGGGTACTGACCTTCAGGAGGTGAGATCGTATTGGGACTTCATGCCAGGATTTGGTGATTTGGTGATGCGAAACAGTCCCTGGCCCAGTGCCCAGAGTGCCCACATTTAAAGCAGATGTCCGTAGACATGTCCGCCCCGTCTACTCGGTCTCCTGGTCCTTCCTCCATGTCTGCACTGACTGTCACAATGAGATCCGCGTCCATACACAGGAACAACAAATCTGGAATCAAATAAAGAATAGAAAAGCGGGGGAGGTGGCCCCCCTCCTTGAATGAAATTAGACTGTGATGGAACCGTCAGGGTCTGAGCACCACATGATACACCCGCAGAGACATTTCTTTGTGTCATCTCCTGCTTTCTCTTGGTCACTTTCCGCTTTGCTTCTAGTAACTAATTTAAGTAATTGAAGTTGCAAGTCCTCTAAGTCTTGCTTCGACTTTCTGTCCTCCCTTTGAGCCACATGCAAATAGTCGATCAAACAGGTTTCCCAACGAACATACGAACACCCAGGCATATCAGGATTTTGTTTCATAAGCAGGGACACTTAAGAAGGAACCCCATCCAAAACTGCCCCTCTAAATAATTCTCCCAATTTGTTTTAGGATCCACACCTGTGTGTTCGATCCATTTCTCTGCAGCTTGAGTTATGTAATCTACAGGACGCTGTTGTGGGTCCCAGTCAAATTTAGGAAGCTAAACTGATATGGATAATGGAAAGTGTTGTACAATTGCAACTTCCAAGGAAGAAATTACTGAAGACAATAAAGTTTCATCAGGCATATGAAACGTTTGAGCAACCTTTTCAATATCCGTTATTACAGGCGCAGACACAGAATGTCTTAAAATGGCTCTAAAATCACCGAGAGCCAGTTTTAAGCCTTTGGTTAAATTTTGTAATTCAGCCAGCCATGTTCGACCACCAGCACTGATACTGGGAAGTTTATTCACCAGAAGTTGCATGTTACCAAGTGAACAACTAGAAAATTCCTCTGTTCTTAAATTACTGTGTGACAAGGGCATCTGCATTTCGTGGGACTATGAAAATGTGATTACATATAATGAATAATTTGGGGACCGTCCTGTGATGATCCCGTAATATTTTCTGTATCTACTAGTTTCTGCCGTTCTGCAATATCAGGATCTATAATAAAATGATACACGCCATTAACATTTGTCATAGATTCCTCAATTTTAGCTGCTTCATTTGAGGATAACTTCAAAACTAACTCATGACTAAATGCAGAGTTAACAAAATCTGTCAAATCAGCCGCAATATCCGTTTGCACACACTATTAAGGTACAGTTTAACCCAACTTTTAACTCTGTTTAGTTCTGCTTACTGTGTTTTTCCCAGGCCTGCAAATGAGCAAAAGCTGATAGGATTTACTACTCTCTATTAAACAGCTAGATTGAAGTCTGATGGATTATATCTATTTATTTATTTATTATAACTAGGTCTATTAAACAATGAAAACCTTTTAATCACTATTTAATCGCAAATTATATTTTATGGCTGAAAGTATATACATTCATTAGGCATTTTAAAATGCTATTTTGCAATAGATAATGCTAGTTAAAATTGCACTCTAACAGAAGGCATTTTCCCTTTTCTGTTTTTTCCCAATTTATAATGCCTCAAGCAGATGTTTAATGTTCTCCCAAATTTTCAACAACTTTTCCAAACTTCTAACCTCTTTCTAACTTTTAGGCTACAGTTTAAAATAAAAATTTTCTCCAAAACTCAACAAGATGCAGCTGGCCGTGCTCCCTCAAATGCAACTCACCCATTCAGCACTCTGCTCCACAGCACTTCTGTTATCTTGGGGCTCACGCACGTGGAGAAATTCACACCCTCATGAAGACACACACACACCCAGAAATACACACGCATACACTCACACTATGCAGAGCCGCAGGGCCCAACCAATCTCTCCGTTGCTCAAACCATGGATCCCATATTACCGAGACAAAATTGTTAGACAAGACATAAACATACTTTTAAGACAGACAGCTGGCGCAGACACAGAAGGACTACCCTTAGACCTTTCCATGATTTCGACGGAACCTTCCTTTTTCTTTAAAATCACCTCGGTCTGACCGTCGTGCTCAGAACCCAGTTCTGTCGCTAGAGAACAATTTAAATGTTCTCCTGGGGCCCCTTTTTAATTTCTTATCTTTCTTCTCTTATTTACTTCTGTATTTTCTTCTCTATTACAAACCTATCCCCTGCCTCTTTATGAGCGTCCCAAGTTCTCAAGAGGTGGCGCAACCCCTCAGCCCTAAAATTACCAGTTTGTCAGTCTGGTTTCCGTTTGGCCAGTCCCCGGACATATCTTTTTTTTTTTGTCTTTGTTTTTATCTTTTTTATTTTGTTTTATTTTATTTTTCGCCTCACCATTTTAAGGCTTCTTGGCATTTAATTTAGTATCCAATTTTACGTTTTTCTGACGTGAACAAACACATAAATCCCATTCAGTCTTGTCTCGGTTTCAACATAAATTCCATTCAAACCTCTCACACTAGTTGCTCTTTTCAACCTCTGATATTTTGAGAAGAAAGTATCTTAGACTACAGCACCACTTAAATTTGGCCTAAACATCCTGCCAATGGAGAAAAATCTCCTTACATTTTTCCGGTCGACCGGTGATGCTGCAGAATTAGTCCTCTTTTCGTGTCCAATTTTCAAACAGACTCTTACTCACAGCCAAAATTCGAGGGTCACGGCACCATGATGAAGATCGGGTTTACCGGGCTGCTGTTACATGTCTATTGAAAACCCATCTTTCCCAGTTGCGGATTTCGCTGCAAGTGAGAAGACATTAATCAAGAGGTAGAACAGTTTAAATACATATTTAATTCATAGAAATTAAATATGGAGACAGAGTATTACATTACCAATCAAGATGTTTTCCCCGCGCGGTCGAGAAGTCTGTCTGAATTAAGTTTTGCCAAGACATCCTTTTAATGCAGTGTCTGCCCTCCTCCTTCTAAGTTAGGGAGGGGTAATCTGTAAGATATCTGTGTCTCAAACAAAGGGCCTGCTCTTCCCAGTACGGGGTCAGGCCGCGATGACCTAACAGCCATAAAACTAAAGTTGCATGTTATCTTACCCGGCCACAGAGAGGGGAGGGCAATAAACCGCCCTGCTATTCTACCCAGCAACAGAGAAGGGAGACACCCCTACTAAGATATATTTTTTAATTCTCAACAAGCCCCACAAGAGAAATGATACGTTCTGTCGGTGGAAATGCACTGTTAAATGAGAGTCAATTGGTAGAGTCAATTAGTAGAAGTGTTTTAATAATTCTTATTGCATGTAGCCACGTACTATTAAGTAAAATCTGACATTAATAATACTTTTAAAATCTATATATATTTTGACTTTTCCCCTCCACATCTAGGGAAGGCAGCGCCCGAGCGCCCAGCCGCCACTGATTTCATCCCTACTGATCGCCAGAGGTGGTGCTTAAAGCACTGAATGATCACTCTTGTGCATGCACAGGTCGAGAATCTTATACCAACATAGTCACGTGTGACCCCCGGTGACCCCGGAAGTCCAAATAATCACGTGACAACGACAGCTCAGTCCCTTTTCATCTTCTCGCATGCAGGTTGTGCAGGTGGTAAGTCACTGATTATTCCTTGTCGCTGGTAGCCTCGAGACTACGGTCGGAGCTGCGAGGATTATCTCGCCCTCCAGAGGCTGCGCAAGCTCTCCATCCAACAGTATGGCTCTTGAGGCTATGGGGCCTCCCCGGAAGAGGACCAAGAAGAGCTCCACGGATTCGGAGGGCTTGTCTGGGCAGGTGGCCCATCTCACTTCTGAGCTGGAGGAGATGAAAGCGCTGCTCGAGTCCCTTAGGGACGGACGTGGCGCTGGCCTGACTGGAGACCCTGACCCAGGGCAGAGCATGGGTTTAGGACTCTCTGCCTTGGAGGACGATGCTATTTCCCTGGCAGCATCTGGCACTAATTTTAAAGATCAGTTTGACTCCGGCTCGCATCTGTCGGCAGCCGGATCACATATCTCTTCTGGCTCTCAGTCGGAAGAGGACGGTTCTATAGTGGGTGCGTTGAGAACTGCTCTTGCCCGGTTGCAGCTGGATGAACCAACCTGCGGCTTCCAGTGCCTTCTTTCGACGTCCTACTGCTAGTTCGTCCTTTATGGTTCCCCCATCTGCCGAATATGTAAAGGAGGTTCATGCCTGTTGGGCAGACACTAAGGCCTTCTCACGGCCGACCTCTGATGGCAGGGCCCTGGCGGCCATGCAAGATGCTCCCAAGTTTGGCTTGGGCCATATGCCTTCTGTTGAGCCAGCCATAGCATCCCTCATTGTGGCGCCAGATGAGGCTTTGAGAGCTAATGCCAGGTGTCCTCGTCCTCAGTGCCGCGTCACTGATGATCTTCTGTGTAGAGCCTATGACTCTGGGTCTTGTTTGGGGCGACTTGGTAATTCATTGTCACATTTATTACTGGGTCTCTCAGCCTCCTTGGAGGGCTTCACGATTGATGCGCCTACTCAGGAGTTGATGGACGCATCCCTTCATGCGTTTGCCCTTTTGTCGAGGGAAATCGGCCGTGTCCTGTCTACCCTTGTTCAGGCACGCCGTCAAGTTTGGCTGGCTCAGTCTCCTCTAACTGAGGCCTGTAGGAGGACCCTGATGAGCCTTCCAGTGATTCCTGGGGAATTGTTTGGCTCTGCTGCGCTTGCAGCCTTGGAGCGGTCGGCCCAGGCTTCCCCTACCAGGCAGCAGTTGGCCGGTCTTCATCGCAGACGTTTGCAGCGTCCTGCGGGGAGTGCCTCTGCGTCTCTTTCACGCACTTTTGTTGCCCAGACTACACCACCCATGGGGCAGCCTCGGCCTGCTGCAGCGGCTGCTGCAAGACCTGCTCATGGCCAGTGGGATCTACCCAGGGGTCGGGCTCATGTTGCTTCCCAACCCAGGCAGTTCACTCGGCAACCCTCCCGCCCTCTTAAGGGCAGGGGTGTTTGAAAATGACATCACCGAGCTGGCAGTGGGACACTTTACACTGGACCAGCTCAGTTGCTGGGCCGCTCTCGTTCCCGATCCATGGGTGGTGTCTACAATTACCCGGGGTTACGCGCTGCAGTTCCGCCGCCGCCCTCCTGTTCCTGGTCGAGTCAGGATGACGGTTATCCGCGACCAGGAAATGGCTCAGACTCTGACCCAAGGATAGATGCCTTGCTGGCCAAGGGTGCTATATTGCCTGTCGACCCAGGGTCCAGGGGGCTTTTACTCTAAGTATTTTTTAGTCCCAAAAAAGTCTGGCGGACTCTGGCCAATTTTGGACCTGAGAGGTCTGAATGTTTTTTTAAAGACCATCCCCTTCCACATGTTGAGCGTCAGGGATGTGCTTCAAGCAGTCTCCCCAGGCGACTGGTTCACCTTGGTCGACTTGAAGGACGCATACTTTCATGTCCCCATTGCACCACATCATCGACAGTTTCTCCGCTTTGCATTTCAAGGCAAGCATTTTCAGTTCAGGTTTCTTCCATTAGGTCTCTCTCTGTCCCCATGTGTGCTCACTCGGTGCGTAGCTGCGGCCCTGTGTCCTCTGCAGGCCAAGGGGTTGAAGATCCTGCCCTACTTAGATAATTGGCTCATCTGTGCGCCCACAGAAGCTTAAGCCGCTGCAGACACACGCACATTGCTCAATCATATATGCCTATTGGGTCTTCGGGTGAACTGGCAGAAGAGCAACTTGGTTCCATCTCAGGAGGTCACGTTTCTCAGAATCTCGATGGACTCCCTCACTATGACTGCTCGCCCGTCGCCTCAGCGTGTTGAGGGCATTTTGCAAATGCTGCCCGCCTTTCTGCCAGGCCGTGCACCCCCCTTTATTCTCTATCTTCGCCTGTTGGGCAAGCTGACTGCTGCTGCTGCAGTAATACCTCTGGGGCTGCTGTCTCTGCGACCACTGCAGATGTGGCTCAACAGCCTAAAGCTGGACCCTTCTCTTGCGCTGCACCGTCGAAGGAAACTGCGGGTGTCCTCTCATTGCCTCGCGTCACTGGCGGGATGCAGCATTTATGACAAGAGGGGTTCCAGTGGGTTCTCTGCCATCTTGACGAGAGGTCTTCCACCACAGGATGGGGGGGGGCGTCATGGCAGCGACAAATCGCCTGGGGGACATGGTCTCCGTGGGAGAAGCTGCAGCACATCAACGCCTTGGAGCTGAAAGCTGTGCAGTGAGCGTTGAAACACTTCCTCCCAGACCTGCGTGGCAGGCATGTCCTGGTACGGTCGGACAACACTTCGGTGGTATTTCACATCAACCATCAGGGGGGAACACGGTCGATAAAATTGCTGAGGCTGACCCAGAGGCTCTTGTCCTGGGCAGCCCCTCTTTTTGCCAGCCTGAGGGCAGCCCACATTCCAGGTGTGCAGAATGTTCCAGCCGATATTCTCTCTCGGGGACGCCCACCGCCGGGGGAGTGGAGGCTCCACCCGGAGGTAGTGGCGGTCATTTGGGAGAGGTACGGCAACGCAGCTGTAGATCTGTTTGCGTCCGAAGAGACAACACATTGCCCCCTTTGGTTCTCCCTGGCAGACAATGCCAGTCCCCTAGGCCAGGATGCACTGGCACACGATTGGCCGAGAGTGCTGTTCTATGCGTTCCCACCGCTTCCCCTGATAGGCCCGACACTCCTGAGGGTCCTTCAGGCGGGGCATCGGGTCCTTCTAGTGGCCCCCCGGTGGCCAGGGAGAATCTGGTTTCCACTGCTGCACAGGCTCTGTTGCAGCTCTCCAATGCCTCTTCCCCGCAGGAAGGACCTTCTGTCACAACTGGGGGGTCAGATCCTGCATCCCAGTCGCCTCCAACTCTGGGCTTGGCCGCTACAGGGCCCGGCGTGTCCTTCTTGGAATATGACGGAGACATCAGACATACGATGACTAATGCCTGGGCCCCTTCCACACGACTGGTGTACACCCATAAGTGGAAGATTTTTAGCAGCTTGTGTCAGGCAAGATGTGAGGACCCTGTACACTGTCCTGTTTCTGTTATTTTAACCTTCCTTCAAGCACTGCTTTCTCAAGGTCGGTCTCCATCCACTGTGAACGTTTATGTTGCTGCCATCTCTTGCTGGCATTTGGTGGTGGGTGGAGAAACGATAACAAACCCCCACACACACCCCGTTGTGCCTGCGTGGGACCTCTCTCTTGTCCTCGCTGCCCTGCGATCTCCTCCGTTTGAACCGTTGGCAGAGGCGAGCCTTGAGTGTGTGTCAAAAAAGACAGCTTTTCTCCTCGCCATGGCTTCGGCGAAGCGGGTGGGTGAGCTACATGCATTGTCTGTTCACGAGTCCTGCTGCCGCTGGAACCCGTCTGATTCTGGTGTTATTCTCTGGCCTGATGCTGCTTTTCTTCCTAAAATGGCCTCATCTGCGAGCCACACTGTGCCCCTCCAGCTTGCTCGCCTTAATGTGGGTGGGCCTGATGAGCCACTCTGCCCTGTTCGGGCGCTGGAGGCATATGTCAGACTCACAGCTTCTCTCCGGCAGTCTGATAGTCTGTTTGTTTGCTACGCTGGGCCCCGCAAGGGGCAGGCCCTTTCTAAACAGCGTCTCGTTGCATTGTGGACGTGGTAGAACAAGCGTACGTTCTACAGGGCCGCCAACCCCCTGCTGGTGTACGGTGCCATTCCACAAGGAGCATTAGTGTGTCATGGGCCACCATGACTGGGGTCACTCTGGAGGCTATATGTGCAGCAGCCTCTTGGTCATCCCTGAATACCTTTGCTAGGTTTTACAGGATCCTAACCCAGCAAGCACCATCATCCCAGTAAGGTGGGCATGTTTTTGGGGTTTTTCTTTGCGTGCGTGATTCCTCAGGACTCTGTTGGTAATCGTCATCCAGTGCTTTAAGCACCGCCTCTGGTGGTCAGTAGGGATGAAATAGAACGAAAGTTACGACTGTAACTATGGCCCTATGAATCCTGGATGACCGGCAGAGCGCTCGGTCCCTCGGAATCATCGTGTTGTTCGCGAGAAGATTAAGGGACTTAGCTGTATGTCCTCCTTGAGTGAAGAATATATCTCTGCTTGAAGCGTTAGGTTTCCACAAGGTTTGAGTGTTGTTCAAGAGTGATTGCAGAAAGAAGTGATAGACTAACACATTGGTATCTGCAGCTGGAAAGGCCATGTTTCAGTCCACAGTGGCCAATTAAGATAAGATAAGATAAGCTTTATTGATCTCACAGTGGAGAAATTCACTTGTCCCATCGGCTCAATAGTCAAAAAGTCAGAAGAAGGTGTCAAAGTAGGTAAGTAGAATCAGTTAGATACAGTTATACAGCTATATACAATATACAATTCTGTACACTCCTATGTATAAATATGTTATTGCACATATGTTATTATACAGTTTATACAGGACTATTGCACAGGCTTATTGCACAGTTTATACAGTTTATACAGGATTATTGCACAGGCTTAATGCACGGATTGTAGCACCTTGTTTAAATAGCTTATTGCACATAAGTTATTACAGTTATTGTTGCAGCTATGGTGCGTGGTTGCAGTCGTTACTCTAATAGTTACACTTATAAAGCTATGATCAGGTAGCAGCAGGAATGAGTGACCTTTATAACATAATAATATAACACCATAATAATAATAATAATAATAATAATAATAATAATAATAATAATAATAATAAACACAGCACATTATTGCACGTAGTTACTGCAAAACACTTGTTACAGTAATTGTAACTGTTATACAGTTATATGTATAGTCCAGAGATTAAATTTACATGAGTTGCATATTATTGTACATTAGTTATTGCATATTACTAATAACGGTTATGGTCACAGTTACAGTGCAGCATTGTATAATCTGGTTGCAGCAGGGATGAATGACCTGCGGTAGCGCTCCTTTTTACAGACAGGGTGTTTTAGTCTGGCACTAAAGGAGCTGCTCAGCTCCTCTACAGTCTGGTGTAGGGGGTGGAAGGTGTTGTCCATGATGGATGTGAGCTTGGACAACACCCTCCTCTCAGCCACTTCCTCCACAGAGTCCAGAGTGCAGCCCAGGACAGAAGTGGCCTTCCTCACCAGCTTGTTCAGTCTCTTTCTGTCTCGCTCTGCACTGCCAGGAGCCCAGCAGACAACAGCGTAGAGGACGGCTGAGGCCACCACAGAGTCATAAAAAGTTTTTAGCAGAGGTCTACTCACTCCAAAGGACCTCAGCCTCCTCAGGAGGTGGAGGCGGCTCTGGCCCTTCTTATACAGGGCGTCAGTGTTATGTGTCCAGTCCAGCTTATTGTTGATGTGAACACCCAGGTATTTGAAACTCTCCACAGTTTCTATGTCCTGCCCCTGGATGTTCACAGGTGAGTGAGGTGGGGGTCTTCTCCTGAAGTCGTCTTCTTCAATTACTTGTCATAGTAATTTACTGTTGCATCCATATTCCAATGCTCAATAATGGCTTTGAGCTATTGATCATAACTGGAGAGAACCAAATCAAGGAGAACAGTCCTAGAGATAAGGGTAACTCACCCCCAAATCAACTTTTTTTTGCTAATAAACTGTTAACATGGATATCTTATAGCGCTGTCTACGTGTAGGGAGATGGAGTTGAAATAGTGAGCTTTGCAATCTTTCTATCGATTTTTCATACTAGTGATTTATATACACAGTTTACTCTTGTTTGTTATAATGGGGAGAAACTGTAGTGTATTGGGTTGCCTTAGTTCTGGAAGTTTGCACATGGACCCATCCTGTCCCCCAACAGCGTGGCCAGTCAGCCAGACTCACGCAATGTGTATTTAATACACAGGTTGTCAGTCTGGGCAGGCTCAGACCTGTTGGTCTAAAACTCACTGGATGCAACAGCGCTTATCTGTAACCATAGCAGTCAAGATGGAGGCCACAATGGAGCAATGCTTCAATGGTGCCCTGTTATGATTCGGGCTTTTGTTTTGTGTTTTGGACAGATTCATTGTTCTCATGTCCTTTGCTCATCTCAGTCACCATTCCACCCAGGACTCCACCAACATATGCTGTACCTGCCTCACTCATCCACTCCCTGCAAGTGTTTTTCCCCAGTGTTTTTGTCGCTCAGCCTTCTGATCCTGTGGGCCTGTTCTCACCCTGCCCTCGCTGGATGGCCCGACTAGTGCTTGTGTGCACTACCTGGTTCAGGTTGTTCCTGGGGATTCCGTGTCTCGCTCTGCCTGCGCTGAGAACACACCACCCGCATCGTCTGGTCAAGTCAGTCTGTGTCTGCATGATCTGGTCAGCCATTCCTGCCTGCCTATCTTCCTTGCCACCTTCTTCCTTTTTTAAAATAAGCTTTTTAAAACGCAAACACTTTCTGGCTTGATTATCTGGTTCCCAGAGCTCCCACGCATTGCATGCCCTTCATTATGCCCTGAATATTTTCTGTCTGTCTGTTGATGGCCTCCAGTGGAATGGCAAGTGAAGCGGTTGGATCTATCTTATGGTAGGTCTGTACTAACCTGACTCTCGCCAGATGTATGTCGCTCCGCCTAGCTTCACTCACATACATCTGGGACCTCTCCATAGGAATTGCCTTTATTGAAGGCTGGGCCTTATCAAAAATCCTTGCATATGATTGGATAAGCCACTTGTCTGTCATCTTTATCGACGTGCTATTTCAACCACTCACACCGAAGCTAACCCGTCACGCTGTGAGAGCGACGCTGTGAGAGCGACGCTGTGAGAGCGACGCAGGTTCTTTTTTTTATGTGTTTGCGGCTCTAGTGGCACGTGTTTCATTGACAGTGAGCTGACAGGAAGAGGGGGGAAGACAGGCGGCAAAGCGCCGCAGGTCGGAGTCGATCCCGGGCCGACCGCGTCGAGGACTAAAGGCCTCCTAATATGGTTCACGCTAACCGTTCTGCCGCGGGCGCGCCCCGGAAAACAAAACTTGCCAAATCCGGTCAGGAGAAGGGCGAAAACATCGTTTCCACCAACAAAAGCCTTCAGAGTCGTTCTCTGATGTTCTTTTAATGAAACAATATTAGGTAGATTGGACAACACGGAAGAAATAGCAGCATCAATGTTAACGCTTGCTTCCTCGATGCAAGCCGCCATTGCTGTCTAAATCAAAACAGTCTCACGTCACGGTCGCTTCTCCACTACGTCACATCCATGAAACTCCCGCCCTGCGTCCTGATTGGCCAGACCATAAAATTGGTTAGAGAAATCACTCTCTATGGGAGATGTCCCAGATGTATGTGAGTGAAGCTAGGCGGAGCAACATACATCTGGCGAGAGTCAGGTTAGGTCTGTACATCCACTCTCAATGAGCAGTAGAGTAGCAAACTCATCCAGCTAACACATGAAAAGTCCTAAAAACCCTGTAGGGGCTAAATCCACCCAGTATGGCATTCTGAGAACGTGACGGAGCATGATTATGCTCTGCAAGCTGAAGCTGCTAGCTCCTCTGCTAAGCACAGTAAAGACAACCTGACGCCCTTGAACACACCAGAAAAGAACCAACAGGACAAAAAAAAAAACTAAAGACACAGCAGATGAAAATGATTGTAACACCCTGAAGGAATACAATTTGTCTGCTATTACTCAGCTCGGACAGCGACTTGATTATTGTATGGACAGAAGCATAGTACAATGCTAGCCACTGTAGAATAAACTCAGAATATATGGAAGAATGCAAATCAGAGCTCTGGAGCAAAAAGTAGGCTCCCTCCTCAAAGAAAAAGACCTGAAAGAACAGCTGGTGGAACAGGAAAATACAGAAGATGGAGAATGTGAATGAAAAGATCAGAACAGACGCTGTCAACACATTGTTCATCAAGCGGGAAGAAAAGCAGAGAACAGGTACCAACAGATTGTAGTTCCCCAAAGGAATCATCTGAGATGACATCTGGAAAAGAACCAAATCATCACTGGTCTGCTTAGAGGAGGGTGTTCAGTTTGCTGACAAGGAGGACCATATGTAGTCCATATGGCTACATTAATGGCAAGTGTGTTGATGTTAGGTCATTTAATTTTTGGTCATTTAGATTCCAAAAGACGTGAAATACAAGTGCCATTAAAATGTAGGATGAGAAGACACAAAAAAAAGACAAAATTGAGTAGGTCCTCTGGACAGGTTGACATTGTCATTGAGTTGACAGGATTGTGGAAATGTCTCATCTCTTCTCCAAGAGGCTTCTTCAGTCTGTAAAGTTGTAGGTAAACTCAGCCTTAGCAACAGTACCTTTGGACTGGGGATCAACAAGTTTAATGGTGACAATCAAAACTGGTTGCTCACATGCAGAAGAGGACCATCAGCCTACCAACTGATCCCTAATGCTCTGATGGCCACTTACAGCATTGTAAGAAGGGAACAATTAGACCCAGACGCCACGAGTCCTGTTTAATTACGGGATGTTTCTCTTCACAAAAATGGCTGTTTTTCCTCCTCTCACAAACCATTATTCCTCTCTATCCAGGATGAGAACATCTTCATCCATGAAAGAGTGACCGCTGGCCTGCAGATGAGTGTAAACTGCAGAATCTTGGCCTGATGATGTGACTCTTCTGTGCTGGGCCATCCTTTTGGCCAGTGGCTGCTCTGTTTCCCCGATGTAGAACTGGGGCCTGTTCTTTGTACGTCGCTAACTCAGTTAGCTGGATTTGATTGTTGACGATTTGGCATGATCTTGGATCGTTTGGTTTTTCGAAAGTCATCCTGCACTTGCTGTCATAGCAACATGTGCGCAAGCTTAAGCCTGCTCGAGAGCAGGCTTAAGCTTATTTCATGTAAACAGGATTAGATCGCAGCTTTATAAGCGGAGGAGATAGGGAAGTCTGTCGTAGCCATGTCTTGTCCATTTTTATGACAGCAACCTGTTGCGGAAGGTGCAAGAATAATTTCAGAGCTTTTTGAATTAATCGCGTATTGCGAGATAGGCAAGATCCTTTAGCGCAGCGCGACAGTGTAATTGTAGAGAGATTTTTCTTGGTGGCTGTTATAAACAGACAAACACATCATTTAACAGTGGCTTTTAAAGAGGAAAAAGTTGTGTTAGAGCCATAAATAGAAAATATTTAAGTTATTTGTATGATGGTTTGCTTTTTATTTTTATCATATTCAGTAAGAAGATTTGTTCAGGCCATTTTATTGTGAAGTTTAGTTTTACTTTGAAAGGCTTGCGTCCTGTCGAGCCGTATATTGTATTAGAAAAAACTATGGATGGATTATCTAGACACGGAGCAATACAGTTTTTGACCGTGTAAACTGTGTATGACTTGGAAAAGGAAAAACTTAATTTTTTATAGATAAAGAATTTTTAGTTAAAATTCCCAGTTGCACGCGTCCTTTACTTCCAGTGTCTAAGGAATGACACCAATATTGGATCTGTTGCCATAACAAGTGGCTTTTTAAAATAAAGTATAATAATTAAAGGCTACCATTTTGTAGAATATTCTTGTATTTCACTTTTACTTGTCCCCATGTTCTAGTGGGTCCCGTGGAGGCTCTGACATAAAATACATACTGTAGAAAGTGATAGAAAAATCTAACATGGACAGCACTTATGCATGTAATTTGTCTGCTACTTTTTGCCAGCCCTCTCTCCTGGCTTTAGCAGACTTTGAGGTGTTAGCTGTCATTTTAATTAATGACTCAAATTCGGCATAACCTTCCATTAAAAGCTCTTGTTCTGCTTGGGAGAAAAACTGTGCGCATTCTTTGGCCATGCTGAACAGCCAATAGCAGCGTTGCTGATCATTGTTTCTAGTATCGATACATTTCCCCTTTTAAACAAACGCATGAACGCGCAGTTATCTCAGATAACTCAATCCAGCCATACTAATCATAAAAAACAGGTGTGTTCGAAGAACCCAATTAGCCGGATCATTATTAGCCGGATGAAATCATCTTGGATGTCTCATTTGATCTTGGATGTTTTAAGCAACGTAGAACGGGGCCCTGATCACAGTCCTCCTGGCATTAAACATACACAGCATACACAACACTGCTCCTTTTGTGGCAGGGGACAAGATCTTTTGGGTGGACAAGTCTATCACAATGTGTTTTGGAGTTTGATGGCCACTGGGATGTCACTGTTGTGCAATTATACACTGTTTAATGTTATTTAATGTATATTAAATAACCCTCTGTCTGTTAAGTATTGTCTGGTGATGATCAGCTCTTAAGCTGATCTCAAGACAATGGTTGAAAGGGATGAATTTGAGCAGTAGCGATCTTTTAACAGCAAAACCTGCACACACATAGAATAAAGAGTGACAACTTCTTTTCAAGTCCAAGAATTTAATAACAGAAATAAAATGAACATCCAGAGAACATCACTATGTAATGCTGTTTATCTGAATTAACACAATATTTCGATTAACAAATCCTCTCTACTAGGCTAGTGAAACTTAACTAAACTACTAAGCAAAATGAAGATAAAAAGAAGCTAAGCTAAGGAACTATTTACATGCAAAACAAACAAAAGACAAAACAAAAGTGGTTGATCATAATCAGATTAATTCAGTGAATCCTTGTTCACTGAAGATCTGACTCCACAAAGCTGTAATGTTCTGTTCTAGTTCATGATGTTGTTGTTGTTTTGGTTAAGTTAACTTTCCTGCCTTAGGGTTGTTCTTTTTCTAGTATTGTATTGGATTCATGGTTAGCCTTAACTGTTTTATCTGGTCTTTTTTATTAGATTTGATTAAAGCTTGTGTTCTGTTCAGTCTTAGCCTTGTTTTCTCTTTATGGCTATTTTTGCTCTGTAGTTGGTCATCTTAGTTTCTGTCCCATCAGCCTCTCTGTCACTTCCCCTTGATCACTCTCACCTGTTCCTAGTTAATTAGAAGTCACTTGGTTTCACCTGTCCATCTGTCTATTTAAACCCTCCTCAGTTTTATGTTTGTTGCTGGAACTTCTCACACACGTTTCATTGGTAAGATCCCTTCAGCATTTGTATGTATTCTGATTACCTGACCAGTTCCTCTGTTTTTTGAGTCTGTCCCAGTTTTTGTTGTCACCTGGATGTTTGCTCTGTACACCTTTTTGGATTGTTTTTTTGTCTGCCTTCCTGACCCATCATCTCCTTAATAAATCCCATCAAGTATTATTTTAGTGTCTGGCTGAATACCGGGTTCATCTCCTCATAATTCATTACAAAAGCATGGAGTGGAGTTAGGAAAACATGTGGCATGTATTTCAATCCATTTACAATGCAAAGCCCAAGTTAAACAAAACATTATTTGATGAAATAATATTTTGTTTAAGTTAAAGAACCGAAGTTCACCTTAAAGAATGTGAATTGTGGTGAAATTAGCTTAACTAATTCAGAACAACATTTGAAATGTGTTTCAACCCATTCACAATGCAAGGCACAAGTTAACCAGAACATTATTTTGAGAAAATAACATTCTGAGGACCGGTTTGTCCTATAAAATCATTTAATTCAGAATCGCTAGCCTTTGTTTATGCGATTGTACCTCCGGAAGCTAGGGGTCGCTGTGGCAACTCGGTGGCTAAGAGGTTACAACATAAAGTTATCAAAATTGCCTTGAAAACCGGCATTAATATACCATATTGATGCGGGAATAAGGCTTATAACACCATCGGAGGATGGGCGGAGCAGAACAGTTTCGCTTTATGCTTTAAAACGAACTCCTTTTGGAATGTCCAAAACCGGATGTTAGCAAGGCTAATAGCATGTTGGCTAGCAGACGCTCGGCGCTAACAAATGAAAGTTTTTGCTTTATTTTTAGTCATAATGAGCGGCTGGATAATGTAAACATTAATGTCCCATCAATGTATGAAACCCTTGTGGAGATAACCGTTCTGTTAAACCCAAAGAAAAACACACTCAAATGATGTTAGCAGTACCATGAAACGAAGGCTAGCGTGAGCTATTTCGTTAGCCCTTTGCTCAAAGACCCATGTACAAACGATTTACAAATCATTTCCCAATAAACCTTTTTACTTCTCCCTCAGATCCCTGTCCAAACCTGTCTCTTGCCCGTGTCAGTTCTGTCCACTTTGGCTATTTCAGGAAGGACGTAAAAGCAGGGAGAACCGTTGGTTTCTTCTTGGCAGGCTTGCGTTTAGCCCTGCAGCATGAGCTAACAGTGTGGTTGGGGTCGGAGGCCTGGTCTGAGCACGTTCTCTGACTTGGATGCAGTCCGATTTGAGCATGGGTTTTCCTCAGCATCCAGCCTTCAGATCTATCGGGGTTCGCTTTCTTGTACAGGCTGAGGAAAAATACACAGAGCTGTTTCGCATGCAGGATCTTTGCCCCTGCATCTGTTTGTGGGGTTAAGACAGCAACTGAGCTCTGTATTTGGGCGGACATGTTGTTTGTCCGGATTCAGTCAGGTCCTCTGCTGAGCAGGCAGTCGGGTCTAGCAGACCCTGGATCAAGCGTGGCTGGTCCAGGCAATCTCCCTCAGCCGCTGGCTTGTGTGTCGGTGAGGCCCAACCAGGCCCTCATGGTGTGGCCTTTGTCTGCTCTAAGAGAGCTGCTGAAGAGGTCGGCAGAAGAGAGCTGAAGAGAAGAGAGGGTCTGTCCTCTTCTTCTTTGAAATTTTTTGGCGGTTGGCAAACAACAGATAGATGCATTTCCGCCATCTACTGGAATGGAGTGTGGACCAGAATGACTCTCCGTAATTAAATTCTATTATAAAAATGTGGTACTTTTAGATATCGAAATACTATACTGTAAATATTACTATCTGAATAACTTCTGAATAATTGAAATAAATCTAATTTAACTTTTACTTTACTCAAATTTCGAATGAATTGCTGTCTCTCCTCCTCATATTTATTACAGTATAACTGTCAGGATGCAGTTCTTCCTGCTGCACCATGGACAGTTCCGGAGCCTTCCACTACCTTCTCTCCCCTGCTTCACTCCATGCTGGATCAGTTTCACCTGCTGCAATAATCAAGTCTGGACTCATTCCACCTGTTCAACCTCCTACATAAAGTCCTCTCATTTCTGCTTTCACTGCTGGTTCGACAACGTCCTTCCCACGTCTGCTCATGCCTCACGTCTCCCAGCGTCCTTCGTCCCACATCGTGTGCTCCCTTCTCCAGCCAGCCCTGTCTCTGCCTACCAGCCTTACCTCGTCTGTGCCTTCCTGCCTGCGTTCCCTCAAGTCCCCCGGCTTCGGCTCCACTACGTTCTCCTGCTCCAGCCACGGTCAACATCACTCCGCTGCCATCTGGTACAGTCTGCTGGTTTCCTTTCCACCACTCATCTCCTTCAATAAAACTCTTAAAACGAAGCTCTGTGTGTGGCTGAATTCAGGCTCAGTACCAATACCTGACAGTTCGAACCAGCCAGAATGAGCCTGTCGCCCACACAGAGTCCAGTGCCTGCCTCCCATCTGAGCTCCTTGGCTGAAACCATGTTCCTAGATCTGAGGAAGCTTCTGGACACTTTACCCACAGTTGACCCGCCCTGGGTGCGGGTTGACACGGCGGAGAGCCTGTGGAACCTTTATAAGGATCAGACCACTGTGTTGTCCGCCCTTGGAATCACTGGGCTAGCGGAAGAGATTGAGTGGATTAAGCAGGCTGCCTACGCCCAGATTCTCCACAGGCCACCTCCAACCAGACCTCCATTGGCTAGCCTGTCCGCTGCTGCTGCAGCTCCTGTTTTGGCTGTCTCCGCCATTTCTGCAGCTCCTGCCTCGGCTGTCTCCGCCGCTGCTGCAGCTCCTGCCTCGGCTGTCTCCGCCGCTGCTGCAGCTCCTGCCTCGGCTGTTCCCGTCGCTCCAGCAACCGTTGCTGCTACGTTCTCTGCTGCTGCTCCCGATGCCTCACCGTCAGCAGCAGTCTCTACATCGCTGCCCGGCTCCTCCCGGCGCAGACGCCGGACGCGGCGCCCCAGGATTTCTCCCAAGCCTGACATCTCCGCTGAAGCTGCACCAACTGCAGCCGACGTTACCCCCTTTTCCCCGGTGAGTCGGCCGAGTGCAGATGCCGCCGCACAGGAGAGTCTGGCTAGAGCACCCCGCCTTCATGAAGATCAGCTGTGGGATTTTTTCTACGGGGACAGGGACGACCTTCTCCCATGTTGGTCCGCCCCTGACAAGACCCGCACAGTCTACGAGGCGGGGATGCACACCGCCTTGCCAGCCATCGCAGAGGTTCCTACCGCACACGCCACGGCCCAAGCCTGCGTGGGTGTGCGCAAGTCCTCTCTGCCGGCCGTCTCCAAGCTCCCAGCGAAGCCGGCCGTCTCAAAGCTCCTTGCGCAGCCGGCTGAAGAAGGCTCAGTCTCGCCGGTCGACGTTGAAGTTCTGGCCGTACACGCCACGGCCCAAGCCTGCGTGGGTGTGCGCCAATCTGTTCTGTCGACCGACAAAGGCTCCGCTCTGCCCGAAAGCTCCGCCCTGCCGGCCGCCGCAAGCTCCGCTCAGCCGGCCGCCGCAAGCCCCGCTCAGCCGGCCGCCGCAAGCCCCGCTCAGCCGGCCGACGCCAGCCCCGCTCAGCCGGCCGACGCCAGCCCCGCTCAGCCGGCCGACGCAACCTCCGCTCAGCCGGCCGACGCAACCTCCGCTCTGCTGGCTATAGTTGAGATTCCTGCTGCGCACGCCACGGCCAAAGCCTGCGTGGGTGCGCACATCTCGCCCCCGCCAGTTTTCGCTGACGTCCCGCCGGCCGCCGAGAAGAAAGACCCGCCGGCCGCTGAGAGAGAGGACTTGCCGGTTGCCGAGAAGAAAGGACAGCCCGAGGCCTCCGATGGTGCTGCTGTGCCTCAGCCCGAGGCCTCCGATGGTGCTGCTGTGCCTCAGCCCGAGGCCTCCGAGGGTGCTGCTGTGCCTCAGCCCGAGGCCTCCGAGGGTGCTGCTGTGCCTCAGCCCGAGGCCTCCGATGGTGCTGCTGTGCCTCAGCCCGAGGCCTCCGATGGTGCTGCTGTGCCTCAGCCCAAGGCCGCCGATGGTGCTGCTGTGCCTCAGCCCGAGGCCGCCGATGGTGCTGCTGTGCCTCAGCCCGAGGCCTCCGATGATGCTGCTGTGCCTCAGTCCGAGGCCTCCGTGGGTGCGCACATCTCGCCGCTGCCGGTCTTCACTGACTTCCCGCTGGCCGACGAGAGAAAAGAGCCACCTCAAGCTGAAGTCCTGCAGTCCCGCGAGGGGGTCCAGGTGGACCCGCTTCCTCCCTACGCTCCCGAGTCCAGTGAGGCGGTCCAGGTGGACCCGCCTCCAGTCTACGCTCCCGAGTCCAGCGAGGCGGTCCAGGTGGACCCGCCTCCAGTCTACGCTCCCGAGTCCAGCGAGGCGGTCCAGGTGGACCCGCCTCCAGTCTACGCTCCCGAGTCCAGCGAGGCGGTCCAGGTGGACCCGCCTCCAGTCTACGCTCCCGAGTCCAGCGAGGCGGTCCAGGTGGACCCGCCTCCAGTCTACGCTCCCGAGTCCAGCGAGGCGGTCCAGGTGGACCCGCCTCCAGTCTACGCTCCCGAGTCCAGCGAGGCGGTCCAGGTGGACCCGCCTCCAGTCTACGCTCCCGAGTCCAGCGAGGCGGTCCAGGTGGACCCGCCTCCAGTCTACGCTCCCGAGTCCAGCGAGGCGGTCCAGGTGGACCCGCCTCCAGTCTACGCTCCCGAGTCCAGCGAGGCGGTCCAGGTGGACCCGCCTCCAGTCTACGCTCCCGAGTCCAGCGAGGCGGTCCAGGTGGACCCGCCTCCAGTCTACGCTCCCGAGTCCAGCGAGGCGGTCCAGGTGGACCCGCCTCCAGTCTACGTTCCCGAGTCCAGCGAGGCGGTCCAGGGGGACCCGCCTCACTGGAGGCTGATGCTGTGGTGCTGGCTGCAGGCTGTGAGAGTTCATCTCCGGCCTCGCTGTCGTTAGGTTCACCACTTCTGCCAACATCCACAGGTGAAATGTCATTAATACTAGTCTCATTGCTGCAAATCGTCTGTTCACACTTTTTCCCAATGTCTGGCTTCACAGTGTCTGTCTTTGCACTGTCTGGCTTTACAGTGTCTCTGGCGTGTACTTTAGTACAATGAGTCAAATGATACCACGTATCACTCCCCTGAACTTGGACGGCGGTTGCGGTCGCTCGTTTGACCTCAAAGGGTCCATCCCATCTCGAGCAGTTCCATTTTCGTCTGAACACCTTCACGTACACCAGGTCTCCTGGTTCGACTGGTCTCTTCACCACCGTCTCTGGACAGGAACTTCTGGCTTTTTCCTGCAGATAGATAGCTCTATGGATAGCAGTTAGTTGATCCATATATGCTTTCAACTCTGTTTGTAGCTGTTCAAGTGCCGGCCCTTTGAATGGAAGCCTCCATTCAGGCACTGGCATCATTCTGCCTGTTAGCATTTCATGCGGGGTTAAATGTGTGCTGCGATGCAGCTGCATGCGATAGCTCATTAGCGCAAGCGGCAAAGCATCAATCCAGTTTAGTTTAGTAGAAGCACAGATTTTATTTAGCTTAGCTTTCAAAGTCCCATTGATCCTCTCAACAATACCCTGACTCTGCGGGTGATAGACTGCTCCAAAACGTTGTTTAATGCCTAGCTTTAACAAGACACCTTTCAACACCTTTTGGATAAATGCTGAACCGTTATCTGAGCTGATTTCTGATGGGATGCCAAATCTCGGAATCACCTCTCTTGTCAGAAACTTAATCACTGTATCAGCTCCCAATGTCTTTGATGGGACTGCTTCAACCCATCGGCTGAATCGATCGATCACAACCAGCATGTACCTTTTCCCTTGTACTGGCTTTATCATGTCAACATAATCTATCACAAGATGTTTAAAGGGTCCCTCAGGGACCGGAATGTGACCAATCGGTGATTTTATGCCTTTACGAACATTGTTTTCTGCACATATTTCACATTGACTCAAGATTTCATCCACCATTGCTTGCATGTAAGGTGACCAATAACCTTGCCTTTTCAACTTCTCCATCACTTTACCTCTACTACAGTGATCCAAACCATGAGCTTCTGAGACCAACATTGTCAGCAATGCTACTGGTGCAACTAAATGTCCACTTTGTGATCTCCACAAACCACTTTCACTCATCGTCGCACCTCTCTGCGCCCAGAGAGCGTGCTCACTTGCACCTGCTTCCTGCTGCATCAGAATGATGTCTTCTGGTGTCACCATAGGTTCCAAGGTGACCACTGGTGCCAAGATAGCCATCTGGCACTTAGATGCTAGTTTTGCTGCCTCATCTGCGGCGTTGTTGCCCATAATGATCAAATCATTACCTTTACGGTGGGCATTGCATTTAATTATCGCCAATTTTGATGGCATCATCATTGATGTGATCAGTTCTTTTAGCTGTTCTTGATGTAGTACTGGACTGCCGTCTGCTCTTTTGAAACCTCTTTGTTTCCAAACTGCAGCAAACAGATAGCACACCCCATGGGCATAAGCCGAGTCTGTGTATATGTTTGCTACTTTTCCTTTTGCTAGTTTGCATGCTTCTGTTAGTGCTTTTAGTTCTGCTTTTTGAGCTGAGCATGGTTGTTCGCATTTTTCTGCTTTGACTGTTACAAATTTGTCTCCTGCTTGTTCTACCACGGCGTAACCTGCATGGTTTCCAAGATGATCTCTGAAACATGACCCGTCGACAAAGTAAGTAACTTCCGCGTTCATTATCGGAGTTGACTCTAAATCGGGTCTTAGTCTTGTGTATTTCATTGTTTCTGCAAGACACTCGTGTGGTTCTCCTTCACACCCCAGAGGTACCATGTCAGCAGGGTTGTTTGTTGTGCACTTTTGCACAGTTACGTCTGGATATGTTAAAAGTGGCATGTACTGTAAACATCTTGCCTGAGTCATCACAAACTTTCCTTGATTTATTAGTTCTGTGATTTTGTGGTGGGTCCGTATTGTTATCGGGTAGCCCATTGTTATGGTTGACGCTTTTTCATAAGCGTAGTAGACTGCTGCTAGACCTTGATAACATGGTGGCCAGCCTTGGGCCACATTGTCTAGTTTGGTGCTGTAATAAGCAATGGCTTGCTTTCGTCGTCCTACGCAGGTTTCTTGCATTAGTACGGCTGATGCGTACATGTTTTTCCTGTTGGCTACATACAGGTAAAATACTTTATCATAGTCTGGCAATGCCAAAGTTGGTGCCATTTGCATTTCCTGTTTTAGTGTTTCAAAAGCTATTTTAGCTTCAGTCGTCCATGTTAGCGCTGCTTTCAATGACTGGTTTCCTGTTTCTTTTATGAGTTCTCTAAGCGGTGCTGTTTTTTCCGCATAGTTTTCAATCCAGTCTGCATTAAATCCTGTCATTCCCAAAAATGTCATCATTTCGCCGACTGTCCTTGGACTTGGAGCTTTGCTCACACCTTCCAGTTGAGAAGGTGAAATGCCAACTGTTCCTTGTGAGATTTGTCTTCCTAGGTAATCTACCTGCGGTTGACAATACTGTAGTTTTTGTTTGGAGACCTTGTGTCCTCCCTCTGCTAATCTTTGTAGAACTTTGATTGAGTCCTGATGACAGTCATTTAGTGTGTTTCCGCAGATTAACAAATCGTCCACATACTGTAACACAGTACCAGTTAGATCGAGTCCTTCCAAATCATTTTTTAGCACTTGATTAAATATGTGCGGGCTAAGCTTAAACCCTTGAGGCAATCGGGTATAACTGAGTTTTTTACCTCTGTAGGTAAATGCGAATAAATGTTGTGACTCTTCTGATAGCGGAATGCTGAAAAACGCTGAACAGAGATCAATAACGGTGAAGAAACGAGCTCCAGTTGGTATTGAATTTAAGAGAGTGTTTGGATTTGGCACATCCGATTCTGCGTCTACTATTATCTTGTTTATTTCTCTTAAGTCATGAACCAGACGGTATTTGTTTTTGTCTGCTTTCAGAACTGGAAAAATTGGAGTGTTGCATTGACTTTCTACTTCCACCAGCACACCTGCTTGCATCAATCCATCAATGGTTTTCTGGATGCCTTGTTCTGCTTCTGGTTTCAATGGGTATTGCTGGCGAAAAGGAAACCGTGCATTTGGTTTTATTTGAACTGAGACTGGCTCTGCAGATTTTACTAAGCCCACATCTGTGTCATGTTTAGACCATAAGTGCTCAGAGACATGTTTTAGCATGTCCTGCATTGCTGGTTGATCTTCAGAGGAACCTTCTTCCTCAGACTGATCTTTTAGATCAACAGGCACTGTCACAACTTGTGGTTTTGTTGTCAATGTTACTTCACATAGAATCTTGATCATTTTTCCATCACTTGATTGTGAAATTAATGGGTTATCTGTTTCTTCCCATGTTGTTTCAGTTGCAAGTTTCATCATTGATCCCAGATCGTTTGCATGAAATCCTTTATTTACAAACAATGTTATGTGTGGTACTGAGTCTGGAACATTGTACCACTCTGAAATGAAATCATTTTGTTTCACATTTAAAGCTGCACCTTGGTTACCGATAACAATGCATTCTGTTTCAAGATTAACAGTTCTGTTTTTTGTAGAACTGTCCCATTTCTCTTCAAACTCCATGCTCTTTGAAATGTCATAGAACATGGTGCAGTGGTAATCTAGAAAAGGTTTTCTGGCTTCTGGAATTTGAGCTTTAATGTACCGGCCCCAGTTAGTGACTACATCTTCAACTGGGCCTGACATGTCTCTTAGCCAATAAACTTTAGCTTCATGTGTTTGCATGTACATTTGAAAATCCAGACCTGTTTTATCAACATACAAACCCTGAGGAGAACACCAGATTTTCAATTTCATCCTGCATAATGCATCTCTTCCCAACAGGTTAATTGGTGTTTGGTCAGAGACAAGGATTGGTATTTTTATTTCATCCTCATCAGTTGCCAGTCGTACAGGAGCTGTCATTTGTATTAACTGTCTTGTTCCCGAGAACCCTACTGTTGAAATGAATTTATCAGACATGGGGAGGTGCTTTGCATAATTTGGACTTACACACGTGTAAGCTGCTCCTGTATCGACCAGCATTGGTGTTTCTTTTTCTTCAATTAGAATTTTTAACATTGGTTCATTTTCAGCACCCTCGCTTACGATCGGGCACTGGTTCTCCCCTGTAAGGTTCTCTGGGCACCCCTAGTAACCAAAATTTGGTGGGTTTACAGGGCGTCTTGTCAGACCTGGACGGAACCGGCCACGCGATTGCCTTCGGTTGGTGCTGTTGCCTCTTGGGCAATGCTCGGCACGATGTCCAAGTTCATTGCATGTCCAACATGCTCCCATTATTCCAGGTGCGCCAGGCCTGCCTCTGTTAGTCCAGGCGGGACCTCTTTGTTGTCGTCCGCGAAGTCCGTATGGCTGTGAGTTAAATGCTTGAGGATAGACATTCACCACCGCTTGTTGCAGCTGGGTTGGTTGAGGAGCTGGAAAACTCCTTTGTGCCTGATTTGCCACATCAGGTACAGGTTCTGAAAATCCTTGGGGTGGTGGTGCCACATGTTCAGTTGCTGTAATCATTGTGGCTTGAGTCTTGGCTTTGTTTTTTCCTGACAGTTCTCCAAGCTGCATTTGTGCCAGTTTTCTCTGAACGTTTTTATCTTGTTCTGCAATCTTCATCTCCTCTCTTCTGTGTTTCTCAACTGCATGTATCACATGGTCACGGAACTCTCTATGGGGCATTGACGTCAGAGCCACCACGTCTTCTAACCTGCTTCTCACTGAAGCCGGCATTGCTTCAACGATGGAGTTCCGGAACAGAGTTGTCAGCACAGGACTCTTATCAATTTCCTCCTCCGTTTCTTGCTTCCATCTTTTCATCTCATTTGCGATGTAAGTTGCTGGGTTTTCTGTGGCATCAATGGGATTCGCTTTTAAGGCTTTCGGATCAATTTTCGTTGGAAATTCCTTTCGGAGTACTTCCCACATTGCTGTGCGAAATAAATTGAATCCGATTCCATCTGCTCTCTGTTGGAACATCCACGCAAAACGTTCCTTCAAGACGTTTTCCATGGTATGTGTTCCCATGCACTGTGCAAGGACAGCCTTCAGATCCCCAATAGCCAACATTTTCCCCACATTTAACTCTTCAAACACCTTTATCCACTTACTGGCACCCTCGTTAATGTCTGGCAATTTTGCGACCACTCCGACAAGATCTTGACTGGCCCAAGGTAAGTAGTTCGCGACATTCCCTTTTACTAATATTGGTAATTGTTTATGATCTGTGCATTTCTCCGGTGCATGTATGTTTGGCTTGTATCTGAAATTAAAATCACTTCTCCTTCTAGTAGTGACTTTTGCTCCTGCTCCAGGATTTTGTAATGCCTGTTTTTCTGCTATTAGTTGGTTTTCCACTGAGAGCTCACTGGGATTTCCTGGCACAATATTTTGTCTTATGGCTTCTTCCTCAATTTCGTTTTCGAATTGTTCAATTATCGTGCGGTCAATTTCTCTTTTCAAATCTATCCCTTCATGATCTAGGTTTACCCAAAATTAATCACTCTTTTTATTTCCAGCATAGTCAGCATAACAGTCTATCCCACCCATCGGTTTCAAGGTCAACGACCTCCTGTCATCAGGTATTATCTGTTTTCTCGAGGTACTGCAATGCATCGGTGCTAAATTGTCTGCATATACAGGGGAATCTGAGTTTATTGGGCCTTCATTACTCTGATGGTTTGCAACTGAAACAGCTGGAGATCCTGACTTATGCACAGACGAATATATGTTTACTAGGGCAGGATCTTTTTGGTACGGTGACCCTCCTGCGTCTGTAACATTGATGTGTGAGGCTTTAGTAATGATCTCTTTATGTGCTGTAGAATCCTCTCCAGTTTTATCTCCTTCTCTCATCGCATCTAAGATCAGAGAATCCTTGTTCTTGTACTGGAAGTCTCCCTGTATGTTGACGGTCCCGGAAAGTGTTGGATAAATTCCAGCAGTTTTTTCTGCCTTATCATTTACAGATTGCTGTTTCATTTCCATATATTTTTGCTTTAAAGCGCGTCTATAAGCCTCTCCTTCTGTTTTAAAAAGGTTTAAAATCTTCAGCTCGAGGTCACGTTTCTCCTTTCTTTTTTTAGTATTGCTGTTCGCTTTGTAATCTAGAACTCTGACTTCCATTTGGTCACAGAGAGCTGTATCAAAACTTCCTTGTTCCGGCCATGGGGAATTTAAACGTTGCGTCCGTTTGCTCCATTTCTTTGAAATCTTTTGAATTTTTGACGCAATTTCGGGGTTCTTTAAACCTATGACCACAATTGGAATGTTTGCCATTTTATTCTGTATTAGTTTCGTTAGGCCAAGTTAAGAAAAACTAGTACTAACAGGTTCTGCGGGGTTAACTTCTCTTCGCAGAAAAAAGAAAAAAAAAACTGTGCAGTCCGAACTGCCTTTTCTCAAATGTGTGTGTGCTTTCCGTGAGGGAGGGCTGAGCAATGCAGCTGTCTGAGGAGCGGGAGGTGGGGGCTTCTTGGCTCGGGATAGCTGTGTGTGTGCGGTTCTCCTTGCCTGCGTAGAACTGTATGTGTGTTTCCTGCTCTGCCTGCTGAGCTGTGTGTGAAACACAGTGTGTGTGCTCCCTCCTTTGTGTGTAAGATTTTCCTTCGGTGGGGGCTGAGGAATTTGGCACTGGTCACTGAGGGCTAAATATAAATCAGCCTGCTGTTTTCCTCTCTCTACTGACAGGCAACAAGGAAAAACCAAAGAAGTTTGCAGATCTTATTGCCAATAGTTTTTGCACCAGCAAAATCTCTTGCACAATTATCCAACTTTCACAAAGCACAAAGTTTAAGTATCTGCACCCACACAGCAGCTTAGATAAGTATAAACTTTGGTCCACCAAGATATTTTACAAAAAAAAAAATAGAAGTTTCCAAGCACTGTTTACCTTATCAATGGAACTTTGAATTAAAGAAAAAAAAACAGAGCAAAGCAACCATCCACTTTCATACATTTTAGTCAGACAATAGAGCTCTCATCTTTTATAATCACACATAGACGTCTGACACACAACAACACAATCAGTCATTCTTACTCATAACTTCTCATCATTCCCACATTCTCACGTTTTCCTTTCACTCTTACTCTCCCGGGACACTTATTGTTTGTTTTCTTAATGGTCCAAATGTTCAATGTTCCTGGATTTTCACTGTGCGCACAGACAATTTAAATCAGGTTTTTTATGGGATCCAGAGCAAAAAAAAAAAAAAAAAAAAAAAGTTAAAAAATAAACATTTATACTTCACATGCTCAGAGCAAGGCCTTATTGCTTCAAACTTTGATAGGAGGCTTTTACCTCGTTTGCCTAAACCTGGAGTACTCAACTAAAAACAGACTGCAGTCAACTCTGTTAAGGCCACATTTTCATCGGAGTTCCACGCATGGGATGATCCGAGAACTGCCTTATTCTTCTTCAAGCGCTTACATTAACAGGGCCACGCCCTAAAGACTCCGACCAACCGAAATATATAAGATCAATTCTCTCACAATGATCTCTTTGATTCTAAAAAGTTATATATATTAGAAAAACTTCAGCAAAGACCCGTAATGGTCCGATTCATTTTTTATACGCCGTCGCTTCTAACGTCATATTTGACGGGACATCCGATAAAAGCGGCTGGGAGTAACCAATCACTTCCTTAAGTTGTCGTGTGTGCTCAATTGTGGAGGAATGCCAATATCATTCCAAATCTTCTGATATTTAAGACAACTTATTTTTCTACGTAGAAAAAAAATATAGATGGCAAGGCAAAGGAACAACCACTCCCCGTGTCAATCAATCACAAAAAACGCTCTTCCCAACTCAAATTACACAGGCGGCAGATTCATCGCTAACAAGCAGAGAGAGCAGAAGACAGAGACCAGTACAAAAATTTATTTACACTCACCTCTGTCCTCTCTCCTCCACCCCAGCGCGGAAGGGCCAGTTCCGAGCGGGGGAAACCCAAGCCGTCTGTCCGGGAAGGCAAAACTCCCTTTTTCCTATCACGTCGGGGTTCACCAATTTTGTGGGAGAATTACTTAATTATTAACCTTTTAAAAAGAAAGAAAGACTCAGAGAAAATGGCGTTCATTTGTCTTAACAACGAGAATTCGTCTTTATTATGCCTAGAAACGTACAAACGGGTTTCAGGAGCGAATTCTGACCTTCAAATACAAAGCTTGCCATTTTTAAAGGCTCATAATGTGTGTGCGTTAAACACAAGAGTCTGTGTGTCTCCATTGGTGTGTGTGTGTTACAAGCTAATGACGTCCAGTTGGCAACTGGACGAAAGTTCTGGGAAGTGTTTATCACAAAAGTACAAAAACAGAGCAATTAATTCCACTACTTGACATATTTTGGAACAGTCCAGTTAAACAACGACCCCGGATGTTTCCTCTCAATCCCATCGGCGAAAAACAGGAAAAAGGTCAAACTGACCCTAACTCGCATACGGTCAAACCTCCAGAGTCCTCCGAGGCGGTCCAGGGGGACCCGCCTCCAGTCTACGTTCTCGAGTCCAGCGAGGCGGTCCAGGGGGACTCGCCTCCGGTCAAGCCTCCAGATTCCTCCGAGGCGGTCCAGGGGTACCCGCCTCCGGTCAAGCCTCCAGAGTCCTCCGAGGCGGTCCAGGGGGACCCGCCTCCAGTCTACGTTTCCAAGTCCTGTGAGGCGGTCCAGGGGGACCCGCCTCCAGTGTCCAGCGAGGCGGTCCAGGGGAACCCGCCTCCAGTGCCAGCTCTCCAGTCCAGAGAGGCGGTCCAGGGGAACTCGCCTCCAGCCAAGGCTCCAGAGTCCTCTGAGGCGGTCCAGGGGAATCCGCCTCCAGTCAAGGCTCCAAGGTCCTGTGAGGCGGTCCAAGAGGACCCTCTTCCACTCTCAGCTCCAGAACTCTCCGAGGATCCTTCAGTGGAGTTCCATGACAGGAGAATAAGGGCAAAACTCCACTGCCAGCTACCTGAGATCCTCCTGCCTCTCTACCAGCTGACCCAGCCACGACGGGGTCGCCCACCGCGACCCCGCCTCTGTTCCAGCCACGCCGGGGCCGCCCTCCGCGATGACCACCACCAGAGACCCTGCTGTTTCGCCGCCTGATGACTGCGCCTCGCCGGGGTCGCCCACCGCGACGCCCGCCGCCTGAGTCTCTACTGCTCTGCCGCCGGCTGACCCTGCTTCGCCGCCTGCCGCGCCCAGGCTGTCCTCCACGGAGCCTGCCAAGGACTCTGCTGCTCCGCCGCCTGCCGCGCCCAGGACGTGCTCCGTCGCTCCCAAGCCGCCGCTCAAGAGGCGTCGCTCCCAAGCCGCCACTCAAGAGGCGTCGCTCCCAAGCCGCCGCTCAAGAGGCGTCGCTCCCAAGCCGCCGCTCAAGAGGCGTCGCTCCCAAGCCGCCGTTCAAGAGGCGTCGCTCCCAAGCCGCCGCTCTCAAGTTCCCCGAGTTCCACCGCTCTCAAGTTCCCCGAGTTCCACCGCTGTCAAGTCTCCCGAGTTCCACCGCTGTCAAGTCTCCCGAGTTCCACCGCTGTCAAGTCTCCCGAGTTCCACCGCTGTCAAGTCTCCCGAGTTCCAGCGCTGTCAAGTCTCCCGAGTTCCAGCGCTGTCAAGTCTCCCGAGTTCCAGCGCTGTCAAGTCTCCCGAGTTTCAGCGCTGTCAAGTCTCCCGAGTTTCAGCGCGCTTCAAGAAGTTTCTGTTCTCCCGGCACCTTTTGTTGGAGTCTGACCCCCCCGTCCTGTCATCCCTCCGCCCACCCGGGATGGGTGTTCCTGTTTTTGAACTGGTGTTTTTTAGGCCGCCTGGGATTCGGCCTTGAGGGGGGGGGGTGATGTCAGGATGCAGTTCTTCCTGCTGCACCATGGACAGTTTCGGAGCCTTCCACTACCTTCTCTCCCCTGCTTCACTCCATGCTGGATCAGTTTCACCTGCTGCAATAATCAAGTCTGGACTCATTCCACCTGTTCAACCTCCTACATAAAGTCCTCTCATTTCTGCTTTCACTGCTGGTTCGACAACGTCCTTCCCACGTCTGCTCATGCCTCACGTCTCCCAGCGTCCTTCGTCCCACATCGTGTGCTCCCTTCTCCAGCCAGCCCTGTCTCTGCCTACCAGCCTTACCTCGTCTGTGCCTTCCTGCCTGCGTTCCCTCAAGTCCCCCGGCTTCGGCTCCACTATGTTCTCCTGCTCCAGCCACGGTCAAATCACTCCGCTGCCATCTGGTACAGTCTGCTGGTTTCCTTTCCACCACTCATCTCCTTCAATAAAAATCTTAAAACGAAGCTCTGTGTGTGGCTGAATTCAGGCTCAGTACCAATACCTGACAATAACATCACGTGCTCAACTGTTTCATCTACCCCACAATATTCACAATTGCCATTCCTATGTTTTCCTAAGATAAACAGAGTACCATTTAATCCGGTATGGCCAAACCTCAATCGAGAAATGATTGTTTCTTCTCTTCTTGTTCTGTTCTTCTCATTTCTCCAATTTTCTTTTGAATTTTATAAAACCAACGTCCTTTATTTCCTTTCTCCCATTCCTTTTGCCATTTATCCTTTGTTTTCTGTTTAATTAACATTTTAACTTCAGATTTACTAATATTAACAAATAAATCCACTGATACATTTTTAGCAGCTTCTTTTGCTGCCTTATCTAGTTGTTCATTTCCTTTAATTCCATAATGTGCCGGTATCCATACAAAATTTATAATTAAACCCATCATATTTATTCTATATAGTGTCTGTTGAATTTCTATTAAAATATCTGGCCTGCTTTCTGAGTGATTATATTGCAAACTAATTAAAGATGAACTAGAATCTGAACATATGACTGATCTTAGTGGCTTAACTTCTTCCACCCATTGAACAGCTAATAATATTGCAATCATTTCTCCTGTATAAACTGAAAGTCCATCACTTATTCTTTTCCTAATTTTAACATTAAATTCTGGTACAATAAAGGCTACTCCTATTTGATTTGTTATATTTTTAGAGGCATCTGTATAAATTTTTACATAAGTATAATATTTATTAATATATTCCTGTACTATATATGAGTTTAATATGAATTCCTTATCCATCCTTCTTTCCAACAAAGTAAAATCTACCCTAGCATCTGTAATTATCCATGGTTGTATAACTGATAATGGAACTGTTTGGCTTATACTAATCTGATCTATTTTGAATTCTGTTATTTTTTCCTGTACAATCCAACCAAAACTTCTAATATCTTTTACTTCTTTTTCCCAACAGGGTTTTATTACTTGTAGAGTTGGATGATCCTTTCTATGACCTTTTAAATTAGCCCAATAATTTAACGTTAATTGCTCTCTTCTAAATGCAAGTGGCATTTCTCCCATTTCTACTAATAATGCTGCTGTTGGAGTAGTTTTAATTGCTCCTGTACATAATCTCAATGCTTGATATTGAATCCGATCCAGTTTTTGTAAATTTGTCTCTGCTGCTGAATTATACACAATACTTCCATAGTCTATCACTGATCTAATTAATCCTTTATATATATTCTTTAGTGCTATTCTATCTGCTCCCCACTCCCTACCAATTAAGCATCTCATAATATTTATTACTTTCTTGCATTTGTCTAAAACTCTTTGAATATGTATATTCCATGTGATTCTTTCGTCAAACCAAATCCCTAAAAATTTAAATTGCTTCACTCTTTCTATTTCTTGATTATATAATTTTAATTTACCATCATTAATTTTCTTCCTTGAAAAGAACATTATTTTAGTCTTATCCACTGAAAATTTAAATCCCCATTTTAATGACCATTCTTCAACTTTAACAATAGCTTGTTGCATCTTTTTAGTAATAAATTCCAAATTCCTCCCTCTCTTCCACATAGCTCCATCGTCAGCAAAAAGAGAAAAACCCATTTCTATATTTTGAAACACATCATCTATCATTATCGAAAATAATAAAGGACTTATTATACTTCCCTGTGGAGTACCATTTTCAGCAATATATTTCTCAGAATGATATTTACCTATTTTAACTTGTATTTGTCTTTTAGTTAGAAAATCTTTGATCCACCAATACATCCTACCTGTAATACCCATCTTCATAATTTTAATTAATAAACCTTCTTTCCACAACATATCACATATGATATGTTGTGGAAAGAAGGTTTTTTCAATATCCAAAAACACTGCTACTATACTTTCTTTACTAATTTGAGCTTTTCTGATTTCAAATTCTAAACTCAAAACTGCATCCATAGTATTCCTACCCCTCCTAAAACTAGTTTGATATTTTGATAAATATCCGTTTGATTCTATATAATAAATCATTCTTTCATTAATCATTTTCTCCATTATTTTATAAATATTTGATGTTAACGCAATTGGTCTATAATTTTCAGGTTTTGTATCATCTTTTCCTGGTTTACGTATTGGTATTATTATAGCCTCTTTCCAACTTTCTGGTAATTTTCTATTTTCCCAAACTTTGTTATAAAGTTCCAATAAAATTTCTTTAGATGTTTCACTAAGATGCTTTAACATTAAATAACAAATTTGATCTTTTCCTGGTGACGTTAATTTAACTGTCTGAAGTGCTCGATTTAATTCCGATTTTGTGAAAGGAACATTCAATAAATCATTTACATTCTCTGTCTTCTCTAATATCTGTCTGCTTTCTAATATTGTCATTTCTCTCCCCCTTTTTCCTTCCAGAGTAATATTATCTGAGCTATTTATTTTACTGAAAGTCTTTGCCAACATTTCTACCTTTTCTTCATCCTTAACTGCTATTACTTCACCATCACTCAGGACTGGATAACCATACTCTCTTTTAATACCATTCATTCTTCTTATCATTGACCATACTTTATTAATCTCTGTTTCTCTTCCCACCGAATTACAAAAATTCCTCCAATCCTTTTTTGCATTCTTTATAGTTCTTCTCACAAGAGCCTGACATATTTTATATTCTATAAGATTCTGTACACTGTGATTCCTTTTCAACCTTTTAAAAGCTTTATTACAATTTTTGATTACTGTATTGCATTCCTTTGTCCACCAAGGAACAATCTGCTTATGGATCCTACCTTCTCTTTTCTTTATGGATTCATTAGCAGCTTGTAAAATAGCATCACAAACATAGAAGTTAAAATGATCAATTTCCATATTCAAATTAATTTTTCCCAGTTCCTGCTCCCAATTGGCACTACTGAAACACCATTTCTTTAAACCCCCCACATCATACTTTTCAATATCCAAGTTTATTTCTGTCACTATAGGATAATGATCGCTTCCTATTGTTACTTCTTTAATTATTTGCCATGAACTTACACCTGCCAACAAATTTGAAATTATTGTTAAATCTATTGCCGATTCTCTACCTGTTTTTATATCAACCCTTGTACCCCTTCCATCATTCAAACATACAAGATTTTTATTCTCCATTAATTCTTCAATAACTATTCCATTTAAATCATTTTTAATACCCCATAACGAACTATGTGCATTAAAATCACCACACCAAACAACCTTTCCATTTAAATAATTATCAATTTCATTCAATGTTTCATATTGGATCCTTTTCCCAGGATTATAAAAATTTATTACTTTAATACTCTCCTTCTTATACCAAACTTCTACAACTATATACTCTAACTGAACTCCTTTTGCTACCAATCTAAACTGAATTCCTGTTTTTAGAAATATCATACAACCCCCTCCTTGAATCTCATTTCTATCTCTACGTACACCAGTATATCCTTTAATAACAAAATCTAAATTAGGTTTAAGCCAGGTTTCCTGTATACATATATCTGTTTTTTTCCTAAGATTTTTAATAAATCCTTTAAATTCTTGTCCATTAGCTATTAAACTCCGTGCGTTCCACTGTAATATTATCAAAGTGTTCTTTCTCCTGATTTCCCTGACTTCCCATCTCCTCCCAGTCCTTTATTTATATGCTCCCATGAAATATCTTTAATTCCAAAGAACTTCTCCGCTCCTTTTACTATTATTTTAATTTTCTCAGTTTTGTACTTGACTTGATCTGCACAATTGATCACATATGCAATAAATAACATAATCTTTTCTACTGTTATCATAGGTTCAGTTCTCTCTGTTGTTATCTGAGGATTGGATTTTTGTTGAACATTTATCTGCCTCCTTTCAGTCTGTCCTTCCACCCTTTTTACAGCTTCAGCATAACTGATATTGTTGCTCGTCTTAATTTTTTCCACTTCAATGGCTTTCTTTCTGACTTCACACCCCCCAAAACTCACTCTATGTTGGCCCCCACAATTACAACATTTATCTTGAACATTTTCTCCACATTCTTCATATTTATGATCACCTCCACATTTTGGACACCTTTGTTTGCCTCTACATACTGCCGCTATATGCCCGTATCTTTGACATTTGTAACACCTGAGTGGTGGAGGAATGTAAGGCCTAACGGAAGTATATTTTCTTGAAATTCTATCATTACTGATAAACTTTCAACTCTTTCACCATTTATCGTTTTCAACAATCTTTTTATCTGATTTACCTCCACATCCTGAATGCCCTTTTTAAGTTTTTCTAAATCTTCATTTACAGGTATTCCTGTTATCACTCCCCTCATTACTTTCTTTTCTCCAATAATCCTTTTTTCTTTCACATTTTTTCTACAAATGCTTTCTATGTTCAACGCCCTTTTTTTTCTGTTCTTCTGTTTTACATATAATCATTACACTACAGTCTCTTAGTGTTTTCGCAAAGGAAATGTCTCCAATCTTTTTCTTAAGCTCTCTGGATAAAGCTATCGGCCCAATCTGAATGTTTTCTTCCTCTTCTTTAAATTTAAGAATTATTTTGAATTCCTCTCTAACAATCGTTTTCCTAACTACAGGAGTTCCTTCATCCGAACTGTTTTCTTCCAAAGTTCTTTTACTCATTTGTGTCCCGAACAAACTTTCATTTTCTCGCCAGTTTCTACCTCTCCCTCTTCCACTAACAACGTTAGACCAACCACTCAAATCCATATCATCATCGTCTTCTTCTACCTGAGTCGCCATTCCAGTCCAGTCACAAACCAGTTTATGTCCACAACGCTTTTCTTTCAAATTTTCCGCCGATTTTCTCGTTTT
Organism: Fundulus diaphanus; assembly: GCA_037039145.1. Lineage (NCBI taxonomy): Eukaryota > Metazoa > Chordata > Actinopteri > Cyprinodontiformes > Fundulidae > Fundulus > Fundulus diaphanus. Next base: position 4,742,429 of record CM073129.1, on the reverse strand, counting down.
TCGAGGCAAACCACTGAATCGTGGCCAGTTTCTTCCGCCCAGTGTTGCCAACTCCTCAGTCATCCAACTCCGCTTCTTTACGGTACTAGTGATTATGAAAATAGCACCCCCTTCATTTCCCGAGGGTCTGTCTCTGTGGGAGGAAGGTTTTATAGCAAGGACCTCTGGTGAGAGAAGGGCCCTGAGGAGGAGAGAGGCCGTCCTTCCGGCCATGTCTGCAGCAGGACAGAATTCCTGTTGCCTTCCCCATACCACAGTTCAGAATTCAATTCGAGATCAATTATTCATCATGGCGTTATTGCATAACATCATGTTTAGAAAATAAACGTCTCATTTTCTCAGAAACTGAGTTTGTGGGCAGTTGTCTGCTCTATGATCAGGACTCTGTATCACAGAGCAGACAACGTCCCTACAAGCTCAGGAGCCAGGGAGAAGGAGATATCACACACAAGACAGGCCCTACAGCCATGTGGTTATCCCAACTGGGCTTTCTTCGAAACAGACAAGAAACCCAAATGGGACTCCAGCCAGCCATGGGGTGAAAAGGCGGCCCCCAAACCCAGACCAGTAGTCGTTATGTTTGTTACGGGAGTTTAGAGAAACTAAGATGCACAAAAGTACAGCTTATAAGGCTGAGTTTACCTACAACTCTACAGACTGAAGAAGTCTCTCAGAGAAGAGACAAAAATGTTTCAACTAAAACATAACCCGTCCAGATAAACTACCTGGATTATTGAGATGCATCAGGACATAGGATGAGAATGTTCAAAAGATCAAATCTTTTAAAGAATAAGGCACATCTTAACAAACAAGGTCAGTTTTGTATGTTAATGTTTGTGTTTGACGATAGAGGTCTTCCAGAATGATTATATTTTTATTCAGATACAGTTTTTATTCTTCAAAAAACATACAGATTGAAGCTGCAGCGATGAAAACACTAATATCTACTGTGCATGGATGTGTTTGGAAGTTAGATTAGTTGAACAACAATGTACCAAAAGAATCTTACACTAAACTGACAGTATAGAAAGACATTTATTTTAATTTCCTGCAGCTCACTTAAAAAAATATTGTTACAGGCAGTGGGGTAAATGTAGACAAATTTCAGAATTTTTTCTGTCTTGAGTCAGCACATATAACTATAAATCAGATTATTTCCCTTTGTCAGATCACTGATATCTAAATGTTCAGGGGTTTTCTGCCAGCAGATCATCCAAGATGCACTCACAGATGTACAGGCAGCGGGGCACATGGAAGAAGCCTGGAGAAGACACAACACAGAGACAAAACTGTTATTAACTGGTTGTAATAAAAATATTCATAAAGCACTTTGGTTTTCCATAACCAGAGATCCAGTTTGAAACAACATCATTATGGCACACAGGGCAACACTGAGGAACACAACCACACATGGCCCCTCCTGCAACTTAGGGCAAGTAATAAGAGTGCTTTGAGAGGAACATGAAGTACCGGATATAGAACCCGTGCCTCCATATGCAGCAGAAGCTAACGTCTTACAGAAACGTCTCAGCTGAAATGTAAATATTGCACCACCTGTGTAACCTCTTTATATCTTGTGTCAAATAGAATGAGCTTCAGAATTTCATGAGCCTTCAGACGGGGCTGATTTCTACTTTCAAGGGAGCTGTTATTTTGGACAAATTAGCTGGATTTCATTGGTGTTATTCAATGTAAGTTCTTGTCTACACAATAATGAAATCATAAGGCCAACTTGTTTTATTTTGCATGTGAAAAGTAAAGCCATATGGAATGTAGGCACAGGGTACTGTTAAGAGGTCTGAGTTTTGTAACTGTAACCTGATATTTAAATTTGTACTTGTACTCATTGTCTTCCTCTTATCCGGGACCGGATCGCGGGGACAGCAGACTCAGTTGAAAGACAGTTTCTCCAGCGTGTCTTGGGCCGCCTCCCGATTGGATATGCCTGAAACACCTCCTGGAGGAGGCATCCAGGGGATATTCAGAACAAATTCCCATGCTACCTCAGCTGACTACTCTTGATGCATCCCTACCCTACCTCTAAGGGAGTGCCCAGCCACCATGCAGGAAGCTGCTTTCAGCCACTTGTAGCCAGGATCTTGGCCTTTCGGGCATAACCCAAATTTCATGAGCTTAGGTGAGGGTAGGAGAGAGAAAACTAGAAATTGGGAGGAATTTTCTAGAATTTCACCACTCAAAGTGGCTGCATGTTGGAGTAGCTATAATTAAAAAAACTGTGAGAAGCTAGTCATAGGAAGCTGGGGAAGTGCTGCAAGAACTCTAACCCTCCTGTTGGGGCCTGTGCCAGCCAGATGGAGGGGCTACAATTCTTTGAAAAAAGAGTTTGTCATGGTTGAGTTCTGGTTTGACTTCATTTTTCTGTTATTTTCATTTTTCATCTCATGTGGGTTTGGTTTGACTTTATTTATTGTTAGTTTTTCATTGTCATCAGTTATTTTCTGTCATCTTCACTTCACCTCCTCTGCAGTTAGTCACACCTGCCAGCCACTAATTAGCCAGACTCACTTCACCTGCCAGCCTCCCTACTTAAGCCTCACTCTGCTGTCACTCCTTTCCCGGTCCGTCATCATTCCACACCTCTCTATGCCAGTCCCCGTTTTTGCCTTGGAAGATTTGTTTTTCTTGTTTAAGGTTAGTCCTGCCAGTTTCTATAGACTCATACTTTGCTGTTTGTTCCTGGAGAAGTTCTGCTCTGTGTCCTGGTGTCTCCAGAGAACTGCTAACTGGACTAGCCATCCTGGAAAGGCTCTGCTCTGTGCCCTGGTGTCTCCCAAGTTCTGCTAACCTGACTAGCCGCCCTGGAGAAGCTCAGCTCTGTGCCCTGGTGTCTCCCAAGTTCTGCTAACCTGACTAGCCGCCCTGGAGAGGCTCAGCTCGGTGCCCTGGTGTCTGCAATGAACTGCTAACCTGTTGTGGCTACGGAGCTGCTAGCCGAGCAGAACTGAGCATTCCTGGCTTCCTGGATAGTTGTGACTCTCTCTCACTCCGGGCCGTCAGCTCCTGCCATCACCTTCACTCCGGTTCTGTGCTACCTGCTCCTATGGCCTCATCAAACCTCCATCCATCAAACTTTCAATAAAGACTCTCAATTTTAGTCCTGTGTGTGTGGTTCTAAGTTCATCCGTAGACAAATCGTGACAGAGTTGATACAGCGTACAACAAAGTTTAATTTTCTCTTGATTAATGAAGTATTTTAATTAAATTAAGACCTCCCATGGCCACATTATTGGCACATCTTTCATCCTATTGGTCTAACCCTTACCCTTCACATTTAGTACAGAAACAAACTATCACCAGATTTGTACTTGCACGTAACAGCTAGATTTGTGTTTTTAGGTTACTGGGTTATGATTTGACAGGTAAATGACTGTGGAAGTTTAAACTCAAATTTACTACACTGTCTTAATGTTGGCCTGGAAAATCTGGCCTTGACAGCAACTAACGTTTAGATCCATTAAGATTTCCAGTTGTCAGATAAAGACTGCATGAAAGGAGCTGAGGTGTTGTGCCAATCATCTGTACATTAATGAAGTGTAATTTTAAAGCCAATAATTAAGGTGTCTTGATCTTTACACTTTTTGTACTAGTCTATTTCTTGAACAGTACATGTGACTCTGTATGCCATCTGTTATTTTTAAACAGTACTATAGACATCATACAAGTGCTTACCTTTAAAGGGCCCTCCTTTAAAATCCAAAGCTACTTTCCCGTCTTGTGTCAGATAGCCAAACCACTCACCGCTCTTAGGATCAGGAAACTGCATGCAGACACAAACACCCATTACATGATACTGACAGTGGATGGATATTCCCACCACTCATTGTACATGTCTGGCATTTAAAATCAGTTTTTTTTTAAAAAGTGTTCAGAAAGTGCTGTAAAAAAATCCCCAGCTGTGGAGTTAAAAGGATTAGTTTTTATTCCTAGGGTAAATTCAACAGATAAACACATCATCAATGGTCAGGAATAAAACCCGTGCTCAGCCAGCTTAGCACAGACACTAAAAGTAAAGTCCCAATCCTAAGAAGTTTACAGTGTTGCTGCTTTTTCAATGTTTTGTCTAAGAAAATTTAAATCCATGTCAGATTGTAATATTTTAATGATGTTTTGACCCCTTTAGACTTTTGAGTAAAATCAAGCATCAGTAACAGTTATAGTGATATTACATATCAGTATAATTCAATTCAATTTTATTTATATAGCGCCAATTCATGAAACATGTCATCTCAAGGCACTTTACAAAGGCAAAATCAATCAGATTATACAGATTGGGTCAAATTATATAAACCTCAAAATGAGAAAATTAGGTCACATTTTTTGACTGAAGTTTATGGTAAGAAGGTAGTGGAATATAATCATCCAAGCTTGATAACACAGGACAACATTTATAGTTTTATTGAAGACGGTGGTATAAAAGATAAGTATGACAGTTCTTTCCTTCTTGTAAATAGTCTGTGTTTTTCATGCATGCATACACATTCATTGAAAATTTCTTAATCACCCCAACTCAATTGCACACTTAATTTCAGTTAAACTTTAGTTTTTAAGTTGCTCGTCACTGTTGGACAGTAAATAATCTCTCTTTTCTATGCTGTTCAATATAAACTAGATAGTGTCATGGTTTTTAAGTGTTTGGCCCACATGCATATACAGACGGAGGCAGAAACAATTTTAAGATGTTTATTAAAGACTCTGACAACGAGGAAACACACGACGAGTAGAACAGGCGAGGTCTGAACGTCAGTGCTGGATCGACTGTGGGGAAGAATGAAGGTTGAGTTACTGAGGATCGAACCAGGGAAAACCTCCAGAAGCTACGCCGCTTACCATTTAGTCGGGAAGACCTATCCGGGAGGAGTAAGTGACGCGGGGACTCTGTGACCGTAACTCGCTGATGGTGGCAGGTGGCTGAGTGACTGGAGGGCTGCCATATGTAAACTGGCGAGGGATCCAGAGCGCGCCACAGTTGACGGCAGACAGGAGGAGCAGATGGAAGAACCAGAGAGCTGTGAGTGAACCAGCTGAATCCAGGAAGGGGAATCTCAAGCCTGGCTTGGTACCACCAAGTGAGTATGAGGGGAGATGCCAGAGCAAAGTCTGAGCGGCGGGGATTCTTAGGAGCTGGTTCTCTCTTAACAGAACAGAACAATACCATGCATATTTGCACCAATCCTCATCACGCCACAGAGGCAGTGGCGGTCCTGTCAGAGGCAGCTTCCAGTGTCAAGTCTGCATCAGTGACCCCTGCACCTCCGCCCCGTCAGCATTTTCATCCATCACTAATGTTCTGGTTCATCCTGATGAGCAAGGGAAGCATCTGAGACAGTATTCTACTAAAATTAAACTGCTGCGAGACCATGCTCCTCTCAATCCACCTCCAGGCTTCATGGAGACATTGGAGGAGTTGGAGAGAGATTATGAAGCAGCAATGAGTATTCTCCTCTAACTACTGCCACAGAGGGTCAGCCTGATGCTTCAGAACCTGCCTGGCTTTTTGTATTCCAGACACGACCTGGACTGTTTCACAACCATGAAACTTGCCCAGCCCTAGATTTCTGTAAGCCAGCACGCCACAGATCCTGCCCAGCGTTGCTACAGCGCATCTACCCAGACCTGCTATAGAGCGTCTGCCCAGTGTTGCCTGTGTGCTCCTGCCCCATGGCTTGTGTATTTTATGAATAAATCTCTGCTCTGACATATACTTATAAAAGTATATATTAGTAGTTAGACAGATTTATAACAAACTTTGATTCATTTTGGATTTTAATCTAATTTCATTTGCTGGTGTTAGTAATTTTTTTATCGTGAGCTTAACCGGTTGTATTATGTCTTATTTCTAAAACTCAGTCATAGTGTTACCTTCTGATAACAGCCATAGTCCTGTCATCTTGTTATGAGAGCAAAGACACAAAAACTATGAAAAAAACATCTTTAAAGCTTCTTTAAATTTGATAAAAGTGTTTATCTAAAAATTCATAAATTGCAGTGCAACTTTTTACTTTTTAAATTTCCAAGTTGCAGGTTGGAAAGGTTAACAAAAAAATGTCTCTTTTAGTCAGGATTTGAAGTGGGAAGGTTGGAGGAAGGGAAGGTACAACTTCAGAATCCAACATGGCTTCTTTGTATAGAAGATAAGTTAAAAAAAATAATATCCACACTTTTAAAGAACTTTCTTGAGAGAGCTTTCTACTACAATGTTTAAAAGCACAAATGCAGTGCATTGTACAAAAAGTAAATTTTTATGAGCTTGGTGCGACAGTGGCGCAGTGGTTAGCGAGTTCATCCAACAATTGGTGGGTTGCCAGTTCGATCGCCCACTCCGACTGTCTCAGTCGTCGTGTCCTTGGGCAAGACACTTCACCTGCATTGCTTGCTGGCAGTGGTCAGAGGGCGTCATTGTATGGTAGCCTCGCCTCTGTCAGTCTGCCCCAGGGCAGCTGTGGGTACTAGCATAGCTCACCACTGTCAGGGTGTGAATGGGTGAATGACTGATTGTAGTGTAAAGGGCTTTGGGGTCGTTGGACTAGTTAAAGCGCTATACAAGTACAAGCCATTTACCATTTTATATTGCTGATAGCAGTTGGCCTGGTCACTGAGCAGATTAGTTAGCAAATCACACTGGCTGTCCACCTTGGATCTGGATAGGCACCCTGTCCAGATCCAAGCACGGACATTAGAGCCAAATTTAATTAAACTGCATGTTCCTGGTTCTGTATCTGCTTCAATTTGTTGTAAAAGTTCTTCCAATCCCTTATCCCTCTACTTCATGACCATGAGCTTGTCTATCACATTCACTTCCCTAAAACCCATATTAATGTGCGATTGTAATTTGACAGAATTTGATCAAGTTCAGAGGTGTGAATACCTTTACCATGGATGGATTCTTGCCAAGTTTATTTGTAAATCTACCAATACTGACTATTGGTTGATTAAGTTTTAACACGTCCATCTTTAGCTTTAGCACCATCTTGTTACTGTCCTCATAAACAACTCATCAAGCTGTTTTTTCCCCACTCTCAAACTATAGTCTGATTTTATTTATCATCATATAACAAACATGATTTTGTTGGGTGTGTTTGATAAATGCACAATTTTTCCAAATCTGATTAAACTGCACAATAGTAAAGAAAGTGGAGTTTAGCAGAAAAAAAAAACAATTTAGTTTTAAAGAGGACATATACTTGTAATCATCCAGTTGTGGTCTATATAAAGTGGAAATCTAAAGGAGGCACTTTACAGCCCGACCTCCTCCAGGTCGCTGAGCGTTCCACTCCACCCTGATCGAGCTACTTTTGTAGTCTGCTGAGGGACGGCGTAATGAACAACCAAACATTTTGATTTATCCACTTGTAGCTTCGGCATCAGTCAACTTGGACTACTAAATCGTAGCAAAATTGGTAAGCGGAAAGGTCATGACTTGGTTTTGAAGTTTCACAGCAAATAATGTGACGTCATAGTTTTTTTTTAAAAAAGTAACAGAACACAGAGAAAACTAAACAGTTTGAAATATATGACCTAAACAGAATACAAAGATATCTACGCAGCTCCTGGAAAGATTAAAATTTTTTGCATTCCTTGAGACTCCAAGTACACAACTAAATGTATGTAAGGGTTAAAAAAACGTGGATTTTGCATGCTAAGTCTTCAAAATCAACTCACATGGCTAAAGGTGTAGTCATAGACCTTGAGGAATTTCTCCAGCAGCTCGGGCTTCTTGGTCTGACTGTAGGCCATGAGGAAAGCAATCAGAGCCTCACTGTGAGGCCACCACAGCTTCATGTTCCACTCCAGCTGCTCATACAAACAAGGAGTCCAATCTTGTGTTTTTAAGGAACATTAACCATCATATGAAATGCAAAGTGAAACATGGCTTCTGTGTATACGGACCTGAGTGGGGCAGTGACCATCCACATCAAGAAAGTAGAACAGGCCACCATGATCTTTATCCCAGCCACTCTCAAAAGGAAGCTCCACAAACTTTTCAATGGCAGTTCTCTGGATCTCCTTGTTATCATTTCCTGTCGCATACTGCAGCAGGAACCAGCCTGCTTCCAGGGCATGGCCTGAATCAGCAGAAGACAGCCAGTAAGGGAGAGGAAACCGCAATGAAAAATGCTTAAAAAAAAAGCAGCTGAGAGCCGGAAAACTTGTGCTTCCACATTCGCTGACACTGAGTGTTACCTGGGTTCTGCAGCCGGCCCAGACATCCAGGCAGCTCTGTCCCGGCCGCTGACACATTCTCTAAGATCGCTGTGCCATCTCTCTGTGCCAGATTACAGAGGAGGTTTACACACAGAATAAAAGACCTGAAGGTTTCAACTGCATTTTAAGTCAGAAATAACAAACTGGAGCTTTCAGATTCTGAACCAGTTGTAAAAAAAAAAACACTGTTGGGTTCAAAAGTCAAGGTATCCCTCTTTCTCTTCCAAGCAGCCAGACTTTCATGTCGTCTTAAGATACCAAGCTTTCTGAAGGTCTTTCCAAGTTTCCTTTGACCTCAGCTGCTTTTCCCCACTTTCAGTCAAGTCCTTTTTTGAGACTATTTTCAAATTATGCTTTTCTTTGTGTTTTTTAATTTGCCAATTACTTTTAAATAAATAAAAATCAAGCAAAATATAAAAAATACTAATGATTTGAGACTATTTTACACAAACATAAAATGAAACTTTGGGTTACCAGTTCTCACTTTGAGAAAAATTCAAGCCTTACTTGACATGTTTGATTCACTTGTGAGTAAAATGATGAAGAAATTAGCAACACCTTCAAAAGCATTATTGTAATAAGTTACATTTTATTGAATTGTATGTAAGGGGACACATTCCACTTTCCTGCTAATTGGAACTATTTAAATGAAAGGAACATTGTACCATTGCAGTTCATTGGTACAATCTCAGAGTAATCCTAGTTTGCAATAATCTATGAAGAATGCAGGACTCCCTCTCTATGTGAAAAAAGTCTTTCACTCTTATTCTCCTGAACTTTGGCATGGAAGAGGACATTTTCTTGATAAGATGCTTTGTCTTAGATCAAGTTAAGGATTGTTTCATTTTCTAACAGACAGCAATCACAGAGTCCTAAGTGCTAAGACTCACAAGAAACCTATAAGGCAGCTACGCAAACAGCTCCTCAGCACAGACAGGGGCCATTCATGAATTACTTTATATTTTACAGAATTCCTAGCTATGTTTACAAGGATAAAAGTAATCAGAATAAAGCAGGGCCGCTGGAAGTAGTTTTGAACAGGGGGTGCTGTGAATGTTTTTTTTTGGACAAAAGACCTATGAGCCTATAGGCCTAATTAAAATACAATAAATAAATAGATTGAGATTCACTACTTTTTTGTCATATACACTTGAGTGCACGCAACAAAGGGTCTAATGGAGACGTCATCCAAAGCAGCCAACTTGTATTGACTTGTATTGTGCAACTCTGATCTTTCATGCACGTTACATTTTTCAGTGGCTTTATGCCAATTTGAAAAGCTGACATTTGAAGCTGGATGTTGGCTGGAAGAGCGTGTCTAATCCAATCACGCTGAGTTGTGTTTCGAGTGCAGGGGCTGGGCCTTCCAGTGCAACCATAGACATAATCTAATCATCGCATCGACCGCTTTCGCCTATGGGCGCTGACGAGATTTGGGGGCGCCATCTTCGGGAGGTCAACAGCTCTGCTCAGTGTAATAGAGGAGGCGCAGAATCAATTTGAATCAACTATAACTTGCTGAATATTAAACTAATTTTCACATTTTTTTTGATGAAAACTTTAAAACTATAGTTATTATAACAAAGGGTTCAGTGCATGTAAATATTCTTAGGGTAAAATAATATTCTGATAAATGTATGTATGTTGCAAAACACAGCCACTCATACATTTTTTATTACTATATACACAAACACATTTATACACAAATATATTGTGGGGAGTGGTGGCCCAGAGGTTCTGGGTTCAACTCCCACTGACTGCCACTCCGGGTCCCTGAGCAAGACCCTTATCCTCCGATTGCTCCCCAGGCGCCACACAGTGGCAGTCCACTGCTCCCCAAGGGGATGGGTTAAGATGCAGAAATGAATTTCTCCATTGTGAGATCAACAAAGTTCAATAATTATTATATGCATATGCCAAACATAAACAAGGACACACAGACACATCCATCTATCTATCTATCAGATAGATAGATAGATATATATATAGATATATAGATATATATATAAATTATTATTTTATTATATAACTATTATTACTGAAAATTAGCCTATTTTGTCGGGAATAACTCTTTTGGCAAAACACTAGCACCAGATATTAACAAGTGTAGAAACTACTTGTCCATGAAAGCCAAAAAACTCAAGTGACCCAAACAAATCAGTTCACTAATTAAACAAATTACTAACAAATAATTGTTTTCTAAGCAACTAAATTTAAACAAAAATATTAATACAACAAATAAGCAAATAAATAAAAATGAACTAAATAAACTAAATTCTAAAACGAAACAAAAATAGAGAAATACCAGAGCAAGCTTGAATTTTGTTGGTGGACAACAATACAGAAAAAGAACATTCTAATCAAAAAATATCTGTTCATCTTAATTGTGAAAGTTATCCCTCGATCCCTGATGACAATAGTCTGTCGATTCAAACAAAAATACGCCGCACAGTGCTGTGGCATCCATCTGTTCATCTTAAACCAGCAGGTTAGGGTAGCAAGTCGACCGGCCCAAGATGGCGGCCGTAATTTCTGCGCCGCGACAGTCAATGCGGGGGCAACTGCTATCAGAGGCGGGCAGACAGTCTCCTCACTCCGGCTGCTCTCCGCTGTCGTGGTTACGGTACTAGTGTTCTTCACTGGTGGTGGTAGTTTCCAAAAAAAATCCGAAATGCGTTTCTGTGCCACATTTCCTCCTCGTTTCTGTCTTTAGACTATGTAAATTTACTAGTCTGCTCCCGCGAGCGGATCTTTAAGGCCCATTCATACCTCACGTAAAAGACGGATACGGATACGTGTGGAGTGTTACATACGTTCTAACCATCGATTTCGTCCGTATTTTGACACACGAAAATTGGGAGCTTACGATTACAGACGAAACGGATCAATACGGAGCAATACTACCGGAAAAGGTGGGGGCGCTATTGAGTTTGTAGTACAAAATGTCAACAAAATCACGAAGAAGGTTATAATTCTGGGCTTTAAACAATGGCGGGATTCGAGGAACGACTTGCGTAGCTTGTCCGCACCTACCCACATATATATGATGTGTCGTGTCCGGGGCACAGGGACAAACAAAAAGTTCTAAATAGTTTTCAAGAAATCGGGGAGGTCAATGACGAATTATTGGCGCCCAGCACTGCCACCTACAGGAAATATTGGTTATTGCGCACCTCAACGGACGGAGGTATGAAGGAGTCAACAGATAGAACGTACGGACAGAAATACAGACGTGTAGGCCAAACGTAGGGTATGAATGGGCCTTTACTCGGCGACCTCTAGCTTGCTTGAAGTTGCCATGACAACGTAACTTCCGTGAAGTTCTGTTGATTAGGCCTCAAAATAATTAAATTATAATCCAAATACACGTAATACTAAAGGTTTTTTTTTTTTAAAGTCAAAAACATTCCCCAAAATATTTATAAGAAATTTATAAATTGTGCAAAGTATTTTTAATACATTTTATAAAAAATCTCCCTCTCGCCACTAGGGGGTGCTGCAGCACCCCCAGCACCCCCACTTCTCGCGGCCATGGAATAAAGGACCGATCGGTCACCGCAATCAGGATATTGTGATTAGGCTCAATCGGAATGAAATTGTATTCCGAATGAGTGAGGGAGGGCGGTTCATGGCGATTGATACTCCGATCGACATGCATGTAAACGATTGTCAGGATCAAGTTAATATGAATCTGGCAAACTGACCCAAGTGGGCATGTATTTCCGCCACTCAACATGGAAATACGTCAGGAAGCAAAACTGTCTGTGCTCCCAATACAACCTCAGAGCTCAAAATTGTTATTCATTCTGTAACTTTTCAGTAATTAAAAGCTGGTGAAAGTCAACCTGGGCGCTCGGAAGATAAAATTCACATAATCCTGCTTTGTTTACTATTATTTTGTTGTTCTTCTTCCTTTTTTAAGGGAAATTCGATAACTGTGCAAGTCAGAGTGGTTCTATTCTGAATAAATACAGGTGCATACGCAAACATTTTGATCGGATTAGTTGATTATGAGCCCATATAAATGGTAAAGTCCAATTATTATTATTATTTTTTTTAATCTGAATACATTTCAATACGATCGTGAAATTTTGTGCACGTAAACAAATATTTTAGTAGTTGTTAGATTGTTATTTTCTGCCTGCCCATCCTTAGTTTAATTATTCCCTTTAGTCTGGTCATTCATCATGTTAGATTTAGTTCTCCTCCTACACTATCCATTTCACTGCCCTACCTCTTCTTCTGTCTAATTGCCTTACTCCTCTCACCTGTATAATTTCCTCCACCTGCTATTACTTCTGTCTCCTCCCCTATATAGTCCATCTGTTTTGTCACACTCACACTCATCGTCAGGTCCTCCTGAACTCCTGTTCTGGTTTCCTTCCTTGTCATGTTCCTGTACCCTGCTTCATCTGCCTGCCTGTGCGTTTGACTTTGCCTTTACAATAAACCACCACTCTCATCAATTTGCAGCTCCCTCTTGTTTGTGCTCCGTTCCACAAACTGTAACTCAAAACTAGACAATTTTAGAGTAATTTGATACCTTCTTACTACACAATAGACAACTACTAAAGCTCCCATATCAGAACAATTCCATACTTCTCCAGAGATCACTCTGACCTTTGTTTTCTGCTGGTAAAATACTATTTGCTCAGGATCACTCCACACAATACCACAAAAAATACAACAGCGTAGATTACTGTGAAACTGACATTAAATATATTTTCAAGTCGTGAAATGGTTTTTAGCCTACAGAATAGCATCTTATAAATCTGTAGGTTGAAAAAAATACACTTCTGAAGGACATACTTTCTAAACTGGAGTTAAGATATAACTTTAATGGAAACTTTTAAAACGAAAAGGAAAGTTTTCATTTGTCATTGAAGAACCTGACTATACTGTAATGTGATGTGATTATAAATATAACGCTAAGCTTTGTCATGTGTGCCCACTCAGTGAGCAATTAGACCTGATTTCAATATGAAAGCTATACATAAACCTCATTTAGACTTCAGTCAATTATACATCCATTTGTAGCCATGATTTAGACCTATATATACTTTCCTATTTGTTGACCAAGAAAGAAAATCATCAGGTCAACAAATCAAAAACTTGCAAAATGCCAGAAAGAAAAAAACTGAAAAGATTAATCAAGACAGCCTGATTTAAATAGTAATACATTTCATATTATTTCATCTGTTTATAATTATATTTGTATCAATATTTTAATGTGAGAAGCAAAAATTGAGAGAATAGGGGTAGAAATAATGAAGTATTATTTTCACTGTACTGGCAAATGGAAACAAAAGTCATTTTGCTTTCATCAATGTGAACCTGTCAGTTGTTCAGCATAAATAATTTACAAACAGAGCTTCACCCACATGCAGCAGCAGCTCACAAGTGTCTGACTTTATTTATATCACAAAAATGATGCAGCGCTTACTAAACACTGTATATGTAAGGCTGAGAGACGGATCATTTGTGATAATCACAACACTAACAAGATGGCCGACACACAATAGTGTCCTGAACCGATCTAAAACCAGCTGCTTTGTAGCTTACCTGGTAAAAGTACTTGGACAGAACATGAGAGGCCCCAGGTTTGCTTTCTTTTTTTTTTTTTTTTTTTTTTACATGCGTGACCATTTCAACTGAAACCAGCCAAAATTAAGACCTCTAATAAATGTGAAAACTAATTCTAGAAATCAAAAACATTTGAACCACATATTTATCCAAATCAGCTTAGATGTTTATGAGCCATTTAGACAAAGTTTGGACATATTGTTATTTTAAAAATGTTCACTGGCCAGTGGGGACATACCTGGATGTGTTGATGAATCTGGCTCACGCACCAGCTTCCCAGTTCTGCATACTTCCTCCCCACCTCCAACCGGCCTTCAGACAGCTGTTGGACCAGATGCAGCAGCATCATGGGAACCGCCATGCTGTTGGTGGGAACATCTCCTGGAAGCTGGAGCCGTCCCAGGCCTGAGGAGTCCTCCCGGACCCAGTAGATCACCTGCTCCATCATCTGCTCAGCCTCCAGCTAAAACGCACCACAGCAGACGACTATACAATAATGTTCAGGACAGGACATTGCATGTTCCTCTGGAATTTTGACAATTTGTATTTTGTAATGAGCTCCAAATCTTTGAGGTTGGAAGACCTCCTTGCCACCACCCTAAACTTTAGCTCCCTCCACAGATTCTCTAACACATTGAAGTCAGGGCTGTGGCTGTGTCACTCCAAAGCATTAATATTACTTTCAGTTAAATGAAACATTGTAAAAATGTAAAGATTACGTTGGACCCACGAATAATACTGGGCTCAACAGCAGAATGATTCCATGTCAGGTTTTGTGCTTTGATCCAGAATGCTGCTGCTCATGTTCTCATAAAACCAGGAATATAGAGCACATCAGCCCAGTTCTAAAGTCCTTACACTGGCTCCCTGTAGCTCAGAGCATAGACTTTAAAATACTTCTGCTGGTTTATAAATCCCTGAACGGCTTAGCACCAAAATACATTAAAGACCTGTTGTTTCTGTATCAACCCTCCAGGCCAGTCAAACCAAACATGGAGAAGCAGCATTCAGCTTCTATGCTCCAAAAATCTGCAACAAACTTCCAGAAAACTGCAAATCAACCGAAACACTGAGTTCCTTAAATTAAGACTGAAAACCCTCCTGTTTAGAGTTGCTTTTTACCCATAATAGTAGGACCACTGACCAACATATTTGATGTATATTGATGTTTTCACTTGATAAAATGTAATGTTTGTTATTGGTCTCACAACCAGTGACTGTTTCGATGTGTTTATGATGTTTTTATGTTTTCATGATGTAAAGCACTTTGAACCGCCTTGATGCTGAAATGTGCTATACAAATTAACCTGACTTGACTTTCTATTTAAAACCCTTCCCAACTAAATCCCCATTTTTGTTGAACTTCTCTTTTATAACAGACAAATTCATCTGTTGAAATTAATTTTACCAATACACCTTTTCCTTTCAGTAGATGAGTTTGTAAAAAATAAAAAAAAGTTTAAGTTAAATAGAACTAACATTTTATTCAAACTTATCAAATTGGTTGAAGTACATAATCGCAGAAAATAAATTATAAATAAATTGCTGCCAACTGCAAAGTAACAAGCATAGAGGCTCCAATTTGTGTTCTGGTCCTGTAATCTAACAATTCTGACCCGTACTCTGAATAATGCCTTTTCATACCTAAAAGTCCTATAGCCTACAACTCCACAAATAACAATTAAAATGGCATTCAGTTCAGACACCAAAAATGGACTCTAGCACATTAAAATGTAATTGTTTTGTATAGAATGTCCCTTTTAAGTAGATAGAGGTAAAGTATCCCTTAACCATGGTATTCTCCACAACACAATACTGGGCACCCTTTCAATCTTTTTACTAATAAACTACACTGACAGCTTAATGTAGACAAGATATTGATAAAAAGCCCCTTTTGATTTCTTGTTCTTCAGAATTCTTCCTGCTCTCAAGACGCTAGATATTGACTTAAATGTGTCAGGCATATAGTTGGTAAGTGCATTTAACCATAAACAGAGAAAACTCAGATAAAAAATAATCTTAATTAATCCAAATGGACAGAATTTTATTCATACCTGCATTTCCTTGTCACCAGTGACCCTGCTCAGTTCATCCATGGCCATTATGTAGAAACACTCACTGAATATGGTCCTCTGAACTTTGATGGCTTTGCCATCTCTTGTTAAACAAAAGGCACATTTCCACTGATTTTCACTACTGGACAAACGAGCATACTTTCTGAGGAATGCCCCTCCTAAGAAGCAAACAGATCAATATGGTATTAGTTTATGGTTTCACACATTAATTAGAAACATAAGTCCAGGGAAATTTTCAGACATAATCATAAAATCTCAGCTTCATTTACTGTATGTGTTAAAGCAGTTGAGCAGGTTAGTTTGGAAAAGAAAAGTTGTCAAATGACATGGCCTAACTTATGTTCATTTTGGCTGCACAGTAAAACATTTGTTAGTGGGTGCCTTAGAAAAACATGGTCCCCAGTTTGAATCCCATCTTTTTGCATATTTTATCTGTGCATGTGTGGGTTGGTTCTCACTGGGGACTCTGGCTCCTTCCACAGTCCAAAAACATGGTAATAGCTCACTCTAAACTTCTCCTGGGTCTGAGTGAGTATGGCTGTCTACTTCTGTATTGCCCTCTGATAGACAAGTGACCATTTCAGGATGTACCCCATCCTTCGCCCAACGTCCACTAGATGTAGACACTAACCCCCTGCATCACAAGGATTAAGTGGGTTACTGATGCAGAATACAGAATTAATTAATTAAACTGAATTTAAGGCTGTACTGAATGCATAGAATGATAACAGAATTGTGTTGAAGTGTAATAAACAGGAAGAAATAATGATTAGAACTGCACTGGCTTTTAAGTAATATGATTAGGATCTGTTAACTTGTATGCATAGTGACCCAAGCTGACTTTAGCTAGAAAGTGGTGCTTTTATAATAAGAATAAATAGAATTGGATCAAATTTAATTAATTATTATGGCTATAGGCATAATGTTCCAGAACTGCGTTTTATACAATGGTTTAAAATTCTCCATACTTGGCAGGAAATTAGTAGGGACCCCACTGACTCTTAGAGGAACACTGCTGTAATATATGCAGAATATTATGCAGTATTGTCTTACTGAAATAAATAAGAACCTCACTAATAAGACTTTCTACGGAAGAGTATTGCATTCACCAAAGAAAAAAAAATCAGACAGCTTATCTCATAATTACGAGATCCTGATCTCGTAATTATGACATCTTATCTCGTAATTATGAGATAATATCTCATAATTACGAGATAAGATGTCATAATTACGAGATAAGATGTCATAATTACGAGATCCTGATCTCATAATTACGAGATCTTTTCTCATAATTACGAGATAAGATGTCATAATTATGAGATAATATGTCATAATATGTCATAATTACGAGATCAGGATCTCATATGTCAGGACAGTCATTGCTCCGGAAGCGTTATAACTCGACATCCGCTCGCGGGATATTTCAGTGTCATCGGACAAGATGGAGACGGAGGGAGTCCCTTTATTTCTTTTTAAGAAGTCGTCATTTATCGGAGGAATGTATTTCTGCACTGAGGAGTGACAAGGTAAGTCATGCATATAAAGCAAATAGCCTAATTGAAAGCTGATCGATTCGATAGTTATTATTTATAGTTAGCAACTCCATACTGAGTACCCTTGCAGCACCGTAGTACTGTCTGTGGCTCTGTTTACACGACGAAAACAGGTTTGCGTTGCGTTTGTACTCTCCATTTACACACTACAAGGTTTAACTGTTGCTTAAGGGGACTTTCAGCTATAGCTGTGGGTTTATTCAGAAGAGTTTGCAGCCGAAACAGTACTCTAGCCGATGTTTTCTTCTTCTGGGCAATTTGACGTGGAGTTTCAAAGATAACAGCACTACTAGTGGTGCGGCATGGGAATTACACCGTTTAAGTACTGTGTCCGTGTAAACAGGGCCTGTGACTGCAAATGTACTCTATAAATGTTGATGAAATTGGCTGACAAAAAGATATAGAGATAAGGATAAGTAGGTTAGTTTTTTTAAAAAACATGTAATGTATTTAATCATGAATTCTGTTGCAAACAGTTTTTGTTTTTCTATTTGATGTAACTATAATTTCATTGTTCTTACAGATTGACATATCAGCTATATCAAGCATGGATGATGAGAGCTTAGCCACCTACATTCCCACCTATGGTGACAGAATTGTCACCCGGAGATTTTGCTCCGAGTACCAAGGAAAAGGTGAAAGAGATGTGCATCGACAGACATTGCTTCAAAAACTCAAAAGAAAGATGGGAATTGACAAAGATCCGGAAGAAAATGACCAAGAAACTCTGATGGAACTAATAAAAACCCAAAATCATATTTAAGGAAGAAACTGGCTTTGAGGAAAAACAAGATGGGTTTAGTTAGGATGGATACATGAAGGAAAGCAGCTATGCAAGAAAAATGGAGGAACAAGGAGAGTGGGTTTGCCAAAGGACGCAAAAAATTTGACATTTTAAGTGTAGCAAAATAACTATTCTTTCCTAACAGAAGATCTAAAAAGGGAAAACTGTTAGAATTCTTTCATGGAAAAAGTGCAATTTATTATGGGAAATGTTTTGGAGCAGGTAATACCACTATGTAATATATTTCAGAAGAAAGCTTACCATTTGACTCAGAAACATAAAGTTTAATAAAGATTTTGTGAGGAACATATGGCAGTGAGCCACAATAGAATCATGTAGCTTTTGTTTTTGCTGACAAAAAAAGATATAGAGCAAAAAAAATGGTTAAAAAGATTACTCCAACAACATTATGAAATACAAGTTTCTCAAGTCAAATTATTGCTGTTGATATGAAGTTTCTTTAATTTAAAAATGTTGAAACGTGTTTAAACTGTACTTATTTTGCTTTTCTTTCCACAGGGCATGATTTTTCTTTTATATTTTTCAAAGTTGACTGTAAAATATATGAAAGCATTGAGCGCAATAGTGCCCTGATTTATAATAAAGACTTTTGTCGTATGTATCAGGATTTTCTCATGTTCAACTTTGAGATCCACCTTTTAAATACACATAATTTTCTAGTCAAGTCATCTTCTGGAGGTAAAGAACTTCCTTTCAAAAGGATATTTCACAGCACTTGTACTTTTAATGTATGTTCTTCTGTGAGTTGATGTAACATTTCTAAAAAAAATGAGTTAGTTTGATCACAAAACATAACACTTTATTTTGTAATGGATTTTTACCAAAGATTCATTAAAAGTTTTCATGCTCAACATAAGCATAGGCACTTTATTTTTCAACAAATTTGACCATATCATCACTGTCAAAGTACATAACTTGGGTCTCAGAGTTCAATAACAGAGAACTACAAGAGTCTTGCTGTTATATATTTCGTTCTGTACGCACTCTGTGCATACAAAATGACAAATAAAGTTGTCTAAGTCTAATAAATATGAAAAGTATGTCTTGAATATGTGTTGCCCTGTGACAGACTGGCGACCTGTCCAGGGTGTACCCCGCCTCTCGCCCAGTGAATGCTGGAGATAGGCACCAGCACCCCTCAGGACACCATGAGGAATAAGCATGCATAGATAATGGATGAATGGATGTCTTGAATATGAGGAGCAGTGGTGTGGTTTATAGAACATCCATCCATCCATCCATTTTCTGCCCGCTTAATCCCTCATGGGGTCGCGGGGGTTGCTGGTGCCTATCTCCAGCTCTCACTGGGCAAGAGGCGGGGTTCACCCTGGACAGGTCGCCAGTCTGTCGCAGGGCGTTTATAGAACATATATAATTTAAATAGTTTCTGTCCTGTATGATAGATTACAAGGCAAATGTGAAGTTAAATTTATTGCTATTGTCCTAATAGATGTAGCAGCATATATTTGCTGTCATACACAACAAGAAGCAAACCAAATATAACACCTAGCAGCAAAATTCAAAAAGTTATGTACATCATGATGAAACGTATAGGTACATAGGAGTAAATGAGAACAGGTCTGTTTCTTTTTTGTCCCTCAGAATTTCTTTCACTGCTTGGCCTTCAGTGGTTGTGGGGTCTCCAGCTGGTTATTTCTGACTGTGTGGGAAAGTGACAGGGTCATTCTGGACAAGTCAAAATCATTTGCTGCACAAACTCTTCTAACTTTTTACAAGCAAATATCACAACTCTCACAGGTTTGTACGTATTCAAGCTCTTAAAAATAGGTATAACTCAATTGTTTCATCATGTGTGGACAGTGCATGAAGAAAGTTTTCTGTCATCAGAAGGTATGATAGTTCGAACACTGTTTCATCACGTGAATGGTCCTCTCTGAAGACATTGGGCTTTGCAAGTTTCCACAGCTTGCTCAGAAACCTGTTTGAAATTATCTTGTCCAAGAAAAAGCTGTGGAAGGGTATACAGCATGTAGGGCCGGCCACTTGAAGCAATTGCATCTCTAGTACTCTGGCGAATGATGTGGGTGTTCCATAAGTGAACCACTTTTTGGAGTTCTTTCTGAAAGACAAGAAAATAAACAAGTTATTAAAGTACATACTACATATTTAAAATAATCTATCATATAGTATTTATCTTTTACATTCAATTAGGGAATGTAAATGTCCCCTATCTGCATCCATGAATGAGGGCAGTCTGTGCTTCTTATTCCTTGCCAAAATCTTTAGAAATGAATCTTTTCACTGTAGATGAGCTGGACAGCTACCATCCAAGCATTCAGCCTCAGAGATATTATTGTTTTTGAAGTTTTTTTATTTTGAACAAAAGTGAAAATAACATAATTTATGTTTTCTACAAATTGAGCACTTGTTCCTTTTAAAATGGTAAACGGACTAAACTCATATAGCGCTTTTCCAGTCATACTGGCCACTTAAAGCACTGTACTGTACACTAGAGCCACATTCACCCATTTGCACTCACATCCATACACTGATACACAGCTCGGTAGGCAACTTGGGGTTAACTACCTTACCAGCAGGAGGCCCCAAGTATTATTGATCAGTTCTGATAACCTTTGAAGTTACAGCAATGACTATGGATTATCAGTTTTTGCTTTTCGGCTTATTAAAGCATGTCAATAGTTGACTGGGTTGATTAATGGAGGTGATATAAACAGCTGTCATTCACTTGCTCGTGAATGCTAGTCACATTAGAAAGCTTTGTATTGATCACTTTGTTTTGACACAGTAAAATGTGAATAAATTTAGCATTATCTAGCTTAACCTTTCATTATGTAGAGTACAGATATACTTCATTAGCTTTACAACTGTCGAATTAAAATGTAATTTCATTTCATTTCATTAAAATTCATAAAGATATAGGTACATTTGCAGTCACAGGCCCTGTTTACACGGACACAGTACTTAAACGGTGTAATTCCCATGCCGCACCACTAGTAGTGCTGTTATCTTTGAAACTCCACGTCAAATTGCCCAGAAGAAGAAAACATCGGCTAGAGTACTGTTTCGGCTGCAAACTCTTCTGAATAAACCCACAGCTATAGCTGAAAGTCCCCTTAAGCAACAGTTAAACCTTGTAGTGTATAAATGGAGAGTACAAACGCAACGCAAACCTGTTTTCGTCGTGTAAACAGAGCCACAGACAGTACTACGGTGCTGCAGGGGTACTCAGTATGGAGTTGCTAACTATAAATAATAACTATCGAATCGATCAGCTTTCAATTAGGCTATTTGCTTTATATGCATGACTTACCTTGTCACTCCTCAGTGCAGAAATACATTCCTCCGATAAATGACGACTTCTTAAAAAGAAATAAAGGGACTCCCTCTGTCTCCATCTTGTCCGCTGACACTGAAATATCCCGCGAGCGGATGTCGAGTTATAACGCTTCCGGAGCAATGACTGTCCTGACATATGAGATCCTGATCTCGTAATTATGACATATTATCTCATAATTATGACATCTTATCTCGTAATTATGAGAAAAGATCTCGTAATTATGAGATCAGGATCTCGTAATTATGACATCTTATCTCGTAATTATGAGATATTATCTCATAATTACGAGATAATATGTCATAATTACGAGATCAGGATCTTGTAATTATGAGATAAGCTGTCTGATTTTTTTTTCTTTGGTGAATGCAATACTCTTCCGTAACTTTCACTGGTTGACAGCTTAACATTGTTTAACCAACAAAGGCTTTAAGCTATTTTAAAAAATATTTTGTAAAACTTTAACACCATCTGCTTTTTGGCTTTAGAAAGAGCAAACTGCAAGTGGTGGGTCAATCTGTATTAGTATTTAATTCAATAGATTATTATTAAGGAATATATTGCTTAATATGTCATTACATTTGGACTGTAGTCCAAATGTTGGGTTTCACTATAGGACTATCCTAATGATCTGCAGGTAGTCAACTTAATACCGAAAGTATGTTTAAAGCTTCCAAACTAACATCACTATACAAATCTGTTCCTGTCCAACGGCAACAACATGGAGCACTCGGCTGTTTCTCAGTGATGATCAACGCCACCTCCAGAGCAAACACATGACTGTCATCAATCACCAAAGTCCACAAAGTAAACTATCACCACCTGTGCCAGAAAACTTACTGTGGGTGTGCAAAGGTTCAGAACTGAAGCTTAATGAATCTAATTCTGCAACTCAACATGTAACATCCACTATATTAAAACAGAGATAATGTAACTATGCTATAGTGCAAAGCCTGAGTACAGGTCATTTACTGGTCAATAACTTAATCATGCTGTGGCTCAACTTGATCTGGCTCAGTGAGAGTTTAAACAACTTTTTTGATTTTCTGGCTGTAGTCAAATATTTTATGGAATATAGATGAAATGTTTGTCTCCATTTAAAACAGTGTGTTACTGTATGTTATTAATATCAGAACGATCATTGGGAATTCATTTTTAGGAAGTAAAATAAGATTTTTTGTCTATCACACTTTGGTAATTTCCATAGTCAGCAAAAGAAATGGGAGCAAATTGTGATCTTGTGACTGGCTGGTGCTAAAGATCCCATTTAATTTTATGTTTTCACTTCATTGACCATTATGCAAAAAGATAGAACTGGTTCATCCCTTTTGTTTAAGAGCCTTTTTCTTTCTTTTTGTACCGGAACAACTGAAAGGTCAGAGTTAAGTCGCTCAACAAATTAAACATTCTTCTAAAAAATGTTCAAAAGATGGACTGAAAATTAGTGAGCAACCAAAGTCCATAGAAAGACCATCTGAAACATTCAAAGATTTCAAAAAAAGTCAGGGCAGACTAAAGAAAATAGAAATAAATTACCAGGAAACCATGCTGTAGCTCCATTAAAAATAAAAGGATTTACTTCAACAAATGATGAAAACAGCTCATTGCTGAGTTATTTTGGAGAGGTATTTTGGCATTTTTTATTTACTTTGTGGCCTCTAGGGTAAAACTGCTGAATCAAAAACTGTTTTAAACATCTTCATTAAAACAGAATTCTGGCATCGAAAAAGTGGCAGGAGCAAATACTCTAGCTGTGCAGACTGTTTTTTTGGTTCTGCTGCGCAGACTGTTTTTTTGGTTCTGCTGCAGACTTCCCAATAAAGGGGTTGGTTCATCTCCACTGCCAACACATGCTTGTTCAAGATAAGGAATTACTGCAAAGTCAGCTACTCAATGCAGTTAGCAGGGTTCCTCAGATGGCTACTTTTTTAACAACTTGAATGTTTTCAATGTGAAAAGGAAGAACTAAAAGTATGTTTAGTATTAGAACTTTGGCCCTACCCAAAAATGCCTAATTATAGCTCCTGTTCCTTGACATTTCATGGGGTCAACAGTCAGAACAGTCGTGGTGAGGAAAGGAGCTTCAGCCTGCTGGGCTGATTTCAGACAGCCTTCAGTTAGGAACCACTGATCAGGCCCGAAACCTGGGTGTAGTGATGGACTCAGACCTGAACCTTCAAAAGCATCTAAAGACAATTACAAGGTCGGCTTTTTATCACCTGAGGAACATTTCCAGGATTAAAGGACTAATGTCTCAGCAGGATCTGGAAAAACTAATCCATGCGTTTATTTTGAGTAGAATTGATTACTGCAACGGTGTTTTCACAGGTCTGCCTAAAAAATGGATCAGACAGCTGCAGCTGATCCAGAACGCTGCTGCCCGCGTCCTCACTAAGACTAAGAAAGTAGAGCACATAACCCCAGTTCTAAAGTCATTACACTGGCTCCCTGTATCTCAGAGAATAGACTTTAAAATACTTCTGTTAGTCTATAAATCACTAAATGGCTTAGCACCTAAATACATCGCAGACTTGTTATCAGCGTATAAACCCTCCAGACCACTCAGGTCCTCTGGCTCCAGCCTACTCTGCATACCTAGAACACGAACCAAACACGGAGAAGCAGCATTTAG
Organism: Fundulus diaphanus; assembly: GCA_037039145.1. NCBI lineage: Eukaryota > Metazoa > Chordata > Actinopteri > Cyprinodontiformes > Fundulidae > Fundulus > Fundulus diaphanus. The sequence continues at coordinate 4,718,242 of CM073129.1, read as the reverse complement.
TTCCTATGCTCCACTTATCTGGAACAAACTTCCAGAAAACTGTAAAAGTGCTGAAAGCCTGAGTTCCTTTAAATTGAGATTAAAAAACACATTTGTTTAAAATTGCCTTTGAATGTTCAAGTTAAACTGTTTTAAAATGTTCAATGTTCAAGTTAAACTGTTTTAAAATTACTTTTTTTTCCCTACATTCTATCCCTACTTGCTTTTATTCCTATATTTTAATCATGTAAAGCACTTTGCATTGTCTCTGTATTGAATTATGCTATATAAATAAATTTGCCTTGCCTTGCCTAACTCCAACATTGTTACATGACGGAAACACACATGGATGATGCGAATCAAATCCGGGCCTACAGCCTTCTGAAAATGAGCTACAAAGTGTGCACTCTCCTCTCTCCAAACATTTTTCATTAATTTCCATGAGTTGGGCTGTGCTGATACATCGTATCACGCAAAGGATTGTGGGATTCCTTACAGCTCCTAAATCTTGTAAAATGCTAAGAGATGGAACTCATTGTAAATTGGTGCCAAGCAAATAAACTGAATCCAAAATTGAAATGAAAAGTCTAATATAGGCTACTTCATGAAAGAATAATGCAGTTTGGTTCCACTGTGATATTTCCTGCAAAATAACTGTTTTGAGAGAGTATGGACATGCTGATCCATTGTTGTCATGACATCTTGGGCAAGGAAAAGGTGGAATTCTAGTCAATGATTGGCTGGAGCACATGACAGACAACTGGTTACTGTCTGACTGTTAGATCCCACTCGTCTCTGCCAGCAGGAGTTTATCAGATAGCAGTCCAGAACAAGCAAAAGCCCCTGAACTAATGTGAGTCACAGACATGGCATTGCAATAACCCTGCAGCAAAACAGAAGAAAAGACATTCATGACCCTGTCCTCACACCAAGAAGTCTATGTGAGTCAACTGCCATGTACTGGGTTTTATTCTTGCTTTGTGTTCATTCCAATATCAGACTTAAAGTTGTCTAAGTCTAAGTCTATTTGTCATTTTGTATGCACAGAGTGCATACAGAACGAAATTTCGTTTGCATACAGCTTGAAAAATTACAGTAAATTGCAGTAAATTACAGGATAAGGTGCAGCAGTGATTACAGTTTAAATGTAAACAATGTAGGAGAAATAGACAGTGTGCGATCACAGTGTACAGGTGAGTATTATTAAAAAAAAAAAAAACGATTGTATGTGCAGAAATGATTGTGCAAAGGGCATCTGTGTAAGAATGCATTTTAGAAACTGAGAGTTCGGCAGCATTTGTAATGCTAGATAAGGATGCAATGATGCAAATGTGCAAATATACGAATGTGGTACAGAGTCCATTTTGTGGATTCAACAGTTCAACAGTCTGATGGCATATGTGCAAATGTGCAAATGTAAAGAACAAACTGTCATAACAAACTGTTGGAGCGAATTGTAATAAACATCTGTAATACGTTTTAAATATTGCGCCATTTTGATTCGCAATGCATGAAAGTTTGGTAATTTTCACAAACAATCCAGACACTGATAACCTAACCCAGGGGTCAGCAACCTTTACCACTCAAAGAGCCATTTGGACCCGCTTCACACAGTAAAGAAAACACTGGGAGCCACAAAACCCTTTTGAAATTTTAAATGAAATAACGCTGCATATAACAGGGTTTTTTTTTTTTGCAACAGAATGGACCCGCAGCAGAACCAACGCACCTCTGCGCTTGTTGTTTTTTCCGCACGAAGTACAAAACTTCTACTGTTGTTTTATGGAAATCATCAACTCTGCTAATGTCAGAGTTTTTATTTTGAATAACGCTTGGTGCGAGTAAGCCCACGTCATGGTCGGGTTATTTGATTTTCAGCCCATATAAACGGTACATCCAGAATACTTTCTTTTCTTTTAATCCAAACACATTTTAATCACATCTGGAGAAGTTACGCACGTAAACGAGCTCCTGTCATTAACCAGCTAACAAGCTAACAGCTGCATTAGACTTATTTTCCTCACTTTGAAAATGAACAAACGTTAGATATAGAAACGACTTACCCTGCTGTTTAGCTCTCTTTACCCTCATCAATGACTCCATGTTATTTTAGGTCCTGTGTCACCGTGGTGTTCTTGTCATTTGTAGAATTTACTAAAAATAAGCAGCATTTAAAAATGCCGCCTCAAAAAGAAAAAAAACGAATGCCGCCTCAACTACGCCTCGCTGTGTTTATTTCGTCTCTCTGCTGCCAGTCAGCTAGCAGTTCTTCTTCTTCTTGAGTTTATTGGCGGTGAACAAACATCTTTTCAGTGTGCATTACTGCCACCAACTGATGAGGAGTGTTCATCAGCCAACATTGACGACAGCCTGCATGAGGTAAACGGCTCTGCGACATAATTATTTTAAACAGCTGAGCCGCATCAGAGGGATCAAAGAGCCGCATGCGGCTCCGGAGCCGCAGGTTGCCGACCCCTGACCTAACCAGACTTGGGTATGTTCTGATCGAACTTAAACACTGTTGCAGACTCATAACTGCCTCAAACTCACCGGCCTTTGCAGCTTCTAGAATTTCAGGTCTGTGGAAGCGATCCATGCTTCGATAGAGACGACAATACATCCACACCTGGAAAAAAAATCCAAAATGGTCCTTCTGGAAGAGATTTCACAGAGCAGATCAAACATTTAAACAGCCACTGCAAGGACAAACCTGTCTTCCCTGCAGCCACACATACTTCAGTTCATCATAGACATTACCATCCCTCCCAATGCAAGTGAAAAAGCCTCTGAAATAGGAAAAGAGAAAATTGTCAGAGACACACTGGCTGGATGCAGCATAACTGGCAGCAGTAGATATGGAACTACTGTACCCATGCACTGCGTCGTTGGAGTATTTGAGCCAGAATTCCACGGCACCGTCCAGCTGCGCCCGGATGTGCTGTTGGCACTCTTCCAGCCTCACAACAGACATGCTTCCTTTTAAAAAAGTGTTTAGAGTGATCAATAACCTGCAGAAAAGTATGCCGGACAGCTGCAGATGTACTTCGCTTAATTCTATGTTTTATTGCATTGAAAAAGTACAAAAGTGTAACAAGGGTGTTTTCTAATGTTTACAAGAACATACGGCTGGGGAATAAATCGATTTAATCGATTAATTTGAATTTTCAATTTTTTAAGATTTAATTTTTGGAAAATCAGGATTTTATTTTGCCAGTGCACTCATTGGGCTTCCATGAAGAGTATGGCATGCAATACTGAATATATGTTTAGGAAAATATATTGTTAACATATTGTAAAGAGGCAACTTTTTTAACCATCAGACAAGACACTGTAATTTACTCATTTTTTTAAAGTTACTTTGAAGTTACACAAGTGAAGCCTGCAACTTTCTAAGGGACAAATATTTGTTAGTGTAAGTCTATTGAAGCCTGTATGTATTGTAACTAGGGACTGAACCCTCTTGTCCAACATCAGTGTCTGACCTAAATTCATTGTGTAAAAAAGTTGGATTCTAATGAGACCAATCTTCTTCCAGAAATGCAATTTCCAGTAAGCACAGTCCTAAACACAGCGGAAAGAGCAGCTGAAGCTGTTGTAGCCAACATTGTATTAAACCTTATTGATGGACGGGAGAACAAGTTTATAAGCCGACACACACGCGCATGCGCACATACAAACGCGCACGAGAATTCAAATGACATCTTTCTAATTTTAGGTCAGATTTTGCTGTGCACATTTTGTTTTTGTGATAATAAAATGGATTTTATTTTTACTGCATATTGATTAAATAGATTCCTTACAACGTCCTAGAATGAGGCTAGAGAGAGAGCGAGACAGCGCGGTTATTTTTTATCTATTTATTTTTCTTCGGGTTTGTTTTAATTATAACATTTAACTTTACAATCTGAAACTGATTCGGCTTTAAAGCCTAATCAGATAACTGACCAGGGATTCTTCAAAGGAAAAAAACAATGTCTTGAATTCGTCCATTCCTGAGTGAGAGTGAGACGTGTTTCATCATGTCGTTCTGCAGCAGCAAAACACCGCGGTGTAAAGGACAGACTTTACCTGCAGGTCCAGCAGCGGCGCTCAGACGGTCCGTCTGGGAGTTCTGGGTCAGCTTTGTTACGGCAGCTGGTCACATGACATAGCAGGAAGAGAACATAAACAGCCAATCAGAGCCAAGCAGGTTCCGCTGATTCAGGGGGATTCTTGAACAAGTCACACTGTATCAACTGAACTCTTTACTGAGCTCAAATGGTGATGGCGACAGCCAGTTGATCAAAAACCTACAGCTATAAAATAACTTGAACCGGATGAGTCCACAGCGCCCTCTGCAGTAACATAAGGTTGCTGTTTGGGATGGATTTTGGAATGGAAGAGACAGGTGTTACAAGATTTGACCGCCTGTATTTTTGTTAGTTATGAATAAAGGTCTTCTATGTATACTGGTGAATAAAGAGAGTCACGTGAAAAAGTTTTATTCAAGTTTTAATAGGTTATAGTAAGGTCATTTTTTGATAACAGCTAGAAAATGTTCATATTTTCTAGCTATTTCAGTCCAGTTTCTTCACAGCTCCCTCTGGACTCACATCTGTTGGTCATAGAATTTGATCGTTGAATCCTGGAAGACGACAATCCGTGTATCTTTCGTTCTTTCTATTTTCAATTGCAAATCAAAAAACGAAAAATAAAAAATGGGCTGGTTATTTTGTTTTTTTGTTTCTTATGCTTAAACCAAAAACGAAAAAAGAATTGTTTTTTCATATTTCAATTCTAAGCTCAGATCGAAAATACGAAATGGAAAAACGGACAGCAAAGCAGAATTTGATTTTAATATTTAATCGGCGCAGTTTACATGACCCGGAAACAGCTGTTTTGCGACTTCAGTAAAGTTAGAAAGATGTTCACAGATTCGGCTTTTCCGGATCAATAACTCATATGTGGATGATTTATTCTACAAAACAGACACCTCTCTGTAACCACAGCAAGGCAGACAGTGAGCTACAACCGTAGTTTCCTCGAAACGAGTCTCCTACCGAGCTGGGAGAATTATTGGACCCAATGCAGAGCTCGCTGCACCGCAACTGCTTAGGGATCGTCTGCAAGTTGCTACACCAGAAACATAATCAGAGAGAAATATTCAACAGCGTCACCAAGGAGAGGTGGATTATTATCAAATTCATTTCATATGTATCTGATCTGATGTATATCATACCACATTTATTGGATTTGAAAATAATAAATTTTTTGAGGAATTTCCCAAAGCCTAAATGGCACCTCTATTTTATTATTAGAATAAGCATAAAATGAGCAATGACTACACCATAGATCATTGTAGTGCCACCAAACTTGTAGAATACACAGATAACCTCATCTCGTTTATACTACAACTCGGGAAAATGTGCTAAACTAAATTTTTTTTTAAAGATTTTTTTAAAGTTATAATGTACTTAAATATTTTACTAAATATATATTACTAAAAATAATATCCAAATTTTACCTAATACAAGTGAAATGAAAAAGAGCTTGTTAAAGTCTAATATCTAATATGTCTTTAAAATATCTAATATGGCCAACAGTTACATATGTAGCTAAAGAGAGGGTAAATTAATGTAGCATTGAATCAGGTCACAAGCTTCAGCTCACAATCGAAACTGAATTTAATCTGGCATGTAAACATTTCTCATTCATTACAACTATCAAAATGACACGGAAAAGAAAAATGGTTTGACTTATTGTGGAAATTCTGTTTATATTTCAACTTCCTCATAATCTCTCTTTTCGCTAAACTGTAAAAAGATTATTGCTCTACTGACCTTAATTGATGGCTAATCATGATTGGCTGGGACTTCATTATACTAAGCATCTAATTGGTCTGATTGTGTCTGGTGGTGTGGTTGCAAGGCAGTGACCATGAGGTAAAAAGTCAATACCGGCACATTTAATCAAATAAATTAAATAACTAACCAAAGCTCAAACATCTTTGAAATAAAGTAAAAATCAATGACAACACATGAAAATGTCATGTTGACTTTTAGTTACTGTTATACCTGTAAAGAAAAAAAATGGTGAAAAGGGTTTCCAGGGCAAGAGTGTTGGCTTAGAGATTCCTGCAGTTCAAACTGAGTATTGCTAATAAAAACAATGGAGAAAGATTTGTATTATTTTTTTATGTGAAATTATTCCTCAGAATTGAGAGTCAAAAGTCACAAGCCAAGTTTTGCTATGTAAATAAATCTGATATGATGTGGATGTGATTTTTGTCACCCTACAACTTATAAAAGTTACTTTGTGAATGATGATAATACTTTATCTGCGACAGACTGGCGACCTGTCCAGTGATCGCTGGAGATAGGCATCAGCGACACCATGAGGGAATAAGCGGGTCAGAAAATGGATGGATGGATGGATAATAGTTTATGCCCCTAATGTTACATGGAGAATATTTGAAATATCTGTGGCCCATCTTTCCAAAGTAAGAGTTATAGTATGAAATAGATGAGGTTATCTGTGTATTCTACAAGTTTGGTGGCACTACAATGATCTATGGTGTAGTCATTGCTCATGTTGTACTTATCATAATAATAAAATAGGTGCCATTTGCCATTTAGGCTTTGGGAAATTCCTCAAAAAATGTATTATTTTCAAATCCAATAAATGTGGTATGATATACATTAGATCAGATACATATGAAATGAATTTGATAATAATCCACCTCTCCTTGGTGACGCTGTTGAATATTTCTCTATGATTATGTTTCTGGGGTTGCAACTTGCAGACGGTCCCTAAGCATCTGCGGAGCAGCGAGCTCTGCATAGAGTCCAATGTAATTCTCCCAGCGCGGTGGGAGACTCGTTTTGAGGAAACTACGGTTGTAGGACCAAGGTAGGGGTCCGTGTACCTTCAGGGTCCGTGTATCTTTTGGTCATTGGATTTTCGTTTCATAACCAGGAAGTAAAAAAACAAAAACAAATGGCCGTTTGATTTTTGTTTTAAAATACAAAAAAGAAAATCCAAATACAAAACGTTTATCTTTTTCATTGTCAAAAAGGGAAAGTAAAATTAGAAAAATTATTTGAATTTAATTCTCTATTACGGGTAATAAAATACAAAAATGCTTTTAAACAGAAACGGAAAAACGACTCGTTTGTTCATATTCCGGAGACCGGATGCGGTTACTACTTCCTGAGACTACTTTCCAAAATAAAAGCAATAAGTTTGACGTGCCTCAGCCTATTTTGTCATAATTTTTTTTACACATGTCGACTACAGTTAGTTTATATAATTTCTTTCGTTTTATGTAATATTTTTTATTATTGAGGTCTGCTAGTGAATATGGAAATATATATTCTGGTCACTGTTTGGCCTAAATAACTACTAAAACAACAGCATATAAGCTTAAACCTGCTTGCTGTTACAATTATCTGGATAAATAAGAATTTGCATAGGAACACTAAATAAATTTGTTGGCCAAAGTAACTACTTTCACTTACAGATGACAGATTAAGATCTCGAGATGTTACTCATTGAAATCCATCTACATGATGTGGAATTTCAAAATAAAAGCCCTCCAAAATCTCTATGTTAAGTCAGTTTGACCTAAGTTGCTGTCAATATTGAACCGTACGTTTTGAGTTTATACTGTCACTTCAACATTACAGTAGAACACCTCCAGATGTTGCTCAACAAATATCATCCACATCTAATGTTGTCACTGTTAATATTCTGAAAGGGTAGCATGCAGCTATTGTTGAAGAAGAATGCAACCAATTGAAAACACACCTTAACATTCAGGTTCAATAAATACTTTTCTTTTGATAACAGATTTGTTACTTTTCAAAATGTGAAATTGGATCAAAAACTTGAAACAACCGTAAAGTTTAACAACAGTATATATATATATATGTGTGTGTTTTTTATACACCAAACTTTTCCATCCATGTCCTCATGTACATTCAATGTGATATATATATATATATATATATATATATATATATATATATATATATATATATATATATATATATATATCACAGTGAATGTGCATATGACATCATCTGCCTACTTCGATTTTGTCTGTATTTTTATTCTTATTTTTTTTTTTTCTCATGTTGGAGGAGGCCAGCTCCAAACTGTTCCCACAAAGTTGAGAACATGGAATTTTCCAAGATGTCTTAGTCTGTGGAAACATTCAGAGCTCAGCTCCTGAAAAACAACCCCACACCATAATCCCCACTCTGCCAAACTTTACACGTGGCAC